>JAZKJV010008416.1:0-507778 GCA_037367405.1 Ottelia alismoides | reverse complement strand
TGATGGCCGGTGACCTTCGCCGGCCCGCTGCGTGCGCTCCCGGCCTCCTCGCGGGACTCTGATGATTGGAGAAGACTCGCTGTGGGCTCCTGCGTCGACTAGTGCCCTCCGATGGCTCGACGGAGCTCTGAGGAGCTCTGGCGAGTCCGGCGGAGGCGAAGCTGCTGGACCAGATGGTCCAAGCCCTCAGATGGGCTCGGATGTCCCTGCAAAACACACCAGCAGACTCGCGGGTTGAGGGCAAAGTGCCTCAACCCTGTGAGAGGGGGTGACGATGATCGGTGAGGCGGGGCGGTCGAGCTCCGGTGAGGTGTCAGCGCTGGAGCTCGAAACCCCAGCTCCTGTGCGAGCTGGGTTGAATGGAGGGGCGAAGAACGTGCGTGGGGAGAAGGAGGACGTGATGGTATGGTCCGATGATCGGTACGAAGGTGGAGGTGATCGGAATCGACGGTGAACGAAAATGGGTCGATTTGGGCATAATGCGAAATCAAAGAGCAGGGAAGGAAACTAAAGCTACCTGGGTGGACGAATCGACTGGGCTCGAGCTGCTGGAGATCTGGGTCGTTGCCTCGCGGGTCGTCGAGGCCCGAGGCTCGAGCTCCTCCTTCAGGCGGAGCACGGCGGCGCAAGCTCGCCGGATCTAAGGTCCGGGCACTCTCTCTCCTCTCTGCGACACCACCAGCGGCGAGCTGTCACCTCGAGCATGGAAGTGGAGGTCACGGGAATGAAAGGTGGGGAGCCAAAGATGCGGAAATGGGAGGCGGAGCTCGGAACTTATACTGCCAGGGGTCCGGCTAAACCCGATCGGGTAGGGCAGCTCAGAGCGCGGACCCCGAGGCGGGCACCCCGACGAGGATGTCGGATCTGGCGTGGACAAGTAGGATACGGGGTTTGGGTGAGAAGCGATCGGGTCGTGACGCGAAAATGGTGAGAAATCGGGTCGGGCGTCACGACCCGTGGGAAGTGGTCCACAGGGGGGAGTTGACCGGGCGGTCAACGTCCCCCGTGGACCAATGGGGACTGGCCTCGTGGAAAATATTTGTAAATTGAAAATAAAATAGCAAATGGCCAAATTAAAGGAAACTTAAAACATGAAATATTTTTGTTTTAATTTTTTTTTCTATTTTTAGTGATTTTTAATTAATTTTTCAAAATAAAAATAGGGTATTTACATAATAGGGCTATATATAGGTATATATACAATATAGTTATTTTTTGTTTTTGATTTTTAATTAGTTATTTTTGTGCATTTTTATTCCTATTTTATATTTTATTTATTTACAGCAAAAAATTTAGAATAAAAGGGTATTTTTATTTAATTTTTATTATTTATATACAATGGTTAAATAAATAGATATATACATTTATATACAAGGTATATGTACAATGTTATTTTTTATTTTTTATTTTGCTTTTTTTATTTTGTTTTTGTTTTAATGGTTTTTATTTTACTTATTTACACCATAAAAGGTAGAGTATAAATAAATTTTATGGAAATTAATTTTATTTATTTACAAGGCTAAATAAATATAGATAGGGAAATATATACATGATGAATATGCACAAGGTAGAGTAGTTTTGTTTTCTTTTTGGATTTTTCAATTTTTGTTTTGATTTTGTATTTATAAATATATACAAATATTTACAAGCCACTTTTATTCTATTTTTAGAGGAAAATATTTTTATTGTATTTATAGGGATATTTACACATATGAGCACCCTATCTCTCTCTACTTTGGCTTTTATGCGGTCAGGCCCATGCTGAGCCCTCCCTTGGGTTAGGTTGCTCAATATTTATTCTAAATATTTCCCTCTTTTTCTTTTTAATCTTTATTCTTTTATTTTTGCACAAAAACATGCTAATTATTAGTTTTAACACCATGCATGCTTTTGGTAATTATTTGTATTTACAAACATATACATGCATTTGCAAAGGTTTTTGTAGCTAAAATATAAGAATAAAGAGTGATGAATGAGCATTCATAACCCCCCTATACTTAACTTTGCTAGTCCCTTAGCAAACACTTATTTGAAAAAGAAGTGCAAAATAAAGAAAGAAAAAGAAAAAGAGGAGAATGCACATGGATCAAGGTTGATTATTAAACTTGCCTTCATTAAATTGAATTATGGAGCTTAGATCAGATCTTTGGATTATTAATGTGTCAGAACCTTATTTGGACTTAAGTTTAAAACTCAACAGCCTCTAAGTTCCACTAATCTCTAATCAAGACTCCTCAGTAATCCAGGTGAGAACAAGTCATCAAACACAAACCCTGAAGACCATGAACCTTTCCTTGTACTGTGAATGTGAGGTCTAAGCTCTCCACCTCAGAAATGACAACTTGACAACCCTCCCCAACAAGGTAACTCTATGACCCCAATCTGGCCACTCTTTCCTCGAGGAGCGGGGTATTCCCTTCTAAGTTCAAGTTCAACCGGCTCAAGAAGAGGAGGAATAAGAGAATGGACCATGGCCAGTGTAGCCATGTATCCTTGGAAGCTTGACCAGTGTAGCCAAGTCTCCCTGCTGCAAGCTACATAAGGTGGGACATGAATCTCTAGCTTTTCTTATTGCACTCTATATACATACTCCGGTGGGATTATCATTTTCTCTCAGACCCGCCACTTTTTTGGAGTTATTTTCTTTTTGCATTTTTTTTCAAATGCAACTGTACAACATATACATGTGCAGCATATATACAAGGAGTTTTTCCTCTTGAGCCAGTAGACTATCCCTCTTTTGAAGCTTTATTGCAACCCACAACTGCTGTCGTTATACCTCATCGCAACCAGACCAAGTTGAGACGCACTTCCTTCACTAAAAGAAGAAGAGAGGTTCCGCCTAGAAGTACTACCCTCATATGCTACCCCAAGTCAAGGAAGACTGCCTCCTCACCACCTCATCCGTAGAGAGCTCGGTGCAAAGTGCTGGTGTCCAAGTAAAGCCATTGTCCCTATGAGTCATGTGTTGTTGTTAAGTGCTCTACTTAGGCTCATTGAGATGACATGTGATCATAGCCTAGTGGACTCAAAGAATTAAGTCACCATGGACCTGAGAAGCCTTAACCCTAAGCCCTATAAGGTTCCTCTTAGAAATTAAGTGGATTAAGATCTTAATCAAGCTCCATTTCCCAATTTAATTCCAGGCTAGTTTAAATGTCAACTATCATCCACAAAAACTATATACATATATACAAAGATGCTATTTACACAATTTTTACAAACATGCAAAATTTTTGAAAAATGTTTTGAAATCATGAATGGATGAATGCATGAAGTGCAAGTTTTGCAAAAGGTATTTACACACATTACACAAGATTTTGCAAACTTTTGATTTTCAAAACATTTTGGAAAAACTTTGTACTATATACATAATTTTTATACAAAAAATATTTACACAAGCTTTACACAAAAGATTTTTGAAAACATTTTTACAAAAATACTTTGTACACTAGCTATGTATGTGCAATAAAAGAATGTTTATTTACAGAAAAAAATTTTAATTTTTGTGATTTTTAGGGTTTTTAGCCATTTTATTTATTAACACACTCACACAAAGTACGAGTTATGGCTAATGTATATATGGAATATATACACCCCCCTATACCTAGCTCGAACGATGTCCTCAGAGTCAAGAGCGATGAAGAAGACATAACTCGTGCTTAGTATAGGGAAGTGAAAAGGAAGGCTATATACAAAGACGAATGAATAGAATAGAAAGTCAGGAAGGTCTTCGGCTTTTCCCCTATACTTAGGATCAAGTATTCCTAAGTATATCAGGCTATACACAAAGGGAAAACCGAGTGGAGAATGTGCAGGGTCTACCCCCATACTTAGGGTAAAATATCCCTAAGTATAGGCAAACAAAAACAGGGGTAGAAAGAAACAAAAGAGATACTCAAAGGTCCTACATCCCCCATATACTTAGGGTAAGGTACACCCTAAGTATAGCATAATCAAAAGATGAAGAAAGGGATGTGGGACTAAAGAATGTGATGATATGGACATCTGGATCTATACAGGTCGGAGGATCATTGATAATCAAGCATGAGATGCAATAGATGTGAGTCAAGAGACCACATCTCACGCAAAATGAATCGGGGCAACATCGACGACCCGCGGCTCATGATCTAGAAATGGCTTGAGCCGCTGTCCGTTCACTCGAAAGGTACTCTCAGAAGACAACTCGGATATATCAATGCTACCGTTGTCGTGTACCTTTCTCACCAGATAAGGTCCCTTCCATTTGCTCTGTAGCTTCCCTGGAAATAATCGAAGCCTCGCATCAAACAGCCATACTCTCGGTCCAGGCTCAAAATGCTTGTGGCTGATGTGAGAATCATGCCACTCCTTCACTCTCTCCTTGTAATGTAGGCTGTTTGAGAAGGCGGTATCTCTAAGCTCCTCCAAGACTGCTAACTCTGCCCTCCCTGGTCTACCACACCATCTGGGTCCATAAGTATCTCAGTGACTGCCCAAAGTGACCTTTTCCTCAGCTCAACAGGTAAATGGCACGGCTTGCCATATACGAGGCGAAAGGGAGATGTTCCCAATGGTGTCTTGAAAGACGTCCTATATGCCCACAAGACCGAGTCCAAAAGCTGTGACCAATCCTTTCAGTCAGGGCAGACGACTTTTTGCAAAATAGTCTTGATCTCCCTGTTCGACACCTCGGCTAGACCATTTGTCTGTGGATGGTATGGTGTAGCAACTCGATGGTCTATGCCGAACTCGCTAGCAAGGGCCTTCACCTGGTCGTTGATGAAATGAGACCCCCATCTGAAATCAATACTCGAGATACCCCGAACCGCGTGATGATGTGCTTCCTCAAAAATCTGCAAACTGTCCTCGCATCAGCGGCTCGGTCAGGGATAGCCTCAACCCAACAACTAACATAGTCTACGACCAACATAATGTACTCAAATCCCTGACTCTTAGGGAATGGACCCATGAAATCGATGCCCCATGCGTCAAAACCTCACAGAAGTGAATGGGCTGCATCGGCATCATATCACGCTGTCCAAAAGTGCCCATCCTCTGACAGTCAGTACACCTCTTCACGAACTCATCAGAGTCCTTGAAGAGGGTAGGCCACCACAAGCCGGATTGGAGCACTTTCTGTGCCGTTCTCCTCCCAGAATGATGTCCTCCTGCCTCAAGCTTGTGGCAGTAAGTGAGGACGCTATGGTGCTCCTCCTGAGGAATGCACTACGCCAGACGCTATCCCCTCCTTCGTGGTAAAGGATGGGATCCTCCCAGTGGTAGTACTTGGCCTTCGCGAGGAAGGTCTCAAGCCTCTGCCTGGGCCAAACTTGTTGGACTTTCTTAGAAACAAGAAAGTTCACAATGTCAGCATACCACGGGGAGTGAGGCGATAGCAAGGATCGCCTCACTGGGAAGGTCTCACAAATGGGATCAATCTGCTCAGACTCCTCAGGCTTCTCTAAACGAGAGAGATGATCCGCCACCACATTCTTGACTCCAGGCTTATCCTTGATCTCAATTTCGAACTCCTGGAGTAGAAGCATCCATTTAGTCAGTCTGGCCTTAGCATCCTTCTTTGCCATGAGGTATCGGATGGCGGTGTGGTCAGTAAACAGGGTCACTCTAGATCCAATGATGTAAGATCTGAACTTATTTAGGGCGAACACTACGGCTAGCATCTCCTTCTCTGTGACTGTATAATTCCGCTGGGCGGAATCCAATGTGCGGCTAGCGTAGTGGATAGCAAAGGGGACTCCATCCCTCCTCTGTCCCAGCACGGCCCCCATGGCAAAATCGGAGGCATCCGTCATGATCTCGAATAAGAGAGACCAATCAGGCGGCTGGAGAACAGGAGCCTCTATAACACACTGCTTGAGAGTCTCAAAGGACGAAAGACACTTGTCATCGACAAGGAACTCGGTGTCTTTCGTCAGTAGGTCAGTCAACGGCCGGGCAATCCTGCTGAAATCATGAATGAATCGTCGGTAGAAACCGACGTGCCCCAGGAATGATCGTAACTGCCTCAAATTGGACGGCGGTACGAGTTTTCTAATGATATCTACCTGGCCGGATCAACCTCCATGCCCCTGTTGGAGATGATGTGGCCAAGCACCGTCCCTTGAGTCACCATGAAGTGACTCTTCTCCCAAGAAAGCACCAAGTGAACCTCTATACATCGTTGGAGTACTCGGTCTAGGCAGTCAAAACAGGAGTCGAATCCGTCGCCGTAAACCGAGAAATCATCCATGAAGACCTCCAAACACTCCCCTACCATGTCCAAAAAAATCGACAGCATGCATCTCTGAAATGTCGCAGGGGCATTGCATAGCCCAAATGGCATGCGTCGAAAGGCGTATGTGCCGAAGGGACAGGTAAAGGTGGTCTTCTCCTGGTCCTCAGGAGCGATGGCCACCTGGTTGTAGCCCGAGTACCCATCCAGAAAATAATAGTGGCTCTTCTCTGCCAGTCTCTCAATGATCTGGTCAATAAAGGGCAGGGGGAAATGATCCTTCTTGGTTGCCTGGTTGAGTCTCCTGTAGTCAACGCAGACCTGCCAAGAAGTGGGTACTCGTGTAGAAATCTCCTCTCCAGACTCGCTAATCACTGTAGTGATGCCCGTCTTCTTGGGCACCACATGCAAAGGGCTGACCCACTTGGAGTCGGAGATGGGGTAGTTAAAATCAGCGCTCTACCATTTCGAGATTTCCTTCATGACAACCTCTCTCAGTTCGGGTTCAGCCGCCGCTGGAACTCACGCGATGGCTTCGCCTCATCCTCGATATAGATATGGTGGGAGCACAAGGCCGGGCTAATCCCATGGAGATCTGCTACGCTCCATCCGATTGCCTTGTGGTTTTTTTTCAAGAACCCCCATCAAACGAGATTCTTGCTCTCCAGTCAGATTGGTGGAGATGATGACTGGGTACATCTCAGGCTCACCCGCAAGGAATCGATACTTCAGTGAAGTAGGAGAGGCTTCAGCTCTGGACAGCTGGGTGCTGGCAAATCTGGCTTCGAAAGATGCCGCGTGTATGCTGCGAAATCTTCCCGGGAGAATGAGAACGTACTCTCGTAAACTGGATCTGAAGAAGGCTGCTCAACTGAACTGTCTCTGATCTGCTCGGCATCTACCTCCTCCTCAGCTGTAGGCTCAGTGGGAATCAGGTCTGGCATGTAATCATCACAATCTGCCCAATCAGACTCTGAATCCGAGGGATCTGCATCAAACAAGGTGGCATCAGCACCACCATCATCATAAAAATCTGTGTTGCGGTCAAGAACCTACTCTGCTGCCTCTGAAGTATCCTGGACCAGGAATGTGCTCTCCAAGATCTCCTTGTTGTCATCTCTGCATCAGCTGAATCTGAAAATGAGAGGATGGCCTGTGCTGCGGGGTCTGCCCAAACTGCCTCATCGTTTGTGATCACAAAGTCACAGTCCTTGTGGATGTCTAGCCCGGCATCTGTCAGCTGCTCTGTATTTGAGGTGGTCTCTGAGCATGATCTGTCTCTGGCTCTGCTGTCCTCGACCGTATCTATTTGTACACTTTTGCCCTCGACGCGAAAGTATACCTTCCCGCTATCATGGTCAGTCACCGCCTTGGTTGTGGCCAAGAACAAACGACCGAGAATGATGGGGGTATCGGTCACTGAATCAGGGATCTCCATGTCCAACACTACGAAGTCCACAGGGAATTGCACGCCCTGAATAGTGACGACAACGTCTCGCAACAACCCCTTCGGCCTCTTGACAGATCGATCAGCAAACTGAAGGACTGTCCTGCTCTGTCTAAGAGTGCCCAACTCGAAGCAGTCGAGAAGGGCTGCCGGAAGGAAGTTGATAGACGACCCGCTATCTAATAGAGTCCGGTCGAACCTCTGCTCTCTAATGTGACATCTGACATATGGGGCTCCTGAATCTGGCCTCTTGGCCGGCAGGCGGTTCTGGATCGCGAAACACGTGGCTTTCGTCAGCACATGGATCTCTGAATGGTGGTTCCTCCTCTTCCTCCTGACTGTGGTCCTATCTCTCAACGAACGCTGAAGAAGGGGGATTTGCTGCAAAGCCTCCTGAAGAGTCAGCTGTATGTGAAATCGATCTATCATCTGCTGGCTGAACTCTTCCTGACCTCTCTTTTTTGGATTTTCTTTTTTCTTCCCCTTCCCCATCTGATGGGCTCTAGGGAAGGGGATCACTGGGTCCTTCTCAGAGAAAGGACTAGGAAAAGGTCTAGACGGCTCGACGGCCGGATCCGCACATACATCACGCACCACAGTGGGACCAGAAAAAACCAAACCTTTTCCTTTATTTACAACAGGGTTCCAAGATACATCAGAAGAAGAAGAAATAACAGGTCTCTCAACAAAAGTATGGGTGGCCTCAGTACCACCATCGGCTGGATCAACTGGAACTGGAAGACTCGCGACCTCAGTACCGCGCTCTGGCTCGGCATCCTGGGTGGCCTCAGTACCACCTCCTCGAACTGGTGAATTGGCGGCCTCAGCACTGCATGTGGAATCAGCATCCTTGGTGGCATCAATACCACCGTCATCATCTCAAGCGGCCTCAGTACCGCTCTCCTCCTCCTCCTCGTCAGGCGCTCTGGGTGGATCCTCATGATATGGCTCAGACGAGGCGCCGCCTGCTGGCATCCTACCGCTCCTAAGTGTGACAAAATCAGTATCAAACAGATATCCAGTCATATCACTAAATGCATCACTAGGAGTGGTATACTCAGTACAAGCTACCTGCTCAGATTTCCGCTTCAGGCTGTTGGGGTTCGGCTCTATCTGGGCAGGGATGGCGACCTTCCCTCTCACAAGGTCCCGCATCTCCTGGCGGAACTCGTCCATCTCCCATCGAAAAGTAGCCTGCTGGTCCGTGAGGAGGCGGGCTATATCATCCAAGGCGGGGCTCTCGTGGGAGCCCGACGGGTAGCCTCTCTGGTGATGAGGCTGCTGGAACTGGTGCTGTGGCTGAGAGGGGTATGGGGATGCTTCTGCTGGTGAGGCTGCTCATGCCTCCAAGACTATCCCTGCTGATAGGGATGAGGACCATAGGACGACTGCTACTGCTGCGGCTGGTGCTCTCTCTGATGGTCTTACTGGCCTCCCTGACCTGACGGCTGCTGCTGGGGCTGGGTACCTCCGGCCCCCCACCAGAATCCGGGATGGTCTCGTCAGATACTGGGCTGAGGGCGGTCATACCAAATCCCGTTGACATCCATCAACGGCTCTGCATCGTACTGGGCTGGCGGGAGTATTGCCAGAGGCTGATCTGGCTGGTATACCACCATCTGCAAGTATGGAGATGGTGGTGACTGGTAGGTGGGCTGCGGCTGCTGGTACGGCTCCGCCTGTACAAGGTGAACCTGTCTAGGCTGCTGGTGTGAGCTGGAGCGCTGGGACGAGCTGCTGCTGCTGCCGTGATCGCCTCGCGACTGAAGACGGGGCTGGGAAGCCGTCTGTGCCTCCTGGAGACACATGAGCTGGGTCTTCATGTCGCTCAGAGTCTGTGCCATCTGCTCCATCTGAGTGATGCCCTGGCACTGCTTCTTCTCAATCAGCTCCATCCGATCCAACTTCTCGCTAATGATGCCCATGTCCGCAGCTGAAGACTCTGCCTGTGCTGATATTATTGCGGACGAACTGGAAGGACCGGCGTCGACCCGTGCTATCCTCTGGTACTGCACGGGTCCTGGCTGCTGGGTTCTGTCCTGAGTATACAACCGGGTCTGGGACATCACCATGTAGTTCTCAGCCATCTCCTCGTAGATGGCCCAGACTTGGTCGTGATCCTTGGTGAAGTAAGACCCGCCACAAGAAGCGTTCACCAAGCCCTGGAGCTCTGGTGTCAGCCCGCTGAAAAAGCTCTACACGAGGTTGGGCTTGGAAATGTCGTGGTGCGGGCATCGATCAGTCAGCTCTCGGAACCTCTCCCATGCCTCATGGAACTGCTTGTTGGGGAGCATGGAGAAGTTGCTGATCAGGGCTCTCGCTGCATTGGTCCGCACGAGTGGATAATACTTGTGTAAGTACTCGGTACGGAGCTGCTCCCAAGTGTAAACAAACTTCCCCAGATGCTTCAGCCAGGTGGCTGCTCTATCTGCCAAAGAGAAGGGGAAGGCAATCATCCTAATGGTGTCCTGGTCCACCTGACGATCGTGGACAGTACTGCAGATCATAAGGAACTCCTGGAGGTGGAGATGGGGCTCCTCGGTGGCGAGCCCGTGGAAGCGGGGGAGTAACTGCATGGTGTTCGGGGGGGAACTTGAAGTCCCCCACGATCACTGGTAGCACAACCCCAGTGATGCATCAGTGTCGATCTGGGGTTGTGCAACTCCCGCATCGGTCTCGGCTGGTCTCCTGCTCCTGCCGCGGCGGCTGCCGCTGCGGCGGCGACTGCTGCGGCTGCTACGGCTGCATCATCTGGAACTCTCAGCCCCTCTCTCCGCTGCTCTCTCTCTGCTCTCATCTGCTCCATCTCTCTCCTCATATCTAGCATGAATGCTCCCTGATCCCTCAACTGCTGCTGTACCGTCTCAAGGGAGGCGATCAGGGTGGAGTTGATCGCACCCTGGTCCAAAACAAAGTGCTCGGGCTGTGGACCTCTACTACGATCATCTGAACTGTCGGCCATGGTGTCTGCAAAACCAAACGAGCCAAACTCAGGTGCCGATAAATCTGCTAATCTCTCCTCTGGCTCTGGTCTCTCTCGGAACCGAAAGAAAGGGGGTCGAGGGGGAACAGGGCAGAATCATACTCGGGCTCAGAGAGCTGGTCTCGGCTCTCGCGAGCCAACCTAGATGAACGGGTAGACGCGCCCGAAAGCGGTGCAGCCAGAGGCTGCCTAAGAGATCGTCTGCCCATCATCTTGTTGTGGCGAGTAAGGCGGATGAGATCTGGAGAAACTATGATGACAAACAAACCCCTCTGTTCACCAACGCAACGCGAGCTGAAGACCGTAAAGGCTCGGTCAAATTATCTTGTCTATTTTATTTTGGTGAACAATCAGAATATCAGAGCGATTACATGACCAGCTAGGATACCCGATACTATCCCCAACCGACTGTCCCGCACGAAAGAGTCGGTAATCAGTCGAGGAAGGTACCGGAGGGCTCTACCTAGTGTTCGGGTCACTCTCTCGCACAATCAAACAATACAATGAGGGGGTTGCTCTCCCCAAGACAAATTTTTAGATCAGGTGTCTTTTAGGGTCAATAGTTTAAACAGTCCCAATTTTATTGTTTTTCTTTTTAATATTTTTCAATAAAAACAAAAGGCCTAACAAATTTTTCGGTTCTCCTGATTATTAAGTCAAAAACAGGGGGAGAAAACGAAAAAGCCGATGCGTGATGAAATCAATGATGCATGCAAAGATAGAAATGCGTACCTGTCTCCAGCACTCTACATGCAAAGTGATCCGCGCAGAATTGAAAGACAAGAAAGAAACTACCTATATGGTGCAGCGGTGAAAACCGAGTCCTAAGCAGACAATTTCTACTCGACAGAACCGTCTAACTGGTCACAGGTCCTTCGATCCAAGGAGTCCGATCTCGGTCTACCCCTCCTCCTCCCGACACATCGGGTTCAGGAGCAGCGCTTGGCAGGGCAGGCTACGGCACATAGGCTCGAAGGGAGTGAGTCAGTTATTTTTATTAATGATTTATTAGTAGGTCCAATTAACGATCTATAGGAACATGCAATCAATTAAGTGTGTGGATCCTACTAATTACGGCACAGTCAAGCAGAAAATCCTAAATCTAGGGTCTCGAGAAAAACCACGTAAAACCGTAAAAGGCAGCGAAGAAAAACAAAACCGCGAAAAGCCGTGAAAATCCTAAGGGTCCCCCGAGCACACCGGTGCTCGGCGAAACAGACCCGCTACAAAATCCAAGTCCAAATCTCTGAGTGTCCCTGTATTATTACAATTATCAGAATAGCAAAAATAAAAGCTAAGCTACTCTCTCTCTCACTCAGCTCTTCTCTCGCTCTCTCTTGCGGCTCCGTGCAGAAGGGAGCCACCTCCAAGTCCCGCGATTGCACCGGCTTCTCGAAAGCTGCCGCCTCAGTCCTCGGGCCCTCACAAGAAAGAAGACAAGTGTTAAACCAAGAATAATAATCAAATGATAGCAGAAAATGTAAACAGGAGTATATGTGCAAAAATGGCAAATAATATAAACAGGCAAAAACAAAAATAAAATAAAGAAAAATAAAATGAAATAGAACAAAAATAAATGAAAATCAAAAAGCCGCGAAAAGCCGCGGACTCAGAAAGAGCCGCGGAAAGCCGCGAAAAAGAAAAACAAAAAGAATATATATAAAAAAGAAAACTACTAAGCCGTGCTCCCCGGCAACGGTGCCATTTTGATGGCCGAAAAATCACCAAGACACGGGTGAAAGAAAATAGATCAAGGGTCGTTGCGACCCGGATCTCGGAAGTCTCTCGGTCAATCAAGAAAAAGTTAAGCAGACCACCAAAATCAAATATAAATTAAACAAAATATGATAGCGGTCCTGGCTATTAGATTAGCCTGGTATAGCGACCAGGGACGGACTCAGAGAGAACATGATGGCCTTGCGGCCTACGAAGTAGTCTAAAAAGGAATAAAATAAAAGAATTGTGTTTTTGGTGGATTTTTAGTTTTTATATACATTTTTTTGGATTTTTAATTAATAAGGAAAATAAAGAAACCAATAAAGCAAGCCAACACAACTAATTATTTAATGCATCAAAAATCACTCAAAAATTCAAACAGAAATGTTTTTAAGTTTTTTTTATCTTTTTTACTGTTTTTAGTGGATTTTTGGTATTTTTCTGATTTTTATTTAATTTTCTAAAAATCAAACAATGTAGAGAAATGAAAGTGTTGTCCAGTCAGACTTGAAGAGCCAATATAAAATAGATAAAAGCCCTATCAAGGTCTGAAGGTAATTTTCCTAAAAACTAGAAAATATAAGGAAAATTTAGGCACTATATTTATTATTTTTGGATTTTTAAATTAATTATTAGAATTTTTATGCGTTTTCAGGTGTTTTTCAATTTTTATGGGTTTTATATAATGAAAAATGACCAAAATTGGTCAGAAAATCAAACAAGGCAAAAGAAACACTAAGTAGTTTTTTTGTAATTTTTAGAGGTCTTTAATATTTTTTTGTGATTTTACAAATCAGTCAGTAAAGAAAATACGTGTTTTTGATTTTTTTAAAAATAGTAAATAAAAACAAAAATGTCCCCAAAAATTCTAGAAAATTTTACAACATGGCAGGAGCCATGTTTCCAATTTTCATTGAATTTGGAATTAGTTTGATATTTTATTAAAAATAAAAACCTAGGTATAGTGCACAGGGACCTGCACGCAATTTGTAGAATTTCCAGGGGGTCCGGTGCAAAAATCCAAGAAGTCACGTTTGAGGTGCGTGTCTTGGGCACACAGGGACCTAATTGCAATGAAAATAAGGTTCTAGGACTAATTAGTAACAGGTACCAAAAGTCCAAGGGCCTTACTGTAAATTACCTACTAATTTCAACACGTGTTCTAAAAAACCACACACAGGGGTATATATGCAATTAATGAAAAGTTTTCATTCATTCAGTAACAACCCAGAACTACAGAGCTAAACATGCAAATAACCCAACAAAACACATGTCGACGCACGTGATACACTACACACAGGGGCATACATGTAAATAGCAGAAAAGGCAAGGTCCAAAGTGCAAAAGTACCAAAAGAAAAACAACTGACTATGATATTTACAGGACTAAACACGAAATAAAGTCAACAGGGGGGGCCTAAGAGCAATTACCCCTTTATTAATGCGAGGGATGGATGACTGCCACGTGGTGGATCGGACGATGGAGGACGGGTGGCGCCCAACGCAAGGCTCCCTCGGCTCTGATCGACGGCCAAGACCTTGCCACATGGTAGATCGGACGGCAGGGAAGGCGTTGTGGCTAAGCCTTCTTGAGCCGACGGCCCAGATCGCTCCTCCAAAGATCGGACGCTGCTGGAAGCTCCTCAGATGAACGACGGAGATGCGAACTGGAGCTGGAAGAAGATCTGACGGTGTCTGGAGGTCGAGGAAGAACTGATGGCCGGCGACCTTCGCCGGCCCGCTGCGCGCGCTCCCGGCCTCCTCGCGGGACTCTGATGATTGGAGAAGACTCGCTGTGGGCTCCCGCGTCGACTAGTGCCCTCCGATGGCTCGACGGAGCTCTGAGGAGCTCTGGCGAGTCCGGCGGAGGCGAAGCTGCTGGACCAGATGGTCCAAGCCCTCAAATGGGCTCGGATGTCCCTGCAAAACACACCAACAGACTCGCGGGTCGAGGGCAAAGTGCCTCGACCCTGTGAGAGGGGGTGACGGTGATCGGTGAGGCGGGGCGGTCGAGCTCCGGCGAGGTGACGGCGGTGGAGCTCGAAACCCCAACTCCTGTGCGAGCTGGGTTGAATGGAGGGGCGGAGAACTTGCGTGGGGAGAAGGCGGACGTGATGGTATGGTCCGATGATCGGTACGAAGGTGGAGGTGACCGGAATCGACGGTGAACGGAAATGGGTCTATTTGGGCGTAATGCGAAATCAAAGAACAGGGAAGGAAACCAAAGCTACCTGGGTGGACGAATCGACTGGGCTCGAGCTGCTGGAGCTCTGGGTCATTGCCTCGCAGGTCGTCGAGGCCCGAGGCTCGAGCTCCTCCTTCAGGCAGAGCACGGCGGCGCAAGCTCGCCGGATCTGAGGTCCGGGCACTCTCTCCTCTCTGCGACATCACCAGCGGCGAGCTGTCACCTCGAGGATGGCAGTGGAGGTCACAGGAATGAAAGGTGGGGAACCAAAGATGCGGAAATGGGAGGCGGAGCTCGAAACTTATACTGCCAGGGGTCCGGCTAAACCCGATCGGGTAGGGTAGCTCAGAGCGCGGACCCCGAGGCGGGTACCTCGGCGAGGATGTCGGATCTGGCGTGGAAAAGTAGGACCCGGGGTTTGGGTGAGAAGCGATCGGATCGTGACCCGAAAATGGTGAGATATCGGGTCGGGCGTCACGACCCGTGGGAAGTGGTCCACAGGGGGGAGTTGACCGGGCGATCAACATCCCCCGTGGACCAATGGGGACTGGCCACGAGGAAAATATTTGTAAATTGAAAATAAAATAGCAAATGGCCGAATTAAAGAAAACTTAAAACATGAAATATTTTTGTTTTAATTTTTTCCTATTTTTTGGTGATTTTTAATTAATTTTTCAAAATAAAAATAGGGTATTTACATAATAGGGCTATATATAGGTATATATACAATATAGTTTTTTTTTTGTTTTTGATTTTTAATTAGTTATTTTTGTGCATTTTTATTCCTATTTTATATATTATTTATTTACAACATAAAATTAGGAATAAAAGGGTATTTTTATTTAATTTTTATTATTTATATACAATGGTTAAATAAATAGATATATACATTTATATACAAGGTATATGTACAATGTTATTTTTGATTTTTAATTTTGCTCTTTTTATTTTATTTTTGTTTTAATGGTTTTTATTTTACTTATTTACACCATAAAAGGTAGAGTATACACAATTTTTATGGAAATTAATTTTATTTATTTACAAGGCTAAATAAATATAGATAGGGAAATATATACATGATGAATATGCATAAGGTAGAGTATTTTTGTTTTCTTTTTGGATTTTTCAATTTTTGTTTTGATTTTGTATTTATAAATATATACAAATATTTACAAGCCACTTTTATTCTATTTTTAGAGGAAAATATTTTTATTGTATTTACAGGGATATTTACACATATGAGCACCCTATCTCTCTCTACTTTGGTTTTTATGCGGCCAGGCCCATGCTGAGCCCTCCCTTGGGTTAGGTTGCTCAATATTTATTCTAAATATTTCCCTCTTTTTTTTAATCTTTATTCTTTTATTTTTGCACAAAAACATGCTAATTATTAGTTTTTACACCATGCATGATTTTGGTAATTATTTGTATTTACAAACATATACATGCATTTGCAAAGGTTTTTGTAGCTAAAATACTAGAATAAAGAGTGATGAATGAGTATTCATCACCTGAGTCCTAAAATCCCTCAACTCCAGCCTAGCGTACATCCTCATGATAGGGGGAAGTCCTTTGGAGCTTGGCGGCGATTGGAGGGTGAAGGAGGTGAACCTACGACCACCTCGCTAGCAGTCCTGCTCGCTAGCATCAAAACCAGGTATAAGAGCCATGTTTTTAGATTATTTTAAGTAGATTTTAATTCCATCTTTTATTCTATGCATTTACTTTAGCGTTCGACTTAGCGATTTAGCCTAAAAGAACCATTTCGTAGTTCGCAGAGCTCCGCTCCAACAAACGTTTCCACCATGCCCCATTGTTCTGCGACCTGCTTTCCGTCTCACCCTCATTACCTAGCCACTTCTCCATCTTTACCAACCCGCTTCCCAACCTTATCGAGTCGCGTTCAGCGAAACCCTGCTTCTCCTCCACCACTCGTTGGAGCAGGACCACTCCCCCCACCTTGCCTCGATCCTACAACAATAAAGGTCGGGACCCCCGCCTTTTCCTTACGATGCTTTTGTGCCTTTTTGCAGGTCCGGAAGGCTCCATCTGAGCAGCGTCAACCACTTGAAACATGGTGTTGAACACGGAATTCGCAGAGGTCGTGTTGACTCACAAGGCGAATCAACAGTCGCTGATTTGACCTCCAACGAAATCCGAAATTCAAACAACAATTAACCCACGACAAATATATCAAGCAATGAAAGTAAATGTGCGGAGTCAAAATTTATTATAACTCTACAACAAGATGTGTATAGGTGCAAGTATGTGTAGAGGTCGAACACAGGGAGCAGACAGGTAGAACGGGGCACAAGTGCTCAAAAAGTGTGTGAATGTGATCAAAGGCCTATTATGCTATATTTTTTTTGTGGGTTTTTAATTTTATATTTTTTATTTAATTTTTAATTTTATATTTTTGTATTTTGGTTTTTAATTTACTGATTTTTTATATTTTCTTTTCCAATATTGGAAATTAAAGACAATATAATAAAAGGGACAAAGAGGTATTTATAAAAATAGAGAAAAATGTGCAAAAATTAGGAAACAAAGTCTTTTTAGTCTTTTTATACTTTTTTACTATTTTTGTGATTTTTGGGTAATTTTTAGAATGTTTTTGGTATTTTTAATTATCAAAATAAAGAAAACAGTAGTAAAAAGCAAGGCTGAAACTTAAAATGGAGAAATAAAATAGAAATCAGTGGCAAAAATTCCCCAACTTAATTTTCAGTGAAAGATAATGAAACAAAGAAAATTCAGGAAAAGAAAACACTATTTTTTGGATTTTTTAATGATTTTATAAATTTTTATGAAGGTTTTTAGAGTTTTGCAATGTTTTGGAGTTTGGTTTTATATTTTTTAATGATTTTTGGTCTGGAGCTAAGACAAACTAAAAGAAACAAAATATATTTTTTTGGGAATTTTCTGGAGTGTTTTTATATTTTTTAGGGATTTTATGAGCTAGACAGTGCACAAAATGGAAGTTTTTGATTTTTAATAAATATAAAAATAAAATAAAAACAAAAACTAAAATTGTGGCGTGGAAGAGCAAGTGCACAGGAGCTTAAGTCCAAAATTTTAGAATTTTTGGAGTAGAAATGATGCCTCAAATAATTACTACTAGCAAGCAAAAAGTGAAAAACCTGGCAAGGGCGTTTTTGTAATATTCAAGAAATCCAAGGGTCTCTTTGCAATTTTTCCACAAAAATATAACTGCATTACAACATTACTGGACTGAATATAAATGTCTAAAGTCGAAGGGGTGCCCCTGCAAAATCACCTAGACGCGCGTGCGTTGCACGCGCCCAGGCGGGGGCATAAACGCAATAATCAAAAAGCTCAGGGGGCTAATGTGTAAATTTCCAGCAAAAGTTATAACTCAATTGAAAACTCGTGGACTGAATCTTAATAGCCAAAATGTCCGGGCGAATCCTGCAAAACGTCCAGGCCCACGTGCACAGCACGCGCCTGGGGGGGGGGGCCTCTAAGTAATTAGACTAAAAATTTGGGCCCTCTTGCAAAATGTACAGAAATTAATACACAGCTTAGGATAGTTTGTACACTAATATTAGAATACAAAAAACAAAGGGGGTGGAAGAAGCAAAATACCCCCTTCTTTGCGCGAGTGGACGGTGCAGATGCAAGAACTTATACACGTGTCAATCCTACGTCGCGCGATGCCCCTTCGGCCACGGACGGCCCTGATTAGAACGTGAGATGAGCGATCGGGCGGCCAGGAGACATCAGCATCCAACGGCGCCTGCTATGCGGGGGGGAACAGATGGACGGCGCCTGTAGCGCGCGACCTTCCCCGCGTTCTTGGTCTGCACAGGCGCGCGCGGCGGCGCGCGGGCGGCGGCGGCTTCGTCCCCGGCGATCTTCAACCAAAAACGAGCCCCAGTGCGGCTCTCCAGCACCTGGACCTGCAAAGAAAACTCACGGCCACAAAGAAAAATCCAGGTCTAGCAAAAACGTGTGGTGGCGGCTTGGAAAGGTGATGGAAGTTGCCGGAGCTCTTGAGCTCCGGCGAGGGGTTCGGGTGCAAAATCTGGGCGAATCACACGGTGAGATAGCAAAGTAAAGACCTAAAACTAATCCTAATACTATCAGTTACTCTGAAAATGAGAAAAACAAAGATAAAAGACGACCTCGAGGGTGTATAACCCAAGGTGGTACCTCCACGGCCACGGTGGCCGGAGGTAATGGAAGCACCTCCTTGATCGACTAGCACCGCCCCTGAGGAGTTGGAGGATCTCCTGTCACAAGACCCGATCCAGAACTCACAACCAAAGAGTGGGAAGAAGGTCAAAGAGGGTTCAAAGAGGAATGGGGGGAAATGAGGTTGGTTTTGAACTTGGCCGAGGGGCGGTCTTCGAGGACGCGTATCTTGCGAATCGCAACTCCATTCCCCGAGGTAAAGGCTAGGCGTGATAGCTGGATGGTAGGACTACAAATCTCGTGAAGAGTTCGACCCCATTCGATGAAAGGAGCGCTCTCCAAAAATCGTCAAAAACGAGAGAAAAATCAGTTCTGACAACAACAGGCAATGGGTCAGAGAGTTGACCGAGGTCAACTCTCCAGCCCTCCTGGTTGGTCCACGTGGACCAACCAGGAAAAAGCCTGGAAAAAATGATTCTAAAATCATTTAAAAATAGTAAACGATTTTATTAATTTATGATTATAAAATAAAAATTGTTTATTATTTTATGAATTAATTTATGGTGATTTTTATTTATTTTTATGGAGTATATTTTTACAAGTTTGCATTTATACCCTTATAGGTATCTATATCTATGTATTTAAGTCTTCTATTTTTATTTAGGTATTTTTAATTTATCTTATTTTGGTTTTTATTTTCTAAAATTATAAAATACTTTTATAGACACAAATATATTTTTATTTTGATTTTCTGATATATTTTATACACTTAATAAAATGAAAGTGTTATTTGTATAGGTATAGCTTCATGTATTATACCTATATATTAGACATATACAAGTATTTTTATTTGTATTTTATTTATGTTTTTATTTTAATTTTAATGCTCATAATTATTATAAGTATTATTTACAGCATTATAAAAATATAAAATTATAAAAATAATAAATAAATAATAAATTGAATATTTTAATATGTACAAGGTACAATGGGGGTCCAAAAGTCAACTTTCAAACCGTAGCTCCGCCAAATGCGAAACCACCGCCATTAATTAGATTATTTTCTTCTATATACAATTAAAGGTGAGTACGCTGCATTTGGAGTCTTTATTTGTGAGATACGGGTCTGGGAAGTTGGCATTTTGGATTTTTATTCAGACCATAACTTTTTATCTGTATATTATTTTTCTGTGAAATCAATTTTTTATTTTTCTTTATTTTATTATCTACAACTTTCATGTACAAAGTTTCTTTATTTGATGTACAAAAAGTGGAACCAAAAATAGGTCCCAAAATGAATAAAGAATGAATAAAATGTATAGGTATTTTATCTGTGTTTTGGCCCTTATCTCCCCCTACTTTATTCCTTGTCGACCTATTCATCAAGATGCCTAGGTCTCGGGGTTTCGGGTCATAAAATATTTACAATATTTTATTCTTTTTCTTTTCTTTTCTTTATTCTATTATTTTGGCTTTAAAAACCGCTTTTTATACAATATTTACACACATATGCATGAATGCTAAAATGCCTATATTAAGCCTATTTACACGCATTTACTAGGGTTTTTAAGGCCAAAATGATAGAATAAAGATGATGAAACGTGGATTCATCATCCCCCTATACTTGCCTTTGCTAGTCCCTAGCAAACACTTATGCAATAAGTGCAGGAAAAGAAAAATAAAGAAAAGAAAAAGAAGAAAGGTGGACTAAACTTGATTATCAAACTTGTCTTCACAAAATCAAAGTTTGGAGCTTAAGTCGGACCTTTGGAATTTTAGTGCGGGCGGAACCTTAATGAGAACCGAATTTGAAATCCAACAGTCCCTGAGAATCCCAAAACTCTGCTCAAGTCTCCTCAATAGCCAGGTCAGAAATATCTCAACTCATACGCAAACCCTTACGACTATGAATCTGACTTGTACAGTGTAAGTGATGGTGGCTCTCCCCAACTAGAATGACAAAGAAACTGACTTCTCCAGTATGACAACCCAGTGATTCCCCAATCCAGCAACTCCATCCTCGAGGAGCGGGGTATTCCCTTCTAAGTTCAAGTGGCAACCAGCTCAAGAGGAGGGGGTGAAGAGAAGAATGGACGGTAGCCAGTGTAGCTACCTATCCTTGGATGCAAGACCAGTGTAGTCAAGTCATCCAGCTGCAGGCTCACATGATATGACTTTGGAACTCAAGCTTGCTTATTGACTTTACAACATATGTACATACTTTGCAGGCTTTTTATTTTTGTACATGCCTGAACTCTTTTTTTTTGTTTGAAATACTATTCACAGCAGCATTTACATAAAGAGCTTTTCCTCTTGAGCCAATAGACTATCCCTCTTTTGAAGCTTTATCGCAACCCACAGCCTCCTGTCTTTAGACTTCCTAATCACTGGACGGGTTGGGGTGCACTTCCCTCCCTAGAGGAGGACAAGTGTTTCCACTTGTATGCGTCTCATACCGGCGAATCCAATCCCCTCACCACTCCAACTGAGTTGAGCCATGTGAAAGGTGCAGGTGTCCAAGTTAGGTCATTATCAACAAGAGTCGTGTGTGTGCTCCGAAATACTCTACTTAGGCAGTCAAGAATCCATTGAACCAAGTTTCGTGATCCTCAAAGAATTAAGTCAACTAGACCTGAAGTACCTCAAACCCAGTTCCTATAAGGTTCCTGTTATTAGGTAGATTATAAAGTCCAATCAAGCTCCAATCTCCGGATTTTACTTAGACTCGTTCAACTATCAAACTCAATCCGAAAAATGCGAATGCTATGCAATGCAATGCAGAAAATATTTTTGTGATGCAATTTTCAAAGATTTTGAACTTTTTATGGGTTTTTGAAAATATGATGCATGCAAGTGCAGATGCAATTTTTGTATTTTTTCAAAAAGATTTTTCAAATGTTTTTGGATTTTAATTTTGCAAATGTTTTTGGGAATTTTTGAAAATAAAAAGATTTTGGCTGAAAAATAGGTTAAAAATATGTACACGGGAGTGCTTCTTATATATACAAGAAGTGGATTTTAGAATTTATAGGGTAAGTGATCAATTTTATACATATATATAGGTAGTGGATTTTGGTGTGATGTATATATTCCTCAAACTTATTTGAAAACAAGCTTTTCACACAATTTTTGAAAACTATAGTCCAAAATAATTTTTACAAACATTTTACACACATTTGAAAACTTTTTGCAAAGGCTTGCAAAACAGTATATATAGGTTTTTCAAATCATTTTTGCAACCATTTTTCAAACCATTTTGCAAATCATTTTTCAAACATTTTTATTTCACACAAAGAAAAGAAATTTTACAAACCACACATTTTTACAAAGGTTGAAAACACGAAACAAAATATTTTCAAAATAGTTTTCAATAGATGTTCACAAAGATTTTCAAACTATTTTTCAAACATTTTGCAAAAAACATTTTCACCTGATTTATTAATCAGTAAATACAAAAAGAATTTGAGGAATAACCACATCTTTTTATTAAGGATTTTTAATGAATTTTAAAGAATTATTAGCCATATTTATTAGGAAAATACGAAAGTACGAGTTATGGCTAAAGTATATACGTAGTATATACGACCCCCCTATACTTAGCTTGAGCTATGTCCTCATAGATCAGAGAGAAAAGAGAAGACATAACTCGTACTGAGTATAGGAAAGCCTAAAAAATAAATGAACCAATGAGAAGTTGACCGTCCCCCCTATACTTAGGATCAAATAATCCTAAGTATAGCAGACTGTACACAAAGCAGGGAGGGTCAAGGGTGGGAATGAACAGATCGTACTCAGGTTGTCTCCCCCTATACTTAGGGTAAGATATCCCTAAGTATAGACAAGAAGAGGAGACAATGGAGAGGATCGAAAAGAATAGAACAACTCGGGGTGCACACCCCCCTATACTTAGGACAAAGTACGTCCTAAGTATAGAAGACTATCTACAAGGGCGGCACCTTTTTGATAGATGAAGAAGATAGAAGAGGAAAAGAAGAAAAGAAGAAAAGAAGAAGAGATGAAGATGGAAGAAGAGATCGTGAGGATGTACACGTCACTCCCCCTATACTTAGGGTAAAAGAAGCCCTAAGTATAGGCAACAACAGGAGTGATCAGACGGAACGATGAATGAATACTCGGCTCGTTCACCCCCCTATACTTAGGACAAAGCACGTCTTAAGTAAGGCAGACACGAGGAATGGGCGAACGAGCAATACGGTAGAGAGAACAGAGGTACACACAAGTGAATATACAACAGAGATGGATATACAGAGGGTCAAGAAGGTAGAAAGCAGACCTTCTTGCGGGACCGCGGAGGAATAGATCTAGTGTGGTGTAGGTCGACATCGGGGTCCACAGTGGACGGAATCCAATCAGGGTCGACAGGGAGTGAGTCCTCAGTGGCCCTAGGGTGTGAAGGCACAGACGGTGTAGTGAAAGAAGTGTGACTAGGTCCGGCCTTGGGAGTCTCGCTGATATCAAAGTGGAATGGGACGAACTCATCATCATCGGAAGTAGTGTACTCAGAGTCGTCCTGCGAGGTGTCATCCAGGTCAAAATCAAAAGGCACGAAATCATCGGTGGAAGTAGTCGAACTCTGTTCGTCCTCTATAATCTCAACTGGATCATCTTTCTCATCAAAAGGCCCGAATCTCTGAAGAAAAGCAACCAAATCAAATTCGGCCTTAGTCTCATCAGTATCTACATGGACAGGAGCGGACTCATCAGTGGAAGTAGTCAGAGCATGTCTGTCCTGTATAGTCTCTAAATCTGCCCTCCGCTCAATGGTATCGATCGTGTAAATCCCGCGGATGTCATCAACACAACGCCAAGTCCCAGAAGAAGGAACGTCGAGGTCCATGCTTTCCAAGTTTTCCTCAACCGGGAGGAATTCTCGGGTCTCAGTGGAATCCAATAGACAACAAAATTCTCTGATAGTATCATCAAGGTCATGATCCTCGAGGTCAGCCAAGATAGGTGTGGTCACATCAGGTGCAGGTCTCTGGTCGGCAGTAGGTGCAGTGATCAATGCTTCGCTCTCGTCAGCAGGACGGAAGCGAATCTCTCCTGATCCGTAATCAATAACGACCCTCGCAGAGGCGAGGAATGGTCGTCCCAGGATGATTGGAGAGTGCTCCCCTGTGGAGGTTTCCATGGGCAATACGACAAAATCAACATTGTGGCTCGTGCCCTGAATCGAGATGACGGCTTTTTCAAGGATACCCTTCGGCCTCTTTATTGATCCATCAGCAAACTGTACGATCATCCTGGTTTTCTTGAGAGGCCCTAAGTGAAGAGACTGTACCAGTGAGAAGGGTATGATGCTAATAGAAGCACCGCCGTCTAGGAGGGTGCGATCACATGTGAAGTCGGAGATGGTGCAGCTAATGAAAGGTGTGGCAGTGTTCCTCTTCTTGGGAATGGGACGGTGTGTGATGGCGTGGGCAGTGGCCATGGTCAAGATATGACGCTCAGATCTGCTCCTCCGCTTTCTCTTCTTGGGAAGAGGAGCAGACATATGGGTCATGGCCTGCTGAAGTGGGGCACGGATAATCTCATGAATGGTGGCCACCACTTCGGGTTCAGTCAGCATTTTTTTGAATTTTTGGACCTCCTCCATACAAGGGAGGAAGTCGGAATCATCATGTACACGAGGCATGCCAAGAGCAGTCTGTACAGCGGCATCCTCGGGGTCAAAGGTGGGACAAGGTGTGAGAGTCTGTGTGGCCAAGGGGTCTGGCAAGTGGGCGCTCTCCTCATAGTCCGACTCAATCAAAGGTCTCCCAATCTCTTTTTGAGTTTTTAAATTTTTCTCATTTTTTTGTATTTTGGGCGATTGCAAGCTCTCATGGAAATCCTCGAATGAACCCATATCATCAAATGGTGGAATATCATGGTCGCTCTTATTGGTACTAGTGAGGTGGTCAATCCTCTGTCTCATATGATCCATCATCTGGGTCAAGTGCTCAAGGGTGGACTCCATGAAAGGTGACTCCATCAGCTCAGTCTCGGGTGGATGTGAAGGTGGAGGCGGATAATACACAGGTGGAGATAGAGGTGGGTGTGGGTAGAAATCCGATTCCTGATACTGTGGCTGAGGCGGATATGTACAAAAGTCAGGAGCAAAGTCCTCCTGGAAAAAAGGAGGTGGACCGGCTGGAGTGAAGGAGTGATCCGCAAAGTCCGGATAGAATACGCTCCAGTCGGCCATCTCGAAAACAAAAGAAAAATGATCGGGAGAGCACGACGGTCAAGTCAAGAGAGTGGAGAAGAAGGCGCAAATGCGCGGGGATGATCTAGGACACACAAACAATCACAGACAAAAATGAAATAAATCAAACCCTCAATTCACCTACTCAACTCGGTAGAGACCGCAAAGAGCGGTCTTTTTATCTTGTCTGTTTTAGAGTTAGGTGAGAAGTCAAAATATTGCGCAAACACTTAGGGGGCTGAATATGGGATTTGGGCTCTAACCTTAGTGTGTGTGCGAGCAAGTAAAAGCGAAGACAATGAGGGGATTACTTGCCCCAATACAAAATTTTTCTTTTTGGTGAATTTTAGGGTCAAGTAATGTTAGCAGTCCCAATTTTATTTGGTTATCACTTTTTTTGGATTTTTAATAAAAAATGCACGATCCTATCGGGGATTCAATTCCTTTGAGCACCTAAGTTTGGCAAAATCAGAGGTAGAGAGGCGGAAAAGCAATGCAAGCGGCAATCGATGATGAATGCTAAAGAGAAATGCTCACCTTGCCTCCAGCACTCTACATGCAAGGATGCTCAGCAGAATTGAAACCTATCTATATGCAAATGCAAAAGCCGATGAAATCGCCCTAAGTTCAAAAATTACTATTATCGTGAAGAACCACAAGTTGACCGCCAATCCTCAACCCTAATGTCCGGTCTAGGCTCACCCCTCCTCTGCTCAACAAATTGAGGGTAGGAGAAAGCGCTTTGCGGGGAGAGCTCGCGACGCGACGGATCGAGGGTGATGATCAACTGTTTATAATTTGACTAAGTCCAAAACGAAACTATAGGCACATGCAAGGGTTATTAATGTGTTTGGACCTAATCTATCGCAAGCAATCCTAAAAGCTAAGGGCTCAATCACACAAAAGAAATAAAATCGGAAAACAAAACAAAATAAAAGAATGCGAAGAAAAGCCGACAAAACCGCGAGAGCCCCCAAGTGAACAATCACTTGGAAATTAGGCTCAAGAGAGTCCAAGTCCGGGGGTACCTGTATTATTACAAATTAAGGTCACTCTCTCACTTAAATTACAAAAAAAATAAATGCAATAAAATAAAAGCTCAGAAATTGTCTTCAAAATTTCCTTCCAAGTCCGCCTTGGTGCGAAGCCAAAGCCGCCTCACGTGGTTGCACGAGCGCTTCCTAGAAAGGAGTGCCTCCCTCGATCCGCGTACCTCGCACAAAGCCAAACAAGAGGGTGGTCAGACAATTCAAATGATATATCAAAATAAAAGAGCAAAAAAATAAGCAAAAATAAAAACCGCGAAATAGACAATCAATCACAATCACGAAGCAAAGACCCGAACTAAGCGCTGTTGCTCCCCGGCAACGGCGCCATTTGTTGAACACGGAATTCGCAGAGGTCGTGTTGACTCACAAGGCGAATCAACAGTCGCTGATTTGACCTCCAACGAAATCCGAAATTCAAACAACAATTAACCCACGACAAATATATCAAGCAATGAAAGTAAATGTGCGGAGTCAAAATTTATTATAACTCTACAACAAGATGTGTATAGGTGCAAGTATGTGTAGAGGTCGAACACAGGGAGCAGACAGGTAGAACGGGGCACAAGTGCTCAAAAAGTGTGTGAATGTGATCAAAGGCCTATTATGCTATATTTTTTTTGTGGGTTTTTAATTTTATATTTTTTATTTAATTTTTAATTTTATATTTTTGTATTTTGGTTTTTAATTTACTGATTTTTTATATTTTCTTTTCCAATATTGGAAATTAAAGACAATATAATAAAAGGGACAAAGAGGTATTTATAA
Source organism: Ottelia alismoides (assembly GCA_037367405.1). Classification (NCBI taxonomy): domain Eukaryota; kingdom Viridiplantae; phylum Streptophyta; class Magnoliopsida; order Alismatales; family Hydrocharitaceae; genus Ottelia; species Ottelia alismoides. Next base: position 481,058 of record JAZKJV010008416.1, on the reverse strand, counting down.
AAATAGAGAAAAATGTGCAAAAATTAGGAAACACAGTCTTTTTAGTCTTTTTATACTTTTTTACTGTTTTTGTGATTTTTGGGTAATTTTTAGAATGTTTTTGGTATTTTTAATTATCAAAATAAAGAAAACAGTAGTAAAAAGCAAGGCTGAAACTTAAAATGGAGAAATAAAATAGAAATCAGTGGCAAAAATTCCCCAACTTAATTTTCAGTGAAAGATAATGAAACAAAGAAAATTCAGGAAAAGAAAACACTATTTTTTGGATTTTTTAATGATTTTATAAATTTTTATGAAGGTTTTTAGAGTTTTGCAATGTTTTGGAGTTTGGTTTTATATTTTTTAATGATTTTTGGTCTGGAGCTAAGACAAACTAAAAGAAACAAAATATATTTTTTTGGGAATTTTCTGGAGTGTTTTTATATTTTTTAGGGATTTTATGAGCTAGACAGTGCACAAAATGGAAGTTTTTGATTCTTAATAAATATAAAAATAAAATAAAAACAAAAACTAAAATTGTGGCGTGGAAGAGCAAGTGCACAGGAGCTTAAGTCCAAAATTTTAGAATTTTTGGAGTAGAAATGATGCCTCAAATAATTACTACTAGCAAGCAAAAAGTGAAAAACCTGGCAAGGGCGTTTTTGTAATATTCAAGAAATCCAAGGGTCTCTTTGCAATTTTTCCACAAAAATATAACTGCATTACAACATTACTGGACTGAATATAAATGTCTAAAGTCGAAGGGGTGCCCCTGCAAAATCACCTAGACGCGCGTGCGTTGCACGCGCCTAGGCGGGGGCATAAACGCAATAATCAAAAAGCTCAGGGGGCTAATGTGTAAATTTCCAGCAAAAGTTATAACTCAATTGAAAACTCGTGGACTGAATCTTAATAGCCAAAATGTCCGGGCGAATCCTGCAAAACTTCCAGGCCCACGTGCACAGCACGCGCCTGGGGGGGGCCTCTAAGTAATTAGACTAAAAATTTGGGCCCTCTTGCAAAATGTACAGAAATTAATACACAGCTTAGGATAGTTTGTACACTAATATTAGAATATAAAAAACAAAGGGGGTGGAAGAAGCAAAATACCCCCTTCTTTGCGCGAGTGGACGGTGCAGATGCAAGAACTTATACACGTGTCAATCCTACGTCGCGCGATGCCCCTTCGGCCACGGACGGCCCTGATTAGAACGTGAGATGAGCGATCGGGCGGCCAGGAGACATCAGCATCCAACGGCGCCTGCTATGCGGGGGGGAACAGATGGACGGCGCCTGTAGCGCGCGACCTTCCCCGCGTTCTTGGTCTGCACAGGCGCGCGCGGCGGCGCGCGGGCGGCGGCGGCTTCGTCCCCGGCGATCTTCAACCAAAAACGAGCCCCAGTGCGGCTCTCCAGCACCTGGACCTGCAAAGAAAACTCACGGCCACAAAGAAAAATCCAGGGCTAGCAAAAACGTGTGGTGGCGGCTTGGAAAGGTGATGGAAGTTGCCGGAGCTCTTGAGCTCCGGCGAGGGGTTCGGGTGCAAAATCTGGGCGAATCACACAGTGAGATAGCAAAGTAAAGACCTAAAACTAATCCTAATACTATCAGTTACTCTGAAAATGAGAAAAACAAAGATAAAAGACGACCTCGAGGGTGTATAACCCAAGGTGGTACCTCCACGGCCACGGTGGCCGGAGGTAATGGAAGCACCTCCTTGATCGACTAGCACCACCCCTGAGGAGTTGGAGGATCTCCTGTCACAAGACCCGATCCAGAACTCACAACCAAAGAGTGGGAAGAAGGTCAAAGAGGGTTCAAAGAGGAATGGGGGGAAATGAGGTTGGTTTTGAACTTGGCCGAGGGGCGGTCTTCGAGGACACGTATCTTGCGAATCGCAACTCCATTCCCCGAGGTAAAGGCTAGGCGTGATAGCTGGATGGTAGGACTACAAATCTCGTGAAGAGTTCGACCCCATTCGATGAAAGGAGCGCTCTCCAAAAATCGTCAAAAACGAGAGAAAAATCAGTTCTGACAACAACAGGCAATGGGTCAGAGAGTTGACCAAGGTCAACTCTCCAGCCCTCCTGGTTGGTCCACGTGGACCAACCAGGAAAAAGCCTGGAAAAAATGATTCTAAAATCATTTAAAAATAGTAAACGATTTTATTAATTTATGATTATAAAATAAAAATTGTTTATTATTTTATGAATTAATTTATGGTGATTTTTATTTATTTTTATGGAGTATATTTTTACAAGTTTGCATTTATACCCTTATAGGTATCTATATCTATGTATTTAAGTCTTCTATTTTTATTTAGGTATTTTTAATTTATCTTATTTTGGTTTTTATTTTCTAAAATTATAAAATACTTTTATAGACACAAATATATTTTTATTTTGATTTTCTGATATATTTTATACACTTAATAAAATGAAAGTGTTATTTGTATAGGTATAGCTTCATGTATTATACCTATATATTAGACATATACAAGTATTTTTATTTGTATTTTATTTATGTTTTTATTTTAATTTTAATGCTCATAATTATTATAAGTATTATTTACAGCATTATAAAAATATAAAATTATAAAAATAATAAATAAATAATAAATTGAATATTTTAATATGTACAAGGTACAATGGGGGTCCAAAAGTCAACTTTCAAACCGTAGCTCCGCCAAATGCGAAACCACCGCCATTAATTAGATTATTTTCTTCTATATACAATTAAAGGTGAGTACTCTGCATTTGGAGTCTTTATTTGTGAGATACGGGTCTGGGAAGTTGGCATTTTGGATTTTTATTCAGACCATAACTTTTTATCTGTATATTATTTTTCTATGAAATCAATTTTGTATTTTTCTTTATTTTATTATCTACAACTTTCATGTACAAAGTTTCTTTATTTGATGTACAAAAAGTGGAACCAAAAATAGGTCCCAAAATGAATAAAGAATGAATAAAATGTATAGGTATTTTATCTGTGTTTTGGCCCTTATCTCCCCCTACTTTATTCCTTGTCGACCTATTCATCAAGATGCCTAGGTCTCGGGGTTTCGGGTCATAAAATATTTACAATATTTTATTCTTTTTCTTTTCTTTTCTTTATTCTATTATTTTGGCTTTAAAAACCGCTTTTTATACAATATTTACACACATATGCATGAATGCTAAAATGCCTATATTAAGCCTATTTACACGCATTTACTAGGGTTTTTAAGGCCAAAATGATAGAATAAAGATGATGAAACGTGGATTCATCACATGGCCCAGGACGAGCACCATTGCTAGACCATTTTGAAGGACCTGGACCGCCTTTGAAGACACCACCTGACGCGGAGGGCTCCCAGGAACAGAAAGAAGCTATCGGCGGTGGGATTGGAGGGCAGAGGAGCTTGTGAGGCCAAATCCAAACTCATTCCATGCGAGTTCATACGTGTTCTTCCTGATCATCTTTCAGTCATCCGATGAAGAGGCCTCTTAAGTTTTAATCTGGACCGTTCGGTCACGCCACACCTTGACCGTTGATGAAGTCTCCAGATCAGATCTTGAACGCTAATCATCGAAGGGGTATCGTCGCACCCACATGCGACACATGGATAAGTGAAGGCACTCAATCGTCCATCTCCGCGCCTCTTTAGGGGTAAATTGCAAACCTTAGCCCGCTTTTTGTATATTTAATTTTTAGTCATGTAAATATAATGTAACATTAAAAATAAATTGAAAATTTTTTAGAAAGACCCCTGTACTTATTGATTATTACTCATGGGTCCATTCCACGTCACCTTACGTGCGTCCCACGTGAGGTGGTGAAATTGCATTAAAGACCCTGGCATTTTTGTAATGATAAAAAGTCCAATAACATTTGAATTACATTGTATATTTTCGACAAAATTATATGGAGGTCCCTTAAGTTTATTTTTATTACAAATATGCCCTTGCTAGGACATGTATTTTTGTGTATTTCCTCTATTTATTATAAATAGCTAATATGCTCCTAAAAATTCACAAAAATAGAATAGATGTCTCTTGCCTTGAGCTTTCACGCTATAAGTTTATTTGGCATTTTTGGGCTTTTGATCCATTAATTAAAAATCAATAGGAGCTTATTTTTGTATTGTCTAGCTAAGAAAACACCAAAAAATATAAAGTATCTTGAAAAAATCCAAAAAAAATTATATAGTTTCAATTTATCATATTTTAATTAAGACAAAAAATGACTAAAAATAGAAAAAGAAAAAGCTTAAAAATTGAAAAATCCCAAAAACCTTCATAAAAAATCTAAAAATCATTTAAAAATCCAAAAATATGTTTTTCTATTCTATAATTTTCTTTATATAAATATTTACATAATAAAATTGATTTGAGTTATTTTGAAGCTTATTTCATATTTTTAGTATTCAAATTCAAATCAATTTTGGATATTTATTTAATCCCTCATTTGGGAAATTTTTGACTTTGAAGACCAATAAAAATTTCATAAAAATTACAAAAACATTAGAAAATATATATAATCCAAAAACACTTTTTATTCTATATTTTATTTATATTTAGTAGTATTTATAAATATATTATTCTATATTGTGTATATAGCCTTATGGATTCTCTTTATATATTGGAAGAAAAAGAAATATAAAGTATTAAAACATAAAAAGAAAATATAAAATTAAAAAATTAAAAACAAAATACAAAATATAAAACAAAAATAAAAAAAATAAAAAATAAAATAAAAACCCACAAAAACAATAAGAATGGATAAGAGATGAAAGAACAAATTTTGTATGCATTATTTTCCCCCTTTTACCGTTTGCTCCCTGAATTCGACCTCTACACATGCTTACACCTATACACTTTTGTTGTATAATTATAATAAATTTTAACTCCATATTTTGATATTCATTACTTAATTCGTATTGTGGGTTAATTGTTGATCGATTAGAGGTCTTCGTTTGAGGTCTCTTCGACGACTGTCGGTCCGCCTTGTGGATCGACATGACTTCGACGAAGATCTTTGTCATCAGTGTCCCAACAAGTTGTATCAAAACATGGTCTAACAATGTCAAGGGGATAATACGTAATAGATCAGAGCGAGGTTCGATGTTGTCGGAGAGGCGTGCCGTAATAGGTGCATATTCATTAAAAGTTGTGAAGAATAGACGGTTATAGTAAACCGTCAGAAGATCAAGAGCGTCCAGACTCCTATGAGGTGATTCATGAGTTTAGATAGGGATTTTACACGCTCTGGATGAGTTGGACGGTTTAGATTGGGAGGACTCTACTCTGATTTTTTAGATTGTCAAGAAGGTACGATAACAAATCAGATGGAAAAATTCACATTGTGGCGTGCATCATTCTCCGTTGAACCCTTCAATGGAAGGAATGGATTCACATTATCTTAACAATGGGTGAAGAATATACTCACGTGAGAGGGACTTGTGAAAGCTCTCAAGGACAAAAAATAGAAACTACAGAAGATGAAAGAGGAGGAGTGGAAGTTGACGGGCAATCTCGCAATCAGTACAATACAACTGTTATTAACAAAAAACACTCTCAGTAAAGTCATCAACCTATATGATCCAACTAAGGTTTGAATGAAGATCGAGGGATGATGAAAGTCCAAATCTCTAATAAATGGGCTATTGATGAAGAAGAAGCTAACACAAAAGGAGAATCTCTCTTCAAGGAGGTTGATAAGGTGATGATCTTGTTTAGTTCTCTTCCATCTTTCCATGATCATATTATGACGATATTACTCTATGGCAAGGAGGCTACAACTTTAAATGAGATCTTGTTGAGTTCTCTTCCATCTTTCTATGATCCATATTAGATCCGTCACCATATCTATTTATATAGATTTTGACATCTGTATCCATTCTAAAGTGGGTATGAATATGTATATCATTTTGATATTTGCAAACATTCTTATCCTTTTATCAGTTTATATATATAAATTTACTTGTAGATTTATTTTTAACAATATATGACATAATTTTATACCTTTTTTCATCATATTTGATACCTTTTTATGATATAAGCACATTTAGTATATTTATATCATGTGTTTTCTATTCAATTCATGTATATTTAAGTCAATCTATGTAGTATTTATAACATTACTCTTATGCAATCAATATCTGCTTTATATCCATCATATTTTTTAAGGATATGATAACATAGTTTTAATATCCATCAATATCCATATTTGCATCCGTATTCATATTTAAAATCGGATAAGGATATAGTAATACCTATATTGGTATACATATCCATTTGTTTGCATCCCTAGTAGGGACACAAAATACATCTATGTATATATACGTGCTGTGCAAGGGAGCCTGGGATACCGTTGAGCGAGAAACCGACATCGTGGAGAAGGGAGATGATTCAACTCAGGTTGGATGTCTAGAGGGAATGCGAGAGAGGAGTTGACATTACTCGAGGGATGTATGGTGGAAACAAACTATCACTGTGTAAGGGAACCTGAGTCTGGGGATGTCATCGAGCACGGAGCCAACACCGTGATGAGGGGAGGCAGGTTGGGCATCTAGAGGGAATGCGAGAAAGGAGATGACAAGGGATGGAAGGCACTGACTCAGATGATTTCAACTAGGGTCATGGGGGCACAATAGCAATATAGTGAGAGAGAAGTGCGGGGAGAGAGCGAGGGAATGGTGAGAGTTATACTTATTTTATTTCTTAGCAATTTTCTTCTCTAGTGGTCTTGAGAAGTGATCGACTACCGTTATATCAAGTCCTTATTCTTCTTCTTAACATACTTTCATACTAGTGATCGATTGTGCATCCGCGCACATATCTGGTGGTTCATCCCCACCGATCAGTATCTAAGTAAAAGCAATATCATTTAGAGATTTTTACACCCATAACCTTGAGTAATCTCGCAATTACAATCATAACCCTGCATAATAGCGAGTTACACGAGAAACCCTAGATAGTCACTCCGTCTCACATTCATAACCCTCCGTTAGTTTTCCCTTTAACCCAACCATATCATTGAGTTAATATAATCCTTATTCTATCCAACGGCTACAAAAAAAATTAAAAAAATAAACAAAAAAAACCCCAAACCCCCTCCCCTTCTTCCTCATCCAGCCTGCCCCTCCCCTTCTTCCTCCTCCATCTTGCCCCTTCCCCTTCTCGTACTTCAGATCTCCACAACTGCACCTACGTCCATGAGCAGAGGGAGCTGGCTCCATCCTTTGATGACATCCTCCTAGCCGGAGGCTGTCTCAAAGAAGTGAAGCGGTTCTCTCCCATAAACGTGATTTCTACGACACAGAAGAAGAAGAAGAAGGAAGAGAGCTTGTGGAGGGGAGGAGGCGGTGGTGTTGCGGGGCGATGTGTGGAGGGCGGCGAGGGGAATAGGGCTTCCATGGGAGGGAGAGGGGGCTTCCAGGCAGTTGCGGCGAGGGGAGGTCTTCCAGTTGCGGTGGGGGAAGAGGGGCTGCCCAGGCGGACGAACGAGAGGGAGGGTGGCTTCCAAACATGGGCGCTTGGGAAGAGGATTACGATGGGAAGGGTTTCCAAGTCGCGGTTGGCTTCCGGGTGGGGGGAGGGTGGCGAGGGGAGGGCTTCCAGGTCGGTCGGGGGGGGGGGGGGGGGTCTTCCAGACAGGGGGCGGTTGGGGGAGGGTTGCGACGGTAAGGGCGAGGGGAGGGCTTCCAGGTTGGGGGGGGGGGGGGGGTTGGCTTCTAGGCAGCTGGGAGTGAGGGGGGGGGGGGGGCTTCTAGACATGGTTGCGACGGAAAGGGCCACCGGAGGGCTTCCAAGTTGCGGTTGGCTTCTGGGCGGGCGGGGGGAGGGTAGCGAGAGGGTTGTGACAGGGGCGACGTGGCGGGGGCTTTGCCTTCCGGGCGTGAGGGAGGGGGCGGTGGGAGCTTAGCTTCCGGGGATAGCGAGGGGAGGGCTTCCAGGTCAATGGCGGCAGGGGGGAGTGGGGACTTCCAGACAGGGGCACGGTTGGGGGAGGGTTGAGACGCGGCAACGACCACGGCGGCGGTGGCGGCGAGGGAAAGTCTTCCAGGCGAGGGGGAAGGGGGCACATCATTTTAGAAATTTAAAATGTTTCGAAGGGCAAAATTGTCCACATCTAACTTTTTCCATCTGAGTTGACGGAGATTCGAAACGGAACTTGACACAGGGTTATGCCATGTAAAGGTTAAGCATTACTTGAGGTTCTCGTGTAATTCACAATTATTCAGGATTATGGATGTAATTACATAATTACTTAGGATTATGGATGTAAAAATCCCTATCATTTAGTGTTCCAATAATTGGTATTAAAGCGGAAAATCCCTATCATTTAGTGTTCCAATAATTGCCTATGTGAAAGCCTGAATGAAAATGGATTTTGACTATGAAATGCAACCACGCACACAATAAAGTTGTTTTGCAGAAAATTGAGCAGGTTTTACTGAAATAAGTTTTTTTAAGATTTATAATTACTATATCTTTTTGTTAAGACTCAGATGCGGTCAGGGAAAATTTTCCAGTCAATTTCTAAGACCCCATTGAATGCAATGGTAGACCCTCGAACCTCCGGAATAAATAAACAAAACATATACATATTCTGAGAGTAGCGATGCTTTAAACATCAACTTGAAACTCTTAACCCAAAAATGTATGTAGGTTGACGATCACTTTCCTGCACATCCGTGTGTGTGTATATAAAGCATACACAGATATATTGATTAAGAAGGTCTACTTAAGGAGAGGAAGGAGCAGAGAAATCCGTGATGTTTGAATCCCAACCATACAGCAACCTTGTGATTAACAAATGCTTATGCTCCTAATCCTGTATTATATATGTCACGTCGCCAGCAGGCCCTGCTACTTATTCCATCTTTATCTGTGCATGCAAATGGGTCACGTCGACATCGTCAGAGTACCAGAGAGAGAGACAGCGACCTTTTGTGAAGCCACTCGTGCACATCATTGCGGACAATGAAATCCCCGTGGGTGATTGCTCAATTAATTTGTTTACACATTAGGCGAGGAGTTGGCGGAGTGATGGGATGGCATCAGTTGCTTCCGGAGTCCATCCCTCATTGTTTGCCAAACTTTTATAATTGTCAAATTCGATTCCCTGCTACCACCGAATGAAAATAGGATTTTTTACACTTTGCCCTCCGAGAATCCGAAATTATAGTTAACCCTTCTATTATTATGATTAGACCCCTATTAGGGTTATTTCCCAAGGGGGTAGTGGTTGTAGCTAATCCCCGAAATTGGCATAAATACAAAATATTGCTCACAATGGGTATATTTCGGCAAATCATTTGCCAAACCATCCCATGCACGCCCAACCTCTCCCCTCTGTCAATTCCATCCTCCTATTCCTTGTCTATCTCGATCGGGCAGTCTTCATGGATGTCGGCGATGGCCCTTACAACCTTGACTTCCTCCTCGTTCTCATAGAGAACCTCACCGTCCTCTCTACAACCTAATTCTGCCTCGTCGAAAACCTCACCGCACTCTGCCTGAATGGGATAATACACATAAAGGTTAATGATGGAGGTGTTCTTCCAAAGGAAGGGAATCGGGGATTCATAGAACTACAAGGGAGGAGATAACGAGTCTGGAAATCAAGTTCAGAGTCCGGGATCAATGAGCTTAATGCAGACAGGGTGGTCTAGGAGGAACTGGAGGTGGCATAGTGATGGGAACACGACCAACCGGTATCATCTCCTCTCGGATATCAGATGTTGGGGATACAGACCTCCCCGAATACAGAAATAGATGCACAAATGACCACCACCAACACAGAAGTACGTGAAAGAAAGAACATCAGATATAACGGTTGTCGGTCACCTCTCACGACCATCGGATAAGAAAGATCACTATAAGAAGCCGAGTACATCTCTCTCCATTCCCTCTCTCTCTTATCTCTCTCTCTCTTCCCTTGTGGTATTCCCTCTTGCTATGGTGGTAAGGTAATGTCTCCACCCACTTCTTTAAATATCCCAAATACAACCCTATAGTCCTATTCCCAATAGGGCTATAAATAGAATACCACTTAATTATTATTAGGATTAGGACCCATCCCATTAGGATTCACAATCCTCATATATATATATATATACACACACGATCCTAATCCTAACAATCTCCCCCATAGGTTGAATTCCATCACGATCTCTTCATCGTCTTGGGTTTGCACTGGGCCATCCTTGTCATCTACAGGTCTCGTTAGCAGGAACTCACCAACTCTGGGTGATGCACCCGTCAATGGGCGCCCTTGAAGTGTCCCCTTTTAGGCACTCGCACAACTCAGCATCATGCCTCATGATACGACACCACAAATCTCTCGTGTCCAGAGATTGTGCCAACATCCTCTGGTAAAGCGAATCACACTCGCTTCTCCCTTTTTCACGCTTCTACAACAGAGATGTCGATAACCTGTCGCTCTCTCATCGTACTACTCGTCTTGGAAATAACTGGAGCTCCATCACCTGTCACGACCCTCCCCTCGAGCTTTTACACCTTGTTCGACATCCTCGTCCTACGCATCACCACACGTCCCCTCTTGCTCGCTCTGAGAACTCCCCCTTCAATGGTGACTCAATGTCCTCATGACTTAATCGTTTCCAGTGAAATCATATTCTTCTTGGCCGTAGGAATGTGTCTGACTCCTATCAGAGTTCGTACTGCTCCATCAAACATGCGAAACTGCACTGATCCAATCCCCTTGACGCGGTGAACCTCTCCACCTCTCATCCTGACCGTGCCATCATTGCATGCCTGATATGTACTAAACTACTTTCTGGATGAGTACACATGATCTAAACATGTCGAGTCCAGAAGCCATCTTGAATCTACCTGCATCTCCCTAGAGCACGCTAGTAAGTCTCCCTCACAAACTGCGGTGGAATCCTCTTTGTCGGATTCAGAATCAACAAACTTCTTCTTTCCTGACTCATTCTCACGTCTTGGACAATCACCTATCTTGTGACCCTCCTTCTCACAATAGAAGCATCTGATCGAACCTCGTGACTTGGATCGACATCTGAATCCTGTCTCCCTTGATCTTAAGCGTCTACCCTCGATTGTCATCACATGGCCTTCGTCATTCGTTGCCTCATCTGTCGACCTTCGTCGAGACTCATTCATAAGCAGCGAAGTAACTATCTCGTCCAATGTGATGGTTTCCTTGCCATAGAGTAACGTCGTTATAATATGATTGTAGGAAGATGGAAGAGAACTCAACAAGATTAATGCCTTATCCTCCTCCTTGAAGAGAGATTCTCCTTTCGCATTCTTCTCCTCAAGTGTGAGCATGTATGTTATAATCTTGTTGAATTCATCCAAGTACGCTTCGAGCTTTGTCCTGTCGGTCATTTTTAGACCACAGAGCTTCTTCTTCATCAATAGCCGATTCATCAAAGATTTGGACTTGTATCGTCCCTCGAGCTTCATCCAAAACTCCGTTGGATCCTCCAGGTCGATGACTTCACAAAGAATGTTGTCTCCCAAGAACAGTTGTATTGTATTGTTCACGAGATCCCTCATATCCTTTCACTCTTCCTCTTTCATCTTCTCCGACTTCTTTTCTTTATCCTGGAGAGCTTTCATAAGTCCTTCTCGCATGAGTATGTTCTTCACACGTTTTTGCCATAAGGTGAATTCATTCTTCCCGTTGAAGGGTTCCAGGGAGAATGATGCACCCCTCGATGTAAATTTTTCCATCGCTTTCTTATCATACCTCCTTGTACGATCTGAAAAGTCAGAGTAGAATCCACATGATCCGAACGATCCAACTCATTCAGAGTGCACAAGAACCCCCTATTTGGACTCTTGGATCACTTCAATCGGACTCCGTATGCTCCCGATCTCAACGGTTCATCGTAGTCGTTAGATCTTAACTGCCTCTGAAGAAAGCACACCTGTTGCATCGTCTCCTCGACGTCACTATGATCGACCTCGTTGTATCCCTCGCTGTCGTCGAACCAAGTTCTGATACCAGTTTATGGGAACATGAACCACTGGTATCGTATCATCTCAGATATCGGATGTTGGGGATACGGACCTCCTCGAATACGGAAGCAGATACACAAACATCGACCACCACCACCGCGGAAGTACATGAAGAAAGAACACCAGATATAACGGTAGTCGGTCATCTCTCACGACCACCGGAGAAAAAAGATCACTATAAGAAGACGAGTACAACTTTCTCCATTCCCTCGCTCTCTTATCTCTCTCTTCTCTCTCTCTCTCTCTCTCTCTCTTCCCTTGTGGTATTCCCTCTTGTTGTAGTGGTAAGGCAATGCCTCCACCCCCTTCTTTAAATAGCCTAAATACAACCCCATGGTCCTACTCCCAATAGGACTATAAATAGAATACAACTCAATTATTATTAGGATTAACAGTCCCATCCCATTAGGATTCCCAATCCTTATATATATATATATATATATATATATAGGAGAAACTTTAAATGAGTCAGGATCTCACCAATATTATAGTGAGCCCTCAATCTCGTCTTTCTATTTTTGATCATACGACTGGATTTAATGAGGCATTAATTAAATTAATTTAATGGTTGAAAACCTATTTTGGTCATTTTCGTCACATTATAAATATAGAACGTGGCAATTATTTGACCTAATATCTGGCAATTATTTGACCTAATATCTCTCTTTCTCTTTCCATTGATTGACGATGCCATCTCCTCTCTCTCTCATGATTTGTCGTGGGCGTGGTGGATGGCGACAGGCCTCGTGCAAGATGAGGGGCAACACATGCCCCTGGTGGCGCATGCTCTCCTCCATGTAGTGGTCGACGGAGGGGTTGACAGGCTGCGAGCTGCAAGCGGTGGAGGCTTCCTCGAGCATGACGGTGGGTTGTTGGGCAACACACGACTAGGTTGCGAAGCGGTGTGGAGCTCCTGGCGGTGCCATACACAGTGGAGATGGTGGTTGGCGACGGGTTCCAGACACGATGGAGGTGCTGCGTTGAGCAACGGTCGACGGTGAAGGAAGTTGTGGCCGCGCTTGTGAGGTAATACACGGATTTACATTGTGGTTTAATACTTTACATAATTGACCTTTCGATTTACATATTGATTCACTTTTTTTACAAATCTCATTGTTATTTTCTCTTATTTTGCATATCTCTACGCGGATTTTACAAAGGAGCGAGATACAGTTACAAATCGTCACACAAATTTTACAAAATGAACATATACATTTACAAAAAAAGTCCGAAATTTACAAAGAGTATAATTACTCTTACAAAAACTCACTGGAGTTTACAAGACGAATGTACCAATTTACAAACTGGAAATGCCAATTTACAAAAAAATGTGAAAAACGAAATCATTAGCGAAATTTCAAAAAGTTAATATATTTTCACAAAAACTCGTGGAAGTTTACAAAGATATGGTTGAACCCAATTCATTCAGTGCAAAACTAGAAAACGACCAGTAAATGTATGATTGAAAAATAACAAATCTCGAAAATATTAAATGGTAATTCAAATATATTAAATGAAATTCCAATTTACAAAAAAACGAGATGACTTGGATAATATTTTTGATGTAACCGTGAGATTGTGATCTGACGAATCCAATTGATGGCCCACCATAATATTGGTGAGACCCCACCTCATTTAAAAGGATCCATATATATATATATATATATATATATATATATATGAGTTCAATGGGGCTGCCCCTTGGAGGAGCGAACTTGACTCCCCCCGTGCAATTTTGCCTATTTTTTATTTTTTTAAATTTCTTCTGTGAATATTCATCACTATATCCCTATATTATGTTATTCAAATTTCGTGCGAAACAGAGACTCCTACGGCCTTTATCCAGACAGTCATTTTTAACAGTAACAGAATTGCTAAAAACGACCCTTCTGGATGGAGACCGTAGGAGTCTCTGTTTTATGTGAAATTTGAATGACATAATATAGGGATATATTGATGAAAATCTACGGAAGAAATTTTCAAAAAAAATAAAAAAACGGGCGAAATTACGCAGGGGAGCCAAGTTAGTTACCCCCAAAGGGGCAGCCCCATTTTATCCATATATATATATATATATATATATATATATAGGAAATATATCCAATAAGGTGCATCTTTCCCGGGTGCAAGGAAAGCCCGCCATCACAGCCATCCGCAATCAATTTGATGATTATCATTAATAGCCCGTTATTTAAGTATTTTTAATGTTGAAAAACCCATTATGGTCATTTTAACATATTCTATATTTAGAATGCAACAAATATCTCCTCAATTATCTCCTCTCTTTCTATCTTCCACGCCCCCCCTCTCTCTCTCTCGATCCCGATGGCCGCAGAGGTTCCTCTCCCTCTATTTCTCTCTCTCTCTCTCTCTCTCTCGATGGCGGCATGAGGGGAGGAGGTTGCTGCTCGTCGGTGATGACATGCAAGTCGGTGGATGCAATGCACTGCTCTACGGTGGCCGGTGATGGCGTTCTCCAAGATTGTTTTATTATAGGTAATGGAAGCGACGTCGCGTGGAGGTGGTAGCTGTGCGTGGAGGAGGTGGATCATGGAGGAGAAGGTTGAAGGAGAGCGTGAATGGAGGTGTGAGTGCGGAGGAGGACGTGCATGGAGGAGGGGGGTTGTGGAGGAGAAGGACGGAGGATGTGTAGGTAGAGGCCCTTTTTGGTTGGAGAATAGGCCCTGGAATAAGGGGCCAATTCTCCTCCCGACACGGTTCCCAGTGGTATAAATATTCCCCATTATTCCATCTTATTTCACTCCTATTCTTATCTTTATCCCATCTTACCTATCTTTATTTCATCTTATTCTCCTTATTCCTATCTTCCAGCCGAACAAAGAATAGACCATTATTCTCCTTATTTCCCATCCTTATTCCTGCTTATTCCTGAACTGAACGCACCCTAAGGGCCCGTTCCGTTCGGGAATAAGCATGAATAAGGATTGGGAATAAGGAGAATAAGGGTCTATTCTTTGTTCGGTTGGAGAATAGGAATAAGGAGAATAAGATGAAATAAAAGTAGGTAAGGTGGGGATAAAGATAGGAATAAGAGTGAAATAAAATGGAATGAGGAGGAATAATCGTACCACGGAAAACCGTGTCGGATGGAGAATAGGCCCCTTATTCCAGGGCCTATTCTCCAAACGAACAGGCCCTAAGGGCCCGTTCGGTTCGGGAATAAACAGGAATAAGGATGGGGAATAATGAGAATAAGGGTCTATTCTTTGTTCGGCTGGAGGATAGGAATAAGGAGAATAAGGTGAAATAAAGGTAGGTAAGGTGGGATAAAGATAAGAATAGGAGTGAAATAAGATGGAATAATGGGGAATAGTCGTACCACTGGGAACCGTGTCGGGAGGAGAATTGGCCCCTTATTTCATGGCTTATTCTCCTACCAAACAGGGCCTAAGGATGCTGGAGAAGGAGGCATGCCCAGGTTTTTACAATCAGTTATCATTTTTTTGTAATCTCAGGTATTTTTTTGCAATCTCAGATCATTTTTTACACTCTCCTATCATTTTTTACAAAATTCAGATTGTTTTTTATATTTATTGTTCTTTTATAAAGTTCTAACCATCTACATTTTGTTACAGAATACAGTTATAAAAATATTGTGGGTGTGGATTTACAATCTTCATACAGATTTTAAAAAACGTGCATGAACTTTTACAACAATGTTATCAAAATTACAATTACAATAATATAACTATTACTAACTGTGATTTTATTTTACAATGCAGGATACAGTTCTACAATATCAATGGGAATTTTACAAAGAACTCTTCTATTCTGTATTGCGCGAAAAAGCTACCACGTTGGCGAAACTTCATTAACTAAAAGGCAACAAAAAATACCAAATCAGCCGTGCTAAAAATGAAAAAATAAAAGGATGAAATAAATTTCAAATTCAAAATGAAATTCAAATTCGAAAGGAAAACGTATGGACTAAAATACCTTTTTGGATGAAGAACTACTAGATCGAGATCTAACAGATCTCGTGATGGGTTTTCCATGCACCCAGGAAAGGTGCACCTCAGTGGAGGGCCCTCTCTCTATACATACATACATACATACATACATACACACACACACACGCACGCACGCACGCACGCACGCACGCACGCACGCACGCACGCACGCACGCACGCACGCACACACACACACACACACACACACACACACACACACACACATATATATATATATATATAGGGAAAAAGGAGCCTACACCCAGGGGTGTAGGTAACTACCTACACCCAGCTCATTTTCTCATAGATTTTTTAATTTTTTTTGAAATGAAACCTTGGTGGATTATATCCCTATATATCACCGTGGTGTCATTCAAAATTCAACTTAATTCGAGACTCCTATCATCTTCATCAAGACTATAAAATTTTCACAGTCTTAGAATTGCTGAAATTGACCCCTTCTAGATGAACGTTTTAAGATTGTTTGTTTTGCATGAAACTTGAAACACATATTCTCTTCAATATATTAAGAAAATCCCCCTAAGATTTCTTTCAAGAAAACTCAAAAATCATGGAAAAAAGGGAGCCTACTTTGTGAAATAGGTAACTTACCTACTTCACATTTCATACCTACACCCCTGGGTGTAGGCTCCCAGCTCCTATATATATATATATATATATATATAGAGAGAGAGAGAGAGAGAGAGAGAGGTTAATGGGGCTGCCCCCTGGGGGTAGCCAACATGGATGCCCCCGCATCATTTTCGACGCTTTTTTTATTTTTTTTCAAAAAATGTCACCATGTATATTCATCCCTATATCCCTCCTACATGCCATTCGAATTTCGTCGGAAACAGAGACTCCTACGGCCTCCATCCAGACAGACATTTTTTAACGGTAACAGGATTTTTTAAATCGACACCATCTCGATGGAGGCCGTAGGAGTCTCTGTTTCTGACGAAATTCGAATGGCATGTAGGAGGGATATAAGGATGAATTTACATGGTTTTATTTTTCAAAAAAAAAAAAAAAAAACGTCGGAAATAGGGGGCGGGGCAGCCATGTTGGCTGCCCCCAGGGGGCAGCCCCATTAAATCCATATATATATGAGGAAAGGGAGCCTACTTTGTGAAATAGGTAACTTACCTACTTCACATTTCATTTTTTTTGCAAAATTTTTTTATTTTTTTTTCAAAAATGCCACCGTGGGTTTTCATAATTATATCCCTCTAATATGTCATTCAAATTTCGTCAGAAACAGAGACTCCTATGGCCTCCATCCAGACAATCATTTTTTAACGGTCACAAATTTACTGTATTTTACATGTTCTGGATGAAGGCCGTAGGAGTCTCCGTTTCTGATGAAATTTGAATGACATATTAGAGGGATATAATTATGAATATCTACGGTGGCATTTTTCAAAATAAATAAAAAAATTACAAAAATTGGATGTGAAGTAGGTAAGGTTACCTACTTCACAAAGTATGCCCCCTTTCCTCTCTCTCTCTCTCTCTCTCTCTATATATATATATATATATATATATATATATATATATGAGAAAAGGGAAGCTGCACTGAGGGGTGCAACCAACTAGCTACACCCGGGTATTTTTCTCTTTGATTTTTGATTTTTTTGAAGGAAACTTATGGGGGATTTACTTAGTTTATTGTGTGGAATATGTGTTTCAAATTTCATACAAAACAAACACTCCTAGCATGCCCATCTAGATATGGTCAATTTCAATAATTCTGAAACCGTTAAAATGTCATAGCCTTGATGGCAGGGGTGGAACCGGGAATTTCATCAAGGAGGGGTCGAGTATACAACTATTATGTATGCTCAAAAATAGAAAAGTCTAATATATTTGAACGTTATTTTTAAATATAATTAATATTTTTAAAATGAACCTCTTTCAATCTTGATAAATGTAGAATTTAAATCTATTATTAATGTTCAAATAGATTGGTATATTCCAAGGCCATTTTTAAAATTGGATGAATATACTAATTTAAGCCTATCTAAATCCATCCTAAAAAGGCTAAATTATCAACTGAAATTTTGAAATAAAAAAGTTCATGGTTAAAAGGAAATAATAAAATTTATTTTATTTATAAAGAGTAAAAAATAATAGAAGAGATAAATAAACTCGAATATAATTTTATATCAAATTATTTTAATACTTTGAAAGTGATTGGATAAACCACATAAAAGAAAGTAAAATTGAAGGAGATAAAACTCAAACTTTGGTCTCCAAATTATTAGCCTTGCTATTCTACCACTTAACCATTTAATAATTCTACAATATTTTCTAACAGTATTCATTATAATACAATTAAGGAGGGGCCATATTAAAAACTTAATACATTTTATAAGTGACGTACAATCATCATGGGGGGTACTTTGGAAGTGATTGGATAATCTATATAAAAGAAAGTAAAATTGATGGAGATAAGATTCGAACCCTGGTCTCCAAATAATAGTCTTACAACTCTACCACTTAACCACTTAATGATTCCATTGGTTTTTCTAACAACATTAATTATAATACAAATAAGGAGGGACCGTATTAAAAATTTAATACATTATATAAATGATGTATAATAACCATGGGGGGGCCATGACCCCTCCATAATGTATACTAGTTCCGCCCCTGCTTGATGGAGATGATAGAACTGTCGAATTTAGTTGAAATTGGTATGATATCATTGTGATATGTAGTGATTTAAATCCCCCTAAGTTTCATTTCAAAAACACAAAAAATCAATGAAAAAAATAGCCGGGTGCAGCTTCCCCAGCCCATATATATATATATATATATATATATATATATATATATATATATATATATATATATATATATATATATATATATATATATATGAGGTAAATGGGGCTGCCCCCAGGGAGTAGCCAACTTGGCTACTCCCACCCCTATTTTCCCCTCATTTTTTTTATTTTTTTTGGAAAATAAAAATTTGTATATTCATCATTATATCCCTCTCACATTCTATTAAAATTTCGTCAGAAACAGAGACTCCTACGACCTCCATCCAAACATGGTTGATTTAAAAAATCCTGCGACCGTTAAAAAAATGACGTCTGGATGGAGGGCTTAGTAGTATCTGTTTCTGACGAAATTTTAATAGAATGTGGGAGGGATATAATGATGAATATACAAATTTTTATTTTCCAAAAAAATAAAAAAATGAGGGGAAAATAGGGGTGGGAGTAGCCAAGTTGGCTACTCCCTGGGGGCAGCCCCATTTTACCCTATATATATATAACCTTTCAAATGAGATGGGGGCTTTTCTGAAATTGTAAAAGCCACTGCGAATTTAGTAAAAACTCTGTAGCAGTTTTGTAAAATATAAACTGTACATTGTAAAAAAATGAATTTTGTAAAATACAGCATCTAAATTCAAATCAATATTTCCATCCATTATAATAATATTTTCATAATTTTATTTCACTATACATGTTGTGTTAATATTTATTATTATATGTATGAAACAAGAAATTGTAAAATATATTAGAAAGATGCCTAAATTGATGGTGGCTCACCATATATATGGTGAGACCCCGCCCCATTTGAAGTTTCTCCTATATATATATATATATATATATATATATATATAGGTTAATGGGGCTGCCCCCTGGGGGTAGCCAACATGGCTGCCCCCGCGCCATTTTCGACGCTTTTTTTATTTTTTTTCAAAAAATGTCACCATGTATATTCATCCCTATATCCCTCCTACATGCCATTCGAATTTCGTCGGAAACAGAGACTCCTACGACCTCCATCTAGACAGTCATTTTTTAACGGTAACAGGATTTTTTAAATCGACACCATCTCGATGGAGGCCGTAGGAGTCTCTGTTTCTGACGAAATTCGAATGGCATGTAGGAGGGATATAGGGATGAATTTACATGGTTTTATTTTTCAAAAAAAATAAAAAAACGTCGGAAATAGGAGGCGGGGCAGCCATGTTGGCTGCCCCCAGGGGGCGGCCCCATTAAATCCATATATATATATATATATATATAGGAGTGATCCTATGAGAGCAAAAAGTTGTGAGAGCATGAGAGGAATTATTCTGGACCACATGATTCTGTTTTCTCTCTCCTGGTCTTCTCTCTCCTGGGTGAATCATGTGGTATAGAATCATCCCTCTCATGCTCTCACAAATTTTGGCTCTCATAGGATCACTCCTCTCTCTCTCTCTCTCTATATATATATATATATATGTTCCTAATCCTAACACATAGGCCCGCACTGACATCCATGGAGACCATCCGGAAGTCGAGGTGGGCAAGGAAAGAGGAGGTTGGAGACGGATGGGGGAGACATTGGATGTGCATGGGAGGATGCGACACATGGTTTGCCGAACGATGTCCATTGTGGACAATATTTTGCATCCATGCTTATTGTGGGAATTAGTTCCAACTGGGATACATCGATGGAAGGACAATAGTACCGTGAATTTTGTAAGAACAAAGTGGGGAACGGTTCCTCTGCTGTAGCGCAGCATGTACTGTAATCGTGGGAGTCGTCCGATGGAGATTGGACGACCCTCATAGGGGTCGGGGATAGTCAGCCCAATCGACTCCCTATGAGGGCTGTCCGATCCCCAACGAACGACTATCACGATTACAGTACATGTTGTACTACAGCAGAGGATCTGATTGGAATAAAGTGCCATAAGGGTTATTGCGTGACTAAAAAAATAAGTTTTAAGGTAAGAAATGTAGGAACATAATTATAGTTGCAGAATGTTGAATGGGCACACGTGTAAAAAGCCCGTGAAAAATTATTCATTTTTTTTAAGTTGGGGTGATGGTAGCCCGAATCGGAAACATGAATTGGGCACGAATTTTAGATTCGATGCCTTCGGTCCTTCGCATCTTAGTTTAGACATTACGCATCTCCATGGTATTTGTATATATATCTTCTAATTATTTCTCTGTGATGCCAAGATTTTCTAATAATTTTTGGCGTAAAATACAAGTGCATAGAATGCAAAACGCGTGTATAAACATAAACAAGAGTCAGTTGCAGGGATGGTAGGAGTTCAGTCGCTTCTCAAAGACTTCAATTCAGTAGAAGAAGACAGGCCATCGTGCTCAATAATCTACAGAAGATCTATTAAAGACGATAAACTCATACACCATGATAGCACCGAAAACAAACATCCAAGACTCTGACTATACGAGTTAATGCAGGAGAGAACAGAACATTGAATAACCACAACTCTCTCTCTCTCTCTCTCTCTCTCTGTTTTCGTTTGCCCACATCCATCAGCAGCAAACAGCAAACTCAAAAAAAGAAGTGTCAATTATCCATAGGTTCCCCTCTTAGCTGTATCAGAGTATTATAGCAAGCAAGACCGATGCCATTATGATAATAAATAACAAAATATGCACGTATGATGGGCAGTCCTCTTCCGTGCATCAAATGCCTCCTTCCTCCTCCCTTCCCACACCCCCACTCTTATATAATGTTCTTAGAGCCAAACAACACCACCGCATCCCAAGACAACAACACTCACATTTATAGTCTACCTACCAACATTTCAAATCTCTCCATCCATCCCTCCCAAAGTTTTTCAGAATCTATGCCCATGTCACCACCACTGTGCAAGAGCAAGAAGAAGATGGGGATCACATCCTTCTTCAAGTCCAAGCACCAGCAACCACTCACGAGCTCCCCTCCTCCCCCGTGGGCCTGGCCCTCCTGCAGGAACCCTAAGACCGACTCCTTCCGTGCCACCGACGACGCGTACATGATCGTAAACTCCGTCTATTCTGATTCCTCCCTTCCCTGCTTCACGGCTTCATCGGATGAAGACCTGGATAGCTTCTCCTCCGATGACGACGATGGGTCGTGGGAGGTCGAACTTCTCCGGTCTGATCGGCTTCTATTCGAGACTTCGCGATGCGGCACGAGGTCGATACTCGGAGATGAGGTGATGTGGAGTGAGACCAAGTCCGAAGGGTCACACTTCAATGGTGGTGTGGCGATGGTGGTGGAGTCGCGAGATCCTTACAAGGACTTCCGGGCGTCGATGGAGGAGATGGTGGCGGCCATGAAGACCATGGAGTGGGAGAATTTGGAGAAGCTGCTGGAGTGGTATCTGAGAGTGAATGGGGATGAGATGCATCAAATGATACGGGAGGCGTTCGTGGATGTGGTGCTCGAGATGGTTTCCTTTGCGGTCTCTTCCTACTCTTCTTCTTCTACTACTACTACTACTTCTACTTCTGGATTTATTTGAGAGTTGACGTATGTGAACAGCGAAGATCTGTATTCCGGAGCCCTTTTTAATTGTTCCCGTACTGCCTTTGTTTATTGTACATAATGATTTTGGTGTTTATGTAGATGAACAAGGAAGATATGTATTACGGAGCCCCTTTTAATTATTCCCGTACTGCCTTCTGGTTTTTGTACATAATGGTTTTGGTGTTTATGTCAATCTTCTCACTTCACTTCATTTGAAGAATTTGAAAGAGCCACAAGTGTTTGGAGCTGAATCACAACCATATTTTTGCAGTTGGTCCCGATTTATTTCTTTATTGAACTGTTACAGTAGCTCAGTGTGGTTATCTTTCTTTTAATATGCATGATTTTGAGCAATACCAAGGAGAACTAATCCTGCAGATGCCCATAATTGATACATCAGAGTGTTATAACTTCGGCAAACATCATGTCAAATGCGGAAAAAACACCAATTTGGTAAGCGGATATTGCACAATATGTACAACATGGGTAAAGTCTTATCGTAGAAAAATCAGCCGCATATCTATAGAAAAACTTGAGCGTAGAAACAGTTCAATAAAGAAATAAATCGGGACCAACTGCAAAACCATGGTTGTGATTCAGCTCCGAACACTTGTGGCTCTTTCAAATTCTTCAAATGAAGTGAAGTGAGAAGATTGACATAAACACTGAAACCAGTATGTACAAAAACCAGAGGCTGCCCTCCGGCCCCACTGCTATTCGTCCTTGCAGTTGATGGTTTGGCGGTCATGACTGGGCTGGCAGAGGGAGGGGGTTTCTTCAGAGGTTTTACCAGAGAAGGTATATCTATACGAATTCTCCAGTACGCGGATGATACCATTTTCTTCGTAGAGGAGGTGTTTCTGAATGTAGGGCGGTAAAGGCGGTTATGAATATATTTGGTGAACTATCAGGATTGAAGATCAACGGTGCAAAATCAGCTTTTGTCCCTTTCAACTTGCGCCAGGAGGAGGAAGCAACATGTGAGGAGATTCTAGCAACAACACCAAAACGCTCCCCGATAAATTATTTGGGTCTACCTCTTGTGTGGAAGACTTAGACAAGTGGATTGGTTACCTGTCGTTGAGAAGCTAGAAATAAATTGGCCAGTTGGAAAGCAACCTATCTCTCAAAGGGTGGGAGACTGATCATGGTGAAGGCAGTCCTTGCAGCGATTCATGTGTTCTTCATTTCTATAAGATACAGCCGGTCGGTATTCGCATGAGATTAGAGTCCTTGATGCCTCAATTCTTTTGATCCTCTAAACATGATGATAAGGTGATAATTGAGATTTCGCGAGGGTCAAAATAGTCCACACAAGGCGGGACTACAGTGTCGCTGAGCGACCGCTCACGAAACCTCAATTAATCAACAATTAACCTACGATAATCACATCAAGCAATGAAAGTAAATGTGGAGTTAAAATTTATTATAACTCTACAATAAGTGTGTATAGTGTGCAAGCAGTATAGAGGTCGAACACAGGGAGCAGACAGGTAGAACGGGGCAATAATGCACAAAATGTGAATGTGAAGATTTGTCTATAAATGCTATTTTTTGTGTATTTTTAATTTTCTATTTTTATTTTATTTTTAATTTTTATATTTTTATATTTTGATTTTTAATTTCTGATTTTATATTTTCTTTTTATATTTTCTTTTTTTCTTTTTCTTTAAAAATAGAATATGTATACAAAGTAATAAAGAGGAAGATAAGGTATTTATAAAAATAAGTAAAAATAAGCAAAAAATCAAGAAATAAAATATTTTTGGGCTTTTTATATTTTTTCTAATATTTTTGTGATTTTTCTATATTTTTCCTATTTTTTTGGTATTTTTAAAGAAAAGAACACTGAAAACAGGGAATAAAATAAAAGGTTGAAATTAAAATGGAGAAATAAAATATCAAACAGTAACAAAAATTCTCCAACTTCATTTTACATAAACTATAATAAAATAAGGAAAATTCTGAGACAAAGATTATATTTTTAGGCTTTTTTGGAATTTTTAATATTTTTATGAAGATTTTTGGGGTTTTAAAATTTTTATGGGGTTTCTTTTGAAATTTTTAATGATTTTTGGGAAGTTAAAATACACTAAAATACACAAAATAAATTTTTTTGAGAATTTTCAGGGGGTTTTCATATTTTTTTGGTATTATCTAATGCAAACAGTGCTAAAAATGCTTGTTTTTGATTTTTTATTAATATTAAAATGCAATAAAAATGCAAACTAAAAATATAGCGTTAAACTACAATGCAACAGGAGCTTAAGGTATTTTTTGGTAATTTTTCGAGTCAAAACAATGCATGAAATAAATGCAAGCATCCACGCAAAATACAATACTGGCAAGGGCATAAATGTGAATACACCGAAATCCAAGGGTCTACTTGCAAATTTTCCAAAAATATATAACGTTTAACACAATTTTCTAGAGTAAATATAAATACCCAAACCTGGAGGGGGTTCCCTGCGAAATTGCCAATCTCACGCGCACTAGGCACGTGACCTAGCAGGGGTATTTCTGCAATTTCACAAAGCTCTAGGGGCTAACATGCAATTTTATCAAAATATTACAACTTAAATAAAAAGTTTCTGGACTAAAGAACAAATATAAAAATCTCAGGGGGTCCACTGCAAAATACCCACCACCCCACGTGCGTGGGTCACATGAGGTGACGTGGACTGGACCTAAACGCAAATAACGAAAGTACGGGGGTCTAAATGCAAATATTATACAAATGAAAGTTTGTGGACTAAATATAAATACAAAAATAGGCGAGGGTGTAGGTACAAAATACCCAACGCCTGGCGATCCAACGGCTGGTATCTTCTTCTGGACATGTGGCGAGTCATGGACGACCGGTACCCCTTTGCGGATGAGAGGCCAGGATTAGATCCTAGGTCTTGATCGAACGGCGGCGAACGGGTGAGATCCAACGGTGGAGGATCGAACTGGAGCAGCGATCGGATCGGACGGCAGAGAGGGAACGAGGAAGAACGGGGAAGAACCCGGCGAGGCGAACTTCCCCGAGCTGGATCTCGGGTCTCTGGCGATGCTTCGGGCTCAAAATCGGTCGGGGACTGACGAACCGTGAATTCAGCCCTTTAATAATGCGAAATTAACATTCAAAGGTCATTGTAGGCGGGCTGTATTGGGTTCACCAAAAACCATCTAATTTAAATATATCAATCAAATCGGATGGTCATCATATTTATTTTACTTGGCTAGAAATCAAGGTCGAACTCAGGGACATGGGCCTCTCTCGTGATTATTCAGATTTTCATCTATTTATTAAGTGTTGAGATAAAGAACATAGGTCAAACAATGCTAAAGGACGAAGACAAGACAATGCAACGTTTGAATATAAAACATGCATTTATTTTATTTTATTTTATTCATGCAAATAAATGGGATGATATTGATGAACGAGGAGTTTCCATCGGTCTTGCGTTCCACACAGGGCGGGAGCGCAGTCGCTGCGACGACCGACAGAATACCTCAGTCAATCAACAGTTAACCCATAATGAAATATATGCAATTAATATAAAAAATGTGGAGTTAAAATTTATTATAACTGTACATGTAAATGTGTATAGGTGTAAGCACAAGTAGAGGTCGAACACTGGGAGGCAAATGGTTGTGTGGTGAAATTGATCGCGTAATTATTCAATTCTTGGTTCATGTCCAATTCTTTATTGTTTTTGTGGGTTTTTGATTTTATATTATATTTTTTTAATTTTATTTTTTTATAATTTTTATTTTTTTATATTTTTTATTTTTTATATTTTTAATTATATAAATATAAGTATATATAAATATATATATAAAGAGATATATAAGAGAAGAGAGAGGAGTAATATAAGGATATATATTATTATAAATACTCAATATATATATTTGATATAATATTTTTTTGGTTTTTTTATATTTTTTTAAAATTTTTGTATTTTTCTGGAATTTTACTAATTTTTATGTATTTTTATTCCCAAAAATGTCCCTAATATGGGACTAATTAAATACACCGGAAATGATTTGGGTTATAAAAATATAAATAAATGTCAAAATTACCCAGAAAAATTTTAATAAGTAAATAATAATATATAGATAATTATAAAAGAGAAAAATATATTTTTGTTATTTTTCTAGGGTTTTTATTTTTTTGTTAGATTTTGGGGCTTTCTGATTTTTTTATATTTTTCTTTTTCTTATTTTAGGGTTTTTCATTTTCTGGACTCAATATATATAAAAATACACCATATATATAATATTTTTGGATTTTTTCAAAAACATTTTATATTTTTTTGGTATTTTATAAATTAGACAATGATTATTTATGCTCCATTTGAATTTTAAAAATTAGATAAAATGCAAAATATGCAAGTTAAAAATGTGGGCGTGAAAGTACACTACATAGAGCATCTAACCTAATTTTAGGAGCAATATAGGTATTTTAAATAAATACATGAAAGTCACAAAAATATAAAGCCTGGCAGGGGCATTTTTGCAAATAAAATAACATATAAGGGGTTTCTGTGCAAAAATACCAACATAAATAAACATTTATTTTTAAGAACTATTTTATAATTACCAAAAAGACCAGGGTATGCATGCAAATTTCACGCGCCTCACGTGCGACTGCACGTGAGGCGCGGAAGGACCTGATTGTAAATACAAGAAATGCAGGGGCCCTTTTGCAAAATTTACAACTTTATTTACACATGCAATTTATTTTACAGAATTAAAAACTAATTACAAAAAGGCGCGGGGCTGTATGTGAAAATTACCCCAAAAGTGCGCGCGGGCGGACGGTTCGGATTGATTCACTTGCCACGCGTCGCTTCCTCTGTGCCCGATGACGCTTCGACGATGAATGGTGGAGATTAGATCAGCCGAGCTGATCTGACGGTCGATGAAGAGCTCCATCCAACGATTGGGCATCCAATTGGGCCGGGACCTCGATCGGATGGCTGAGGCGAAGGCTCGAAGAACAGGGAAGAACATCCCCGTCCCCAAGCTTCGATCCAGTGGCACGCTCGCATCCGACGGTCCCTCGAGCTGCTGATGATCCAAAAAGCTTCCTGGCTCCATGCTCTGTCGACTGGAGTGCTCAGGAGAGCCGAGGGCTCATCCGAGCGGTCCAGCGAGGTCGATGAAGCTCGAGGCGTCCAGGTACCTGCACAAACTTGAAATCGACCCCAACAGTGGCTCCCAGCACCTGCGTTAAAGCTTCAACACACAGGACCAAGGGGCTGGGGCGTTTATTATTGGTGGAATGAGGGATGGTGGAGCGGGGCGAAGATCTCCGGCGAAGGGCGAAGATGGGAGATCTGATCTCCGGATCCAGTAGGGATCCGGGTGGAATGAAGGGCCTGGGATGGAGAGACGGTGATAGGGGACGAAACGGTGGCGTAGTGGTGGTCGGAAAGCGTCGGGAGCACCGTGAATGGGTTTGCCGGAGCGGAGCTCCGCTGAACTACGGGTAACCAATTTTACACTACTTCTAATGACTACTGGTTAATCTAATGACATGATTAAAATGCTAACCTTAAAAACTACTAAAAAGGATTAAAAAGCACAGCTCGTACCTGGTTGAACGCCAGGGAGCAGAGGCCTCGCCGGAGTGGCGGCCGTGGGTGCAACCTCCTCCTCCTCCGACCGATTCAAAGCGCCGGAGATGTCCTCCTGTCACGAGGAACACCTCCAGGACCGAATCCGAGGAAAAGATTTGGAGAAAAGCTGACCAAAATTGAAGAGAAGGTGGAGGTTGTTTATTTAAACACAGGTTGCGCACCCTTATTGACCGGGCCATTGGCGGAGCTACACGCTATGTACAAGGGGATAAATACATGGGTGTGTTTATACAATGATCGGGGAACATTTCGTCTGAAGACGGCGAGGGCAGAAGATGCCTGAGGCGAGCGGGAATAAAGGGAGAAGACATGCTGATATGACAGGCCACGTCTAATCAGCCGCCTGAGGGAGCAGATGACCAGGCGGTCAACGCGCGGAGGGACCTGATTGGTCCATGTCAGCGCGAAATTGACTCATTGTTTAAACCTAATAAATAATTTTATTAAATTTTGCTACTAAAATAAAAAATGTTTATTAATTAATGTAGTATTTATTTATGATTTTTATTTATTTTTTTGATGTATTTTATTATGAGTTTATTTTAAAAGTGTATTTATAAGTGTATTTACATGTATTTTGTATAATTTATTTTTATTTTGTATATTTTATTATTGTATTTTCTTATTTTATATAATTATAACTTATTTTTGTAAGTAGAAATATATTTTTATTTAATTTTTATGAGTTTATTTGCATATTTAAATAAATAGGTATATATACTATGTAGGTATACTTATAGGTATTTTACCTATATTTTATATACATTTTATTTATTTAATGAATTTTATTTGTTTTTATTTTGGATTCATATTTTTAATGGAATATTGATTATATTTACAATATTATAAAAAATATGAAAGAATAAAATAATTAAAGAATGTATTTCCCTTTTATTTATATACATAGGTGACATAGGTATTTTGCCTATGTGATTCATAAACGTATTTTATTTTATATGTTATTTTTGATTTTATTCTAATTTCCATATGTACATGCATTTTGTATATTATTTACAAAATTCTAAGAATATAAATTTATAAAAATAATGAATAATGAATATAATGAATTATTTTAATTGGGTTAGACTGTATAATAAAGGCCAAAAAACCTAACTTTCACAGATGGACTCTAAAAATTATGAAACTAATTTTATTAAATATCTATTGAAAAGTTATATACAATTAAAAGTGATTTTGGTGAATTTTGAGTTTTTATTTTGTGAGATATGGGTCTGTGAAGTTGAGATTCTGGCTTTTTATTCTTTGTATAAGATGTACACTGTGTATCATTTTTTGTACAAACTCAATTTTGTATTTTTATTTACATTACTATCTACAAATTTCATGTACAAAATATCTCTATTTGATGAATAAATAATTATATACAAAATAGGTGTCAAAAATGCATAAATGAATGAATTAATAAATGAGGAATTTATTGTATTATTGGCCCTTATCCCCCCCTACTTTAATTCTTGTCGACCAATTTGATGAGCGATCTGAACGACTAAGGTAAAGGTACAAAAATGGTCGTTGCGACCTCGGTCACTCAGATGCACTCGATCAAGAAAAAATGAACCACTCAGAATAGATAAAATCACTCAAAACACGAAAGCGGTCCTGCTATTGGATTAACCTGGTATAGCGACTAGGGTCGAACTCAAGGAGCACGGGTTGGCCTCTCGGCCTATGAAGTAGTAAAAAGAAATAAAATAAAAGAAGAAAATATTTTTAGTGGTTTCTAATTTATTTTATATTTTTTTGGATTTTTAATGTATTACGAAAATAAGAAAACAAAGAAACACACACTTCAACAATTTATTTAAAGCACTAAAAATCAACCAAAAATTCAAACAAAATAATTTTTCTGTGTTTTATAATTTTAATGTTTTGGGTGAATTTTTGAGAATTTTCTGATGTTTACTTAATTTTCTAAAAATCAAAAAGTAGCTGAAATAAATGGTACTGTTCAGCCGAGCCAAAAAGGCCTAGATAAAATATCTAAAAGCCTTAAAATAGCCGGGAGGTAATTTTCCTGTAAAGAGAATAAAACAAGGAAAATTTAGGCACCAATTTTATTATTTTTGGGTTTCTGGTTTAATTATTAGATTTTTTATAAATGTTTAAGTGTTTTTCAATTTTTAGGGGTTTTCAGTAATGAAAATAGCCAAAATTGGCTAGAAAATCAAACTAAGCAAGACAAACAGTGGGTAATTTTTATGGAATTTTTAAATGAGTTTTGATATTTTTTTGGGGTTTTTTAAATATAGACAGTAGCTAAATTAAGGGTTTTTGATTTTCTAAAAATATCAATTGAAATAAAAAATGTCCTCAAAAAATCCACGAAACTTTTACACCATGGCAGGAGCCATGTGTCCAATTTTTGTTGGATTTGGAGGTGTTTTACTATTTTATTCAAAAATAAAGAAGGGGCACTGTGTACAGGGACCAAAGTGCAAATACCCAATAGTCTGGGGGGTCTGGTGCAATTTACCCAGCAAAACACGCGCCACGCGCGTGCCTGGGGCACTCAGGGACCCAAATGCAATAAAAATAAGCCCCGCGGACTTATTGGTAACAGGTACCAAAAGTCCAGGGGCCTATTCGCAAAATGCCCAAAATATCACGCACATGTTGAAATAAATCACGCACATGGGTATAAATGCAAATAAACTAAAACATTCATTCCATTGATAACAACCAGAACTACAGGGGCATATCTTGCAAATAAACCAGAGGAGCACGTGACGAAGCACGTGTCATACAACGCACAGGGGCATAAATGCAAGGAAAATAAAGTACGGGGTCTTCTATGCAAATAACCCTAAATCTAAACAACTAAATTCAATATTTACAAGACTAAAGCGAAATAAAAGAAAAGACATGGCCTAAGGGTAAATTACCCTTTATTATGCAGACCAGCTGGATGGATGCCACGTGGAGGGATCTACGGTGTGGATCAGCTGCGACTCCAACGCTAGGGTCCTCGATGTGATCCGACGCTCGAGGTTCAGCCACGTGTCTAATCGAGCGGCTGTGGCTTTCTGCGGCTAAACCTGGCGCATCGGATGGCTGGAATCGATCCTCCTGATGATCGGGCGGTGACTGCTGCTCCCCAGATGGACGGTTCAGATGAAGTCTGGAGTTGGAGGACGAATCGAACGGCGACTGAGGATGCTGGAAGAACAGGTCCCCGGCGAGACTCGCCAGCCTCGGGTGTGCGCTAGGCTCCTCCTGGGAGCACTCTGAAGGTTGGAGAAGAAACGTGGAGTGCTCCCGCGTCTGCCAGTAGGCTCCGATGATCCAGCCGAGCTCCGAGGAGCTCGGGCTAGGTCGGAGGAGCTGAGCCTCCTGGCTGGATGACGAAGGGCCTCAGATGGCCTTCGTTTGACCTGCAAAGCGAACCAGAAGACTCGCGGGTCGAGGGCAAACTGCCTCGACCCGGTTAGGCGAGGTGACGGTGGCTCGTGAGTCGAAGTGGCGAGCTCCGGCGAAGGGGGTGGACGGAGGAGCTTGACTCCCAGCTCCTGTGCGAGCTGGGTTGGATGGAGGGGTGAAGAAGGTGCGTCGCAGGGAGGCGGATGCGATGGACGATTCCGATGATCGAACGGAGTGAGGGGATGGTCGGAATCAGCTCGAGACGGCGGCGATACGAATTGGGCGTAAATGGAAATCTAAGAAAGATAAGGACCTACAAGGTTACCTGGGTGGTCGAAGAGACTGGGGAGGAGCTGGGGAAGCTCCTGGTCGTCGCCTCGAGGAGCGTCTCCCTCCGAGGCTCAAGCTCCAGATGATGGCGGAGCGACGGCGGCGTAGCTCGCCGGATCGATGGTTCCTCTTCCTCCCCTCGCTTCGACAGGCTCGGACGCGAGCTGTCACTCTCGCGCACTCTCTGGAGCTCACAGGTGAAGGAATCGAATGGCCAAAGATAGAGCATTAGGGTGGCGGAGCAACGGCTATATATGGCTAGGGGTCCGGCTAAGAGAGGTCCGGGCTTGCTTGTCGGAGCACGGATCCCCATAACCCACCCCAGGCGTGGATCAGGGACGATCAATCTCGGATTAGGACCCGTGGTTAAGTGGAATGGCGATCGGGTCGAGCAGGTAAAAGGTGAAGAAATTGGGTCAACCGCGCTGGATCCGGCTCTGGTGGTCCTGGGGGGAGAGTTGACCGGGGGTCAACAATCCCCCGTGGACCAATCAGAGCCCGCCAAGCATACCATTTTTATTTCTTTATTTTAGGGCAGAAAGAGGTCGAATTACTAAAAACGTAAAACATAAAATATTTTTATTTTATTTTTTTCTATTTTTTTGTGATTTTTAATTAATTTTTTAAAGTAAAAATAAAGTATTTACACTATATGTACTATATAGGTATATGTACACTATTAGGGTTTTTTTTAATTTTTGATTTTTAATTATTATTTTTATGCAATTTTATTCCTATTTTATATTTTATTTATTTTCATTATTAAATAAGGAATAAAAAGATATCTTTATTTTATTTTTATTATTTATATACATAGGTAAAATAAATGCATATATACATTTATATACATGGTATATGTACAATATGTTTTTGTATTTTTAATTTTGCTATTTTTATGTTGTTTTGGTTTTTAATTGTTTTTATTTTATTTATGGACATTATATAATATAGACTATTCACAAAAATTATGAAAATTGATTTTATTTATTTACAAGGTTAGATAAATATGGAAGAGTGGTTTATATACAAGATGAAAAGGGGTGTTTTTGTTCTTTTTGATTTTTAACTTTTTCTTTTGTTTTTATACTTATGAATATAGACACAAATTTACAAGCCTATTTTTGGTGAGGAAAGTATTTTTATTTTATTTACATAAGTATGTACAAACATGAGCCCCTATCTCCCTCTACTTTGGCTTTTATGCGGTCAGGCCCATGCTGAACCCTCCCTTGGGTTAGGTTGCTCAATATTTATTCTAAATATTTCCCTCTTTTTCTTTTTAATCTTTATTCTTTTATTTTTGCACAAAAATATGCTAATTATAGGTTTTTACACAATGCATGCTTTTGGTAATTATTTGTATTTACACATATCTACATGTATTTGCAAAGGTTTTTGTAGCTAAAATATAAGAATAAAGAGTGATGAATGAGCATTCATCACCCCCCTATACTTAACTTTGCTAGTCCCTTAGCAAACACTTATTTGAAAAAGAAGTGAAAAAGAAAGAAAGAAAAAGAAAAAGAGGATGTACAAGGATCAAGGTTGATTATTAAACTTGCCTTCATTAAATTGGGGTATGGAGCTCGATCAGATCTTTTGATTATTAATGTGTCGGAACCTTATTTGGACTTAAGTCTAAAACTCAACAGCCTCTAGGTTCCACTAATCTATAATCAAGACTCCTCAATGCTCCAGATCAGAACAAGTCATCAATCACAAACCCTGAAGACCATGAATCTTTTCTTGTCCTGTGAATGTGAGGTCTAAGCTCTCCACCTCAGAAATGGCAACTTGACAACCCTCCCCAGCAAGGTAACTCTATGACCTCAATCTGGCCACTCTTTCCTCGAGGAGCGGGGTATTCCCTTCTAAGTTCAAGTTCAACCGGCTCAAGAAGAGGAGGAAGAAGAGAATGGGTCAAGGCCAGTGTAGCCAAGTACCCTTGGGAGCTTGACCAGTGTAGCCAAGTCTCCCTGCTGCAAGCTACATCAGGTGGATCATGAAACCAAGCTTTGCTTATTGCACTCTATATACATACTCCGGTGGGATTATCATTTTCTATTAGACCCACCACTTTTTTGGAGTTATTTTCTTTTTGCACTTTTTTTTCCAGTGCATCTGTACAACATATACATGTGCAACATATATACAAGGAGTTTTTCCTCTTGAGCCAGTAGATTATCCCTCTTTTGAAGCTTTATTGCAACCCACAACTCCCGTCGTTAGACCTCATGGCAACCCGACCAAGTTGAGACGCACTTCCTTCACTAAAAGAAGAAGAGAGGTTCCGCCTAGAAGTACTACCCTCATATGCTACCCCAAGTCAAGGAAGACTGCCTCCTCACCACCTCATCCGTGGAGAGCTCGGTGCATAGTGCTGGTGTCCAAGTAAAGCCATAATCTATATGAGTCATGTGTTGTTGTTAAGTGCTCTACTTAGGCTCATTGAGATGACATGTGATCATAGCCTAGTGGACTCAAAGAATTAAGTCACCATGGACCTGAAAAGCCTTAAACCTAAGCCCTATAAGGTTCCTCTTAGAAGTTAGGTGGATTAAGATCTTAATCAAGCTCCATTTCTCAATTTGATTCCAGGCTAAATTAAATGTCAACTATCATCCAGAAAAACTATATACATATGTACAAAAGATGCTTATTTAGACACATTTTACAATCATGCAAAATTTTTGAAAAATGTTTTGAACTCATGGATGGATGATGCATGAAGTGCAAGTTTTGCAAAGAGATATTTACACACATTTACACGAGATTTTTGCAAACTTTTGATTTTCAAAACATTTTGGAAAAATTTTGTACTATATACATAATTTTGATACAAAAATATTTACACAAGCTTTACACAAAAGATTTTTGAAATCATTTTTACAAAAATAATTTGTACACTAGCTATTTATGTGCAAATAAAAGAATGTTTATGTTCATGAAAATTTTTTAATTTTTGTGATTTTTAGCCATTTTATTTATTAACACACTCACACAAAGTACGAGTTATGGCTAAAGTATATATGAAATATATACACACCCCCCTATACTTAGCTCGAACGATGTCCTCAGAGTCAAGAGCGATGAAGAAGACATAACTCGTGCTAGGTATAGGGAAGTGAAAAGAAGGGCTGTATACAAAGACGAAATGAATGAAAAGTCAAGAGGGTCTCGGGTCTTCCCCCTATACTTAAGATTAAATAATCCTAAGCATAGCAGGCTGTACACTAAGGGAAAACCGAGTGGAGAATGTACAGGGTCTACCCCCCCTATACTTAGGGTGAAATATCCCTAAGTATAGGCAGCAAAACAGGGGTAGGCAGAAACAAAGGAAATACCCAAATGGTCTCACATCCCCCCTATACTTAGGGTAAAGTGCACCCTAAGTATAGCATAATCAAAAGATGAAGAAAGGGATGTGGGACTAAGGAATGTAGCGATATGGACATCTGGATCTATACAAGGCGGTAGATCAGTGAAACTCAGGTGTGAGATGCATTAGATGTGAGTCAAAGACCACATCTCACGCAAAATGAATAGGGGCAAGATCAGCGACCCGCGGCTCATGATCTAGAAATGGCTTGAGCCGCTGGCCGTTCACTCGAAAGGTACTCTCAGAAGACAACTGAGATATGTCAATGCTACCGTTGTCGTGTACCTTTCTGACCAAGTAGGGTCCCTTCCATTTGCTTTGTAGCTTCCCTGGAAATAAACGTAGCCTCGCATCAAACATCCATACTCTCTGTCCAATCTCAAAATGCTTGTGGCTGATATGAGAATCATGCCACTCCTTCACTTTCTCCTTATAATGTAGGCTATTTGATAAAGCTGTATCTCTAAGCTCCTCCAGGGCGGCTAACTCTGCCCTCCTCTGGTCTCCCATACCATCTGGATCCATAAGAATATCTGTAACTGCCCAAAGTGACTTGTGCCTCAGCTCAACAGGTAAATGGCACGGCTTGCCATATACGAGGCGAAAGGGAGATGTGCCCAATGGTGTCTTGAAAGACGTCCTATATGCCCACAAGACCGAGTCCAAAAGCTGTGACCAATCCTTTCGGTCAGGGGGACGACTTTCTGCAATATAGTCTTAATCTCCCTATTCGACACCTCGGCTAGACCATTCGTCTGTGGATGGTAAGGTGTGGCAACACGATGGTCTATACCGAACTCGCTAGCAAGGGCCTTTACCTGGTCGTTGATGAAGTGAGATCCCCCATCAGAAATCAGAACTCGTGGAATCCCGAACCGCGTGATGATGTGCTTCCTCAAAAATCTGCAAACTGTCCTCGCATCAGCGGCTCGGGCGGAAATAGCGTCAACCCAACGACTAACATAATCCACGACCAACAGAATGTACTCAAATCCCTGACTCTTAGGGAATGGACCCATGAAATCGATGCCCCGTGCGTCAAAAACCTCACAGAAGTGAATGGGCTGCATCGGCATCATATCACGCTGTCCACAAGTGCCCATCCTCTGACAGTCAGTACACCTCTTCACGAACTCATCTGAGTCCTTGAAGAGGGTAGGCCACCACAACCCGGATTGAAGCACTTTCTGTGCCGTTCTCCTCCCAGAATGATGTCCTCCTGCCTCAAGCTTGTGGCAGTAAGTGAGGACGCTATGGTGTTCCTCCTGAGGAATACACCGACGCCAGACGCTATCCCCTCCTTCGTGGTAAAGGATGGGATCCTCCCAGTGGTAGGACTTGGCCTTCGCAAGGAAGGTCTCAAGCCTCTGATTGGGCCAATCTTGTGGGACTTTCCCAGCAACGAGAAAGTTCACAATATCGGCATACCACGGGAGTGAGGCGATAGCAAGGATCGCCTCATCTGGGAAGGTATCTCGAATGGGATCAATCTGCTCAGACTCCTCAGGCTGCTCTAAACGGGAGAGATGATCCGCCACCACATTCTTGACTCCAGGCTTATCCTTGATCTCAATGTCGAACTCCTGGAGTAGAAGGATCCATCTAGTAAGTCTGGCCTTGGCATCCTTCTTTGCCATGAGGTACCTGATGGCGGTGTGATCGGTATACAAAGTCACTCTAGATCCAATGATATAAGATCGAAACTTATCTAGGGCGAACACTACGGCTAGCATCTCCTTCTCTGTGACCGTGTAATTCCGCTGGGCGGAATCCAATGTGCGGCTAGCGTAGTGAATGGCAAATGGAACTCCATCCCTCCTCTGTCCCAGCACTGCCCCTACGGCAAAATCGGAGGCGTCCGTCATGATCTCAAATGGGAGAGACCAATCAGGCGGCTGGAGGACAAGAGCCCCAATAAGACACTGCTGGAGAGTCGCAAAGGACAAAAGACACTTGTCATCGACAAGGAACTCGTTGTCTTTCGTCAAGAGGTCAGTCAACGGCCGGGCAATCCTGCTGAAATCCTGAATAAATCTCCTATAAAATCCAACGTGCCCCAGGAATGACTGTAACTGCCTCAAATTGGACGGCGGTGCGAGTTTTCTAATGACATCAACCTTGGCCGGATCAACCTCCATGCCCCTGTTGGAGATGATGTGGCCAAGCACCGTCCCTTGAGTCACCATGAAGTGACTCTTCTCCCAAGATAGAACCAAATGATACTCAATACATCACTGGAGTACTCAGTCTAGGCAGTCAAGACAGGAGTCGAATCCGTCACCGTAGACCGAGAAATCGTCCATGAAGACCTCCAAACACTCCCCTACCATGTCCGAAAAGATCGACAGCATGCACCTCTGAAAAGTCGCAGGGGCATTGCATAGCCCAAATGGCATGCGTCGAAAGGCATATGTACCGAATGGACAGGTAAAGGTGGTCTTCTCCTGATCCTCAGGAGCGATGGCCACCTGGTTGTAGCCCGAGTAATCATCCAGGAAGCAATAACGGCTCTTCCTTGCCAGTCTCTCAATGATCTGGTCAATAAAAGGCAGGGGGAAATGGTCCTTCTTGGTGGCCTGGTTGAGTCTCCTGTAGTCAACACAGACCCTCCAAGAGGTAGGTACACGTGTAGCAATCTCCTCTCCCGACTCACTGATCACAGTCGTGATGCCCATCTTCTTGGGCACCACATGCAAGGGGCTGACCCACTTGGAGTCGGAAATGGGATAAATAAAATCTGCACTCCACCATTTTGATATTTCCTTCATCACGACCTCTCTCAAGTTGGGGTTCAACCGCCGCTGGAACTCACGCGACGGCTTCGCCCCCTCCTCGAGATAGATATGGTGGGAGCACACTGATGGACTAATCCCATGGAGATCTGCTACGCTCCATCCGATTGCCTTGCGGTTCTTTTCAAGAACCCCCATCAAACGGGATTCTTGCTCTCTAGTCAAATCGGCGGAGATGATGACTGGGTACATCTCAGGTTCGCCCGCAAAGAATCGATACTTCAGCGAAGTAGGGAGCGGCTTCAGCTCTGGACAGCTGGGCACTGGCAAATCTGGCTGCGGAAGGAAATGTGTCAATGCTGCTAAGTCTGCCAAATCTGCCTGGGAGAAAGAAAGCGAACTCTCGCAAACTTGATCTGGAGAAGGCTGCTCAACTGTGTTGTCTCTGATCTGCTCTGCCTCTACCTCCTCCTCATCTGTAGGCTCAGGTGGACTCAAGTCTGGCATCTGATCATCACAATCTACCCATTCAGACTCTGAATCCGAGGGATCTGCATCAAACGCGGTGGTATCAGTACCACCGTAACACAAGGTGGCCTCAGCACCACCATCACTGACATCCGTGTCGCGGTCAAGAACCGGCTCTGCTGCCTCTGTGGTATCCTGGCCCAGGGCTGTGCTCTCCAGACTCTCCTCTGCTATCATCTCGGCATCAGCTGTATCTGAAAATGAGAGGATGGCCTGTGCTGCAGGATCTGCCCATGCTGCCTCGTCGTCTGTGATCACAAAATCACAGTCCTGGTGGATGTCTGGCTCGGCGTCTGTCAGCTGCTCTGAATCTGTGCTATCCTCTGAGCGTGCTCTCTCTAGCTCTGTAGTCCTCGACCATCTCTATTTGTATACTCTCACCCTCGACGCGAAAGTATACCTTCCCGCTATCATGATCAGTCACCGCCTTGGCTGTGGCCAAGAACGGGCGACCGAGGATGATGGGGGTATCGACCACTGAATCAGGGATCTCCATGTCCAACACTACGAAGTCCACGGGGAATTTCAGGCCCTGAATCGTGACGATAATGTCTCGCAACAACCCCTTCGGCCTCTTGACAGATCAATCAGCAAACTGAAGGACTGTCCTGCTCTGTCGAAGAGTGCCCAACTCGAAGCGGTCGAGAAGGGCTGCCGGAAGTAGGTTGATTGACGATCCGCTATCTAATAGAGTCCGGTCGAACCTCTGCTCACTAATCTGGCATCTGACATACGGGGCCCCTGAATCTGGCCTCTTGGATGGCAGACGGTTCTGGATCGCAAAACACGTGGCTTTTGTTAGCACATGAATCTCTGAAGTGTGGTTCCTCCTCCTCCTCCTGACTGTGGTCCTGTCTCTCAACGATCGCTGAAGAAGGGGAATGTGCTGCAAAGCCTCCTGGAGGGTCAGCTGTATGTGAAATCTGTCGATCATGCTCTGGCTGAATTCCTCCTGCTCTCTCTTTTTTGGATCTTTTTCTTTTTTCTTCCCCTTCCCCATCTGAAGGGCTCTAGGGAAGGGGATCACAGGGTCCTTCGTAGATGAAGGACTAGGAAAAGGCCTAGACGGCTCGACGGCCGGATCCGCACATACATCAAGCACCACAGTGGGACTAGAAGAAGCTAAACCTTTTCCTTTATTCAAAATATAGTTCTGAGATACAACCACACGAGGAAAGACAACATCTCTATCAAAACAAACACCGGTGGCCTCAGTACCACCTCGGGCTGGCTCTGCAACTGGACGTCTCGCGGTCTCAGTACCGCGGGCTGGCTCGGCTATACTGGTGGCGTCAGTACCACCTCCTCGAACTGGTGAAGCGGCGGTCTCAGTACCGCTGGTGGAATCAGCATCCTTTGTGGCGTCAGTACCACCGTCATCATCTGCGACCTCAGTACCGCTCTCCTCCTCATCTGGCGCCCTGGGTGGCTCCTCGCGTCATCGCTCAGATGAGGCGCTGCCTACTGGTGCTCTACCACTCCTAAGTGTAACAAAATCAGCATCAAATAGATCCGAAGACATATCATCAAATGGGTCACTAGGAGTGGCATGCTCAGTGGAAACTACCTGCTCAGATTTCCTCTTCAGGTTGTTCGGATTCGGCTCGATCTGTGCAGGAATGGCGGCCTTCCCTCTCACAAGGTCCCGCATCTCCTGGCGGAACTCGTTCATCTCCCGTCTAAACGTAGCCTGCTGATCCGTGAGGAGGCGGGCGATGTCATCCAAGGCGGGGCTCTCATGGGAGCCCGACGGGTAGCCTCTCTGGTACTGAGGCTGCTGGAACGGCTGCTGAGAGGGGTAGGAGGTAGGATGCTGCTGGTGTGGTGGGTGAGCCTGCTGCTCACGTCTCCAAGGTTGTCCCTGCTGCTGATAGGGACGAGGAACGAAGGACGAAGGCTGGTGTGACTGGTATGCTGGGGGCTGTTGCTGCGGTTGGTGGTCTCTCTGTTGGACATACTGCCCTCCCTGACTAGATGGCTGCTGCTGGGGCTGGGCACCTCCACTCCCCCACCTGAATCCGGGATGGTCTCGTCGGATCCCAGGCTGGGGGCGGTCAT
This sequence comes from Ottelia alismoides, assembly GCA_037367405.1. Classification (NCBI taxonomy): domain Eukaryota; kingdom Viridiplantae; phylum Streptophyta; class Magnoliopsida; order Alismatales; family Hydrocharitaceae; genus Ottelia; species Ottelia alismoides. The sequence continues at coordinate 440,795 of JAZKJV010008416.1, read as the reverse complement.
ACCAAATCCCGTTGACATCCATCAACGGCTCTGCATCGTAGGGGGCTGGCGGGAGTACTGTCAGAGGCTGATCCGGCTGGTATACCACCATCTGCATGTCTGGAGATGGTGGGGACTGGTAAGAGGGCTGCTGCTGCTGGTACGGCTCCGCCTGTACAAGGTGAACCTGTCTAGGCTGCTGAAAGGAGCTGGAGCGCTGGGACGAGCTGCTGCTGCTGCCGGTGTCGCCTCGCGACTGAAGACGGGGCTGTGAAGCCGTCTGTGCCTCCTGGAGACACATGAGCTGGGTCTTCATGTCGCTCAGAGTCTGTGCCATCTGCTCCATCTGCGTGATGCTCTGGCACTGCTTCTTCTCGATCAGCTCCATCCGGTCCAACTTCTCGCTGATGATGCCCATATCCGCAGCGGACGACTCTGCCTGTGCTGCTGCAACTGCGGAAGAACTGGATGGACCGACGTCGACCCGTGCTATCCTCTGGTACTGCATGGGTCCTGGCTGCTGCTGGGGTCTCCCCTGTGTGTACAACCGGGTCTGGGACATCACCATGTAATTCTCGGCCATCTCCTCGTAAATGGCCCAGACCTGGTCGTGGTCCATGGCGAAATAGGACCCACCGCAAGAAGCATTCACCAGGCCCTAGAGCTCTGGTGTCAACCCGCTGAAGAAGCTCTGAACAAGGTTCAGCTTTGAGATGTCGTGGTGCGGGCATCGGTCTGTGAGCTCACGGAACCTCTCCCATGCCTCGTGGAATTGCTCATTGGGGAGCATGGAGAAGTTGCTGATCAGGGCCCTCGCTGCATTCGTCCGCCCGAGTGGATAGTACTTATTCAAGTACTCGGTGCGGAGCTGCTCCCAGGTGTAAACAAACTTCCCCAAATGCTTCAGCCAGGTGGCTGCTCTGTCTGCTAAGGAGAAGGGGAAGGCGATCATCCTGATCGTGTCCTGGTCCACCTGACGGTCGTGGACAGTGCTGCATATCATCAAGAACTCCTGGAGGTGGAGATGGGGCTCCTCTGTCATGAGTCCGTGGAAGCGGGGGAGTAGCTGCAAAGTGTTCGGGGGGAACTTGAAGTCCCCCACGATCGCTAGAAGTACTACCCAGTGGTGCGTCAGCGTCGATCCAGGGTTGTGTAACTCCCGCATCGGTCTCGGTGGTCCTCCGGCCGCTCCTGCGGCGGCTACCGCTGCTGCGGCGGCTGCTGCAGCTGCTGCATCCGCATCATCTGGGATCCTCGGTCCCTCTCTCCTCTGCTCTCGCTCTACTCTCATCTGCTCCATCTCTCTCCTCATGTCGATCATGAATGCTCCCTGATCCCTCAGCTGCTGCTGCACGGTCTCTAACGAGGCGATCAAAGTGGAGTTGATCGCTCCCTGGTCCAATACGAAATGCTCAGGCTGACGGGAACGATCCTCAGAACTGCCGGCCATGACGTCTGCTGCAAAATCAAATGTGCCCAATTCAGGTGCTGTCAAATCTATCAATCTCTCCTCGGGCTCATGTTGCTCAGGTCCGAAAGAAAGGGGGTCGAGGGAGAACAGGGCGGAGTCGTACTCGGGCTCGGAGAGCTGGTCTCGGCTCTCGCGGGCCAACCTAGATGATTGGGTAGACGTGCCCGAGAGCGGTGCAGCCAGAGGCTGCCTAAGAGAGCGTCTACCCATCATCTTGATCTGGCGAGTAGTGCGGATGAGATCTGGAAACTATGATCAGAATGCAAACCCCCGGTTCACCAACGCAACGCGAGCTGAAGACCGTAAAGGCTCGGTCAAATTATCTTGTCAATTTTTATTAGGTGAACACACAAGATATCAGAGCGCTTACGTGACCTGTTAGGATACCCGATGCTACCCCAACCGACTGGCCCGCACGGAAGAGTCGGTAATCGGTCGGGAATATCACCGGAGGGCTCTACCTAGGGTGCGGGTCACTCTCTCATGCATCCAAACCATACAATGAGGGGGTTGCTCTCCCCAAGACAAACTTTTAGGGTGAGTGTCTTTTAGGGTCAATAGTTTTATCCAGTCCCAATTTTATGGTTTTTCTTTTTAATATTCTTCAAATAGAAAACAAACGCCTAACGAATTTTTCGGTTCTCCTGGTTATTTAGTCCAAAACTGGGGGGAGAAATTGAAAAAGCCGATGCGCGATGAAATCAATGATGCATGCTGAGTCAGAAATGCGTACATTGCCTCCAGCACTCTACATGCAAGTGATCCGCGCAGAATTTAAAGACAGAAAAGTAAACTACCCTAAATGATGCAACGGGAAAAACCGAGTCCTAGATGAGCAATTTCTACTCGCAGAACCGTCTAATCGGTCACCGACCTCCAAGCCGAAGGGTCCGATCTTGGCCCACCCCTCCTCTGCCCGACAAATCGGGGGTAGGAGAAAGCGCTTTACAGGGTGAGCTGCGGCACGTAGGCTACGAAGGAGATGAGTCGATTATTTTTATTAATTGATTATTAGTGAGTCCAATTAGCGCACTATAGGAACATGCAAATAGTTAAGTGTGGGGACCCTACTAATTACGGTACAAGCAAGAGAAAATCCTAAGTCTAGGGGCTCGATGAAAACCGCGGAAACACCGGAAAAGGCAGAAAAAAAATGAAAAGAAAACAAAGCCGCGTAAAAAGTCGTGAAAGAGCCTAAGGGTCCCCCGAACACACCGGTGCTCGGCGAAACAGACGCGCTAAGTCCAAGAGTCCACAAGTGTCCAGTCTCTAAGTGTCCCTGTATTATTACAATAATAATAATAAAAATAAAACCTAATCTAACCTCACCCACTCAACTCTCTCTCTCTCTCGCTCTCTCATGCGGCTTCGTAGAGAAGGAAGCCGCCTCCAAGTTCCTCGGTTGCACCGGCTCCTCGAAAGTCGCCTCCGCGGTCCTCGGGCCCTTGCAAGAGATAGAGACAAGTGGTCAGACCAATAAAAATAATCAAATAATAAGAAGAAAAATAAATGAAAGAAAATGAGGGTATATATGCAAAAATATAAAATAAAATAAACACTCAAAATAAAACAAAAACAAAAATAAAAGAAAAATAAAATAAAATAAAATAAAACAAAAATAAAATATAAACAAAAGCCACGAAAAAGCCGCGAGCTCTGAAAGAGCCGCGAAAAGCCGCGAAAATAAAAACGAAGATAAAATAAAAACTACTAAGCCGTGCTCCCCGGCAACGGCGCCATTCTGATGAGCGATCTGAACGACTAAGGTAAAGGTACAAAAATGGTCGTTGCGACCTCAGTCACTCAGATGCACTCGATCAAGAAAAATGAACCACTCAGAATAGATAAAATCACTCAAAACACGAAAGCGGTCCTGCTATTGGATTAACCTGGTATAGCGAACATGGTCGAACTCAAGGAGCACGGGTTGGCCTCTCGGCCTACGAAGTAGTAAAAAGAAATAAAATAAAAGAAGAAAATATTTTTAGTGGTTTCTAATTTATTTTATATTTTTTTGGATTTTTAATGTATTAAGAAAATAAGAAAAACAAAGAAACACACACTTCAACAATTTATTTAAAGCACTAAAAATCAACCAAAAATTCAAACAAAAATATTTTTATGTGTTTTATAATTTTTAATGTTTTGGTGATTTTTTGAGAATTTTCTGATGTTTACTTAATTTTCTAAAAATCAAAAAGTAGCTGAAAGAAATGGTACTGTCCAGCCGAGCCAAAAAGGCCTAGATAAAATATCTAAAAGCCCTAAAATAGCCGGGGGGTAATTTTCCTGTAAAGAGAATAAAACAAGGAAACTTTAGGCACCGATTTTATTATTTTTGGGTTTTTGGTTTAATTATTAGAATTTTTATAAGTTTTTAAGTGTTTTTCAATTTTTAGGGGTTTTCAGTAATGAAAAATAGCCAAAATTGGCTAGAAAATCAAACTAAGCAAGACAAACATTGGGTAATTTTTATGGAATTTTTAAATGAGTTTTGATATTTTTTTGGGGTTTTTAAAGATAGACAGTAGCTAAATTAAGGGTTTTTGATTTTCTAAAAATATCAATTGAAATAAAAATGTCCTAAAAAATCCACGAAAATTTTACACCATGGCAGGAGCCATGTGTCCAATTTTCGTTAGATTTGGAGGTGTTTTACTATTTTATTCAAAAATAAAGAAGGGGCATTGTGCACAGGGACCAAAGTGCAAATACCCAATAGTCTGGGGGGTCTGGTGTAATTTACCCAGCAAAACACGTGCGACGCGCGTGCCTGGGGCACTCAGGGACCCAAATGCAATAAAAATAATCCCCGAGGACTTATTGGTAACAGGTACCAAAAGTCCAGGGCCTATTCGCAAAATACCCGAAATATCACGCACATGTTGAAATAAATCACGCACAGGGGTATAAATGCAAATAAACTAAAACATTCATTCCATTGATAACAACCAGAACTACAGGGGCATATCTTGCAAATAAACCAGAGGAGCACGTGACGAAGCACGTGTCATACAACGCACAGGGGCATAAATGCAAGGAAAATAAAGTACGGGGTCCTCTATGCAAATAACCCTAAAACTAAACAACTAAATTCAATATTTACAAGACTAAAGTGAAATAAAAGAAAAGACAGGGCCTAAGGGTAAATTACCCTTTATTATGCGGACCGGCTGGATGGATGCCACGTGGAGGGATCTACGGTGTGGATCAGTTGCGACTCCAACGCTAGGGTCCTCGATGTGATCCGACGCTCGAGGTTCAGCCACGTGTCTGATCGAGCGGATGTGGCTTTCTGCAGCTAAAACTGGCGCATCAGATGGCTGGAATCGATCCTCCTGATGATCGGGCGGTGACTGCTGCTCCCCAGATGGACGGTTCAGATGAAGTCTGGAGCTGGAGGACGAATCGAACGGCGACTGAGGATGCTGGAAGAACAGGTCCCCGGCGAGACTCGTCGGCCTCGGGTGTGCGCTAGGCTCCTCCTGGGAGCACTCTGAAGGTCGGAGAAGAAATGTGGAGTGCTCCCGCGTCTGCCGGTAGGCTCCGATGATCCAGCCGAGCTCCGAGGAGCTCGGGTTAGGTCGACGGAGATGAGCCTCTTGGCTGGATGACGAAGGGCCTCAGATGGCCTTCGTTTGACCTGCAAAGCGAACCAGAAGACTCGCGGGTCGAGGGCAAACTGCCTCGACCCGGTTAGGCGAGGTGACGGTGGCTCGTGAGTCGAAGTGGCGAGCTCCGGCGAAGGGGGTGGACGGAGGAGCTCGACTCCCAGCTCCTGTGCGAGCTGGGTTGGATGGAGGGGTGAAGAAGGTGCGTCGCAGGGAGGCGGATGCGATGGACGATTCCGATGATCGAACGGAGTGAGGGGATGGTCGGAATTAGCTCGAGACGACGGCGATACGAATTGGGCGTAAATGGAAATCTAAGAAAGATAAGGACCTACAAGGTTACCTGGGTGGTCGAAGAGACTGGGGAGGAGCTGGGGAAGCTCCTGGTCGTCGCCTCGAGGAGCGTCTCCCTCCGAGGCTCAAGCTCCAGCTGATGGCGGAGCGACGACGGCGTAGCTCGCCGGATCGATGGTTCCTCTTCCTCCCCTCGCTTCGACAGGCTCGGACGCGAGCTATCACTCTCGTGCACTCTCTGGAGCTCACAGGTGAAGGAATCGAATGGCCAAAGATGGAGCATTAGGGTGGCGGAGCAACGGCTATATATGGCTAGGGGTCCGGCTAAGAGAGGTCCGGGCGTGCTTGTCGGAGCACGGATCCCCATAACCCACCCCGGGCGTGGATCAGGGACGATCAATCTCGGATTAGGACCCGGGGTTAAGTGGAATGGCGATCGGGTCGAGCAGGTAAAAGGTGGAGAAATCGTGTCAGCCGCGCTGGATCCGGCTCTGGTGGTCCTGGGGGGAGAGTTGACCGGGGGTCAACAATCCCTCGTGGACCAATCAGAGCCCGCCAAGCATACCATTTTTATTTCTTTATTTTAGGGCAGAAAGAGGTTGAATTACTAAAAACGTAAAACATAAAATATTTTTATTTTATTTTTTTTTCTATTTTTTTGTGATTTTTAATTAATTTTTTAAAGTAAAAATAAAGTATTTACACTATATGTACTATATAGGTATATGTACACTATTAGGGTTTTTTTAATTTTTGATTTTTAATTATTATTTTTATGCAATTTTATTCCTATTTTATATTTTATTTATTTTCATTATAAAATAAGGAATAAAAAGATATCTTTATTTTATTTTTATTATTTATATACATAGGTAAAATAAATACATATATACATTTATATACATGGTATATGTACAATATGTTTTTGTGTTTTTAATTTTGCTATTTTTATTTTGTTTTGGTTTTTAATTGTTTTTATTTTATTTATGGACATTATATAATATAGACTATTCACAAAAATTATGAAAATTGATTTTATTTGTTTACAAGGTTAGATAAATATGGAAGAGTGGTTTATATACAAGATGAAAAGGGGTGTTTTTGTTCTTTTTGATTTTTAACTTTTTCTTTTGTTTTTATACTTATGAATATAGACACAAATTTACAAGCCTATTTTTGGTGAGGAAAGTATTTTTATTTTATTTACATAAGTATGTACAAACATGAGCCCCTATCTCCCTCTACTTTGGCTTTTATGCGGTCAGGCCCATGCTGAGCCCTCCCTTGGGTTAGGTTGCTCAATATTTATGCTAAATATTTCCCTCCTTTTCTTTTTAATCTTTATTCTTTTATTTTTGCACAAAAACATGCTAATTATAGGTTTTTACACAATGCATGCTTTTGGTAATTATTTGTATTTACACATATCTACATGTATTTGCAAAGGTTTTTGTAGCTAAAATATAAGAATAAAGAGTGATGAATGAGTATTCATCACAATTCCATTCTGGCCTTGGTCTCGGGGTTAGGGTCATAAAATATTTGAAATATTTTATTCTTTTTCTTTTCTTCTCTTTATTCTATAATTTTGGCATTAAAAACCTTATTTTATATACAATAAATACAATAAATAATAGATGCTATTATGGACAAATTGATGCTATTTACATGCATTTGCTGGGGGTTTTAAGGCCAAATTGATAGAATAAAGGTGATGAAATGGAGATTCATCACCCCCTATACTTGCCTTTGTAGTCCCTAGCAAATACTTATACAATAAGTACAAAAAGAATAAAGACTAAGAAGAAAAGAAAAAGCAAAAATAAAGAATTCAAAGAATAAATTGAATTGATCATGATTATTAAACTCATATGTACAAAATTAAAGTTTGGAGCTCAGGTTAGACCTTGGTGTAAAATGTGTGTAGAACCTAATCGGGAACCAAATTTAAAACACAACAGCCTTCGAGAGTCACAGAACTCGGTTCAAATCTCCTCAATAGCCAGGTCAGAACTAGCCGGCATCATACGCAAACCCTTATGACTATGAAGCTGACTTGTACGGTGTAAGTGATAGTGGCTCTCCCCAACTGAAATGACAAAGGAACTGACTTCTCCATAATGACAACCCAATGATTCCCCAATCCAGCCCTCTACCGTCGAGGAGCAGGGTATTCCCTTCAAAGTTCAAGTGGCATCCAACTCAAGAGGAGGAGGAGTGGAAAAGAATGGACGGTAGCCAGCGTAGCTACCTATCCTGGAATGCAAGACCAGTGTAGTCAAGTCATCCAGCTGCAGGCTCACATGATATAACTTTGATGCACAAGCTTGCTTATTTTCTATACAACATATATACATGCTCCGGCAGGCACTTTTATTTTTATTTTCAAGCCTGTCCACTTTTTTGGAGAATTTTTTTTCAACATACTATTTACAACAACATTTACATAAGGACTTTTTCCTCTTGAGCCAGAAGACTATCCCTCTTTTGAAGCTTTATTGCAACCCACACTCTCCTGTCATTCGACTTCATTGAAACTGGACCAAGTTGGGGTGCACTTCCCTCCCTAGACGAGGACGAATGTTTCCACCCGTGTGCATCTCAGACTGGCAAATCCAACCCCCTCACCACTCCAACTGAGTTGAGCCAAGTGAAAGGTGCAAGGTGTCCAAGTTAGGTAACGACCGGCAAGAGCCATGCGAATGTCTCGAAAAGTTCTAGTTAGTCCACTGAGGTGACTTGAACCCAGCCCTGATTTCTCAAAGAATTAAGTCTGAATAGACATGAAGTACCTTAAACCTAGTTCCCATAAGGTTCCAGTGTAGTTAGGTGCGGTAAGGTCCAACCAAGCTCCAATTTTCGACTTTATTGGACTAGTTCAATCATCAAGCTCAATCAAAATATATGAATGCTATGCAAATGCTATTTACAAATATGCAAAGAATAACAAACAGAAAATTTTTACACAAAGAATTTTTGCAAATAAAACAATTTTGGCATTCAAAGTATAAAATATGTACAACTATTTACATGGGCGTGCCGCTTTATTTTACAAAACTTAAAGAATTTACAGGTTTTAAAGTGATTTATTTAGGTGTATATATAGTTGATAAAGAATTTAATGTCTTTTATTTATGATTTTATTTTATTTTATTTATTATGATGCTTTTATTCCTCAAATTTATTTGAAAATCATTTTGAAATAAGTTTGGAAAACTATAGTCCAAAATAATTTTACAAGCACTTTACAAACATGTATAGACATTTGAAAATCATTTTGCAAAGGTTTTCCAAACAGAATATAATGATTTTTCACATATTTTTGCAACCATTTTTCAAACTATTTGCAAACAATTTTTCAAACATTTTATTTCACATAAAGAAAATAAAATTTACAAACCAAAATGTTTTTACAAAGGTTGAAAACATGTAACAAAACGTTTTCAAAATAGTTTTCAAAAGATTTTCACAAAGATTTTCAAACTATTTTTCAAACATTTTGCAAAAAAACATTTTCACCTGATGTATTAATCAGTACATATAAAAAGAATTTGAGGAATGATAACATCTTTATATTAGGGGTTTTTTAATGAATTTTAAAGTATTATTAGCCATATTATTCAGAGAATACGAAAGTACGAGTTATGGCTAAAGTATATACATAGTATATACGAACCCCTATACTTAGCATGAGATATGTCCTCATGGGTCAAAGAGACAAAGAGAAGACATAACTCGGACTGAGTATAGACAAGCCTTATACTAGAACGACTAAAAGAATAACAAATAAAAGAATAACGAGATAAATGAATAAGAAAATGACCGTCCCCCTATACTTAGGATCAAATAATCCTAAGTATAGCAGACTGTACACAAGGCAGGGAGGCCCACGGGTGGGAATAAACAGATCAAAGAATTAACAAATCAGGGGTGCACCCCCTATACTTAGGACAAAGTATGTCCTAAGTACAGAAAACTGACACAAAGGGGAGACGCCTTTTATTTAGATAAAGAAATATGAAAAAGAAAAGAAGAAAAGATAGATATATGCAGATAGATGAAAAGATCGTGGAGAATATACGCATCACTCCCCCTATACTTAGGGTGAGATATCCCTGAGTATAGGCAACAACAGGAGTAACGAAACTGAACGAGGAAAGAACAACGAGTGTACCCCCTATACTTAGGACAAGGTATGTCCTAAGTGTAGATACAAAGATATGATGATAGATCTAGGGCACACATAATATGCGGGAGAAAGAAAGAATAGACAAAACACCTATATACAAGCAGTGAAGAACTGGTGAAGTACAGGACAATATCTGACAAGTGAATACCGTACTTGCGCCATTGTCTCCCTGTGAGAACAGTGACACACTCAGACGGTGTAAGACACCCGGATATGCAGTCAGGTGGGTGTCGGCTACCGAAGCAAAATAGATCGAAAGGACAGACATCGGGTCCGGTAGCATGAAGCAGTCAATCGGCTCATAGGGTCAGCATGAGGGAACAGAGCTGATACTATAAGACCGGGAGGAAGAAGGAACAGTACAGAGTCCTCCGGTTAATCAGAGTCTCAGAAAGATATGGAAGATAAGGAACAAGAGACATCGTGGCATTCAGTGGTCATGAGGTCGGAAGATCACGGGAGACACACCGAATACCGTAAGTCATGGCTCAACCCTGCGAGGGTCGTCAAGGGAGCAGTCTCAAAGGAGCCGGGAATCGGACCATAATCAGAAGACTTGGTTCCGTGATCCGCAGATTGGATACACAATCAGAGAAGAGACCAAGTACATATATCAGTAAAATCGGCTCTGTGCTCCGCAGATCGGAGACACAATCAGAAGGAGATCGAGTACACAGCTCAAAAGACTCGACTCCGTGCTCCAACAGACAGGAGACACCAGCAATGAAATCGAATACCTACAAGGTGATGTACCCTCCCGCAGATAACCCTCGGGGAGTAGTACATGCTAATCGTCGAATAAGCAGAAAGAGACTCGACCTTGCGAGGGTCGTCAAGGCGAGCGGACGCAAAGGCGTCAGTGATCCATCAATATCGGTCTCGGTAGGTGATATAACATCCACTAGCAGAAGAGACCGGAGAGTATAAAGAATGTGGCAGCGTCCCGCAGACAACCCTCAGGGAACGTGCTGCCAGCTAGGCATGGAAATAGCAGGTATCAGGAGCTCAACCTTGCGAGGACCATCAAGGCGAGCAGACTCAAAGGAGTCTAATCAGATGGGTCCCATGATCTGCAGATCGGATACACAACTCAAGACGGGACCAAAATCATATATATCAGACGGCTTGATTATGTGCTCCGCAGATCGGAGACACGGTCAGCAGGGGGAAACCGAGCATAAAGAGAGTGTCGCATTCTCCCGCAGATAGTCCTCGGGGAGCAATGCAAGCTAAGTAGTGAATATTCAGAGTACTTCCCGTCCTTGCGAGGGTTGTCAAGGTGAGAAAGAGGCTCAAAGGAGCCGGTTCCTTCATACGGATCCACCGAAAATGTGGCCTCAGTAGACGATAGATCGTCTACCAGCAGAAGAGACCAAGAGAGCTATAACGTGTCATAGCCTCTCGCAGATAACCCTCGGAGAGGTATGAACTAGGAAGTGAGAGTTTGGAATATCAGGGCTCGCCCTTGCGAGGATCGTCAAGGGGAGCAATCAGATAGTTGGCCTCATGTACCAACAGGTCGGGTGCACACTCACAGGGGGAGGCCAATCAAGCATATCATCTGACTCGGTTCCGGGTCCCACGCAAGACCGATGGACACTCCTCATTCATCAAATGGCACCGTTGCCGGGGAGGCAACAGATTTTGTATGGTTGTAATTCATTTATTTAATTTTTTGCTCATGTCCAGTATTCATTTATTTATTTGATTATTATTGACATTATTGATTGACTGTTCTGACCTCCTTCTTTCTTTGTCTTTGATGTGAGGGACCGCCAAGCGACGAAGGACCTCCTAGGAGGACCAATGCACTCGAGCGAGGCGGAGCCAGCTTTCGGACCTAGCCGGTAGGAGAGAGCATTAAAGACAGAGGGAGACGGAATTTTTGAAGACAATCTATATTTTTTATGCATTTTATTTTATTGTGTATATTTAAGTGAGAGAGCGACTTAGAAACTTGTAATAATTGGACTCTCACAGGTACACTGCGACTCCCGAGGTCCATTGCCCGAGGGATTGTTCCCTTGGGGGCCTCGACGGTTTTGACGTTTTTTTCTTTTCTTTATTTTAATTTTATTATTTTGTGTGAATGAGCTCTAGCTTAGGAATTGCTTGATCGAGTAGATTAGGTCCAAACACCTTAATATCTTGCATGTACCTATAGTGCGCTTTGGACTTAGTTCAAACTTTAAACAGTCGACCTCATCATCTTCAAGCCTTCGTGTTGTAGCCCACCCTGCCAAGCGCTGCTCCTGAACTCGATGTGTCGAGAGGAGGAGGGGTGAGCCTAGACCGTACTCCTGGATTGAAGATCGGTGACCGACTTGTGGTGCTTCACGATAATAGCAATTACTATCCTAGGGTGATTTCTTCGGCTTACATTTGCATATAGCATAGGTTTCAAATTCTGTTATGCATCCCGCATGGAGAGAGCTAGAGGCACTGTAAGTTTTCTTACTTAGCATGCATCAACGATTTCCGACGTGCATGGCTTTTCCGACCTTCTCCCTCTGTTTTTGACCACTTAGGATGCTTAATGGAAATTGAAACCTCGATAGGCACGTGCATTGAAAATACCCAAACAAAGTGATAACTTAAATAAAATCGAGACTGCTAACTCTATTGGATCTAAAAATAAAACATAATGGACTTCCTTGTCTTGGGGAGAGCAACCCCCTCATTGTATGTGTTTTAATTGCTCACGTACACACTAAGGAGTAGAGCCCAAATCCCATCAAGCCTCCTTAGTGTTTGTACAACTTTCTGATTCTCACCTCACTCTAAAAATGAAAAGATAAATGATCATCACCTGACGGTCTTCACAGTGTCGAGTAGGTGAATCGGGGGTTTGCCTTGTGTATTGAATGTGACTTGGAGTCCGTTGCATTTTCCATTCATTATTAGAGTAGTCGGTCCCATCGTGTGAGTCATCTTTTTCATCTTTGAGTCTCTCTACCTCTCTTATATTTATATCTCTCCTCATCTGCATCGAGTCGTGATATTGACGCTTGAGCTCAACCATTCTTCGCCAAGTCCTTCGTTTCCTTCTTCTTCACCACCTTCCTCGTATCCACCGTACCATCCACATCTTCTCAGGTTCGAGGAGAGCATGCTCTTCAGACCACTATTTTGACGGTGTTCCCGCCTTGTGTGGAACACCCAATTTTGTCTATGTCCCGATCTTCTCGCCCGCCCTCCTCGTCCCCTCTTTATCACTTTTCTATTACCCGGGAATGCTGTGCACATTGATGATGCCCGTATCGAGGATTTTATGATTACCTTGATTATTTGTGTAAGCCGGGCCAAAGATTGAGTATGCTGGGATGAGTGTGCCATGGGATTGTGATCAGATACGTGCATGTTTTTGAGGTTATTTGATTTTGGGCACAAGCATAGGTGTGATGCATTATTGAGGAATTTTTGGTCTCGCACACCGGATTGAGGGTGTGACGCAATTTGATGCTTTGCTGAGGATTTCATGAGCATTGATTGATTTATCTATCTTGAGGATCCACCCATCGTGATTTTGAGGATTGACTGATTATTCTAATTTGGACTTCCCAATAAAGGTGTGTGGATCCTGCATGATCTCTCATCTTCTTGATTGACCCATCCTTGATCTCCTGACTCTTTGATCCACCCATGGCAGTTTGAGGATTCCTGATGATATATTGTGCCATCTCAGCTGATTAGAGTAACTTGAGGGATGGTATTGTGATTGACCTGATTATTTGCTCCCTCACATGATCTTATGCCCTCCGGATGATTGAATGATTGACTACTCTTGAGGACCTGAGATCTTATGCCAGCATTCCCTTGACCTACATTGATCTTGCTCGCATTCCTCCCCGAGGACTATCTGCGGGAGAATGCGACAATTTCTAGGACTGTGGTTTCATTCACTGCTTGGGCGGGAGCGCAGTCGCTGCGGCGACCGATAGAATACCTCAGTCAATCAATAGTTAACCCACAATGAAATATATGCAATTAATATAAAAATATGGAGTTAAAATTTATTATAACTCTACATGTAAATGTGTATAGGTGTAAGCACAAGTAGAGGTCGAACACTGGGAGGCGAATGGTTGTGTGGTGAAATTGATCGCGCAATTATTCAATTCTTGGTTCATGTCCAATTCTTTATTGTTTTTGTGGGGTTTTGATTTTATATAATACTTTTTTTAATTTTATTTTTTTTATAATTTTTATTTTTTTTATATTTTATATTTTTTTATATTTTTAATTATATAAATATAGGTATATATAAATACACATATATATATATAAAGAGATATATAAGAGAAGAGAGAGGAGTAATATAAGGATATATATTTATATGAATACTCAATATATATATTAGATATAATATTTTTTTTGGCTTTTTATATTTTTCTATTTTTTGTTATTTTTCTGGAATTTTATTAATTTTTATGTATTTTTAATCCCAAAAATGTCCCTAATATGGGACTAATTAAATAGACCGGAAATGATTTGGGTTTTAAAATATAAAATAAGTGTCAAAATTAACCAGATAAATTTTAATATATAAATAATAATATATAGATAATTATAAAAGAGAAAAATATATTTTTGGTATTTTTCTAGGGTTTTTATAATTTTTTGTTGGATTTTGGGGCTTTCTGATTTTTTATATTTTTCTTTTTCTTATTTTTAGGGTTTTTCATTTTCTGGACTCAATGTATATATAAATACACCATATATAATATTTTTGGAATTTTTCGAAAACATTTTATATTTTTTTAGTATTTATAAATTAGACAGTGATTATTTAGGATCCATTTGAATTTTAAAAATTAGATAAAATGCAAAAAATGCAAGTTAAAAATATGGGCATGAAAGTATCCTACATAGAGCATCTGACCTAATTTTTGTGGATTTTTAGGAGCAATATAGGTATTTTTAATAAAAACATGAAAGTCACAAAAATACAATGCCTGGCAGGGCATTTTTGCAAATAAAATAACATACATGGGGCTCTATGCAAAAATACCAACATAAATAAACATTTATTTTATTTTTAAGAACTATGTTACAATTACCAAAAAGCGCCAGAGTATGCATGCAAATTTCATGCGCCTCACGTGCGACTGCACGTGAGGCGCGGAAGGACTTGATTGTAAATACAAGAAATGCGGGGGCCCTTTTGCAAAATTTACAACTTTATTTACACATGCAATTTATTTTGCATAATTAAAAATTAATTACAAAAAGGTGCGGGGCTGTATGTGAAAATTACCCCAAAAGTGCGCACGGGCGGACGGTTCGGATTGATTCACTTGCCATGTGTCGCTTCCTCCGTGCCTGATGACACTTCGACGATGAATGGTGGAGATTAGATCAGCCGAGCTGATATGACGGTCGATGAAGAGCTCCATCCAACGGCTGGGCATCCAACTGGGCTCGGAACTCGATCGAATGACTGAGGCGAAGGCTCAAAGAATAGGGAAGAACATCCCCGCCCCAAGCTTCAATCCGGTGGCATGCTCGCATCCGACGGTCCCTCGAGCTGCTGATGATCCAAAAAGCTTCTCGGGGCCATGCTCTGTCGACTGGAGTGCTTAGGAGAGCCGGGGGCTCATCCGAGCGGTCCAGCGAGGTCGGTGAAGCTCGAGGCGTCTAGGTACCTGCACAAACTTGAAATCGACCCCAACAGGGGTCGTTTGGCTCCCAGCACCTGCGTTAAAGCTTCAACACACAAAACCAAGGGGCTGGGGCGTTTATTGGTGGTGGAATGAGGGATGGTGGAGTGAGGCGAATATCTCCGACGAAGGGCAGAGATGGGAGATCTGATCTCCGGATCCAGTAGGGATCCGTGTGGAATGAAGGGCCTGGGAAGGAGAGACGGTGATAGGGGACGAAATGGTGGTGTAGTGGTGGTCGGAAAGGTCGGAGCACCATGAATGGGTTCGTCGGAGCGGAGCTCCGGCGAACTACGGGTAACCAATTTTACACTACTTCTAATGACTACTAGTTAATCTAATGACATGATTAATATGCTATCCTTAAAAAATACTAAAAAGGATTAAAAAGCGCAGTTCGTACCTGGTTGAATGCCAGGGAGAAGAGGCCTCGCCGGAGCGGCGACCTGGGTGCAACCTCCTCCTCCTCCGACCGATTCAAAGCGCCGGAGACGTCCTCCTGTCACGAGGAACACCTCCAGGACCGAATTCGAGGAAAAGTTTTGGAGAAAAGCTGACCAAAATTGAAGAGAAGGTGGAGGTTGTTTATTTAAACACAGGTTGCGCACCCTTATTGACCGGGCCATTGGCGGAGCTACACGCTATGTACAAGGGGATAAATACATGGGCGTGTTTATATAATGATCGGGGAACATTTCGTCTGAAGACGACGATGGCAGAAGATGCCTGAGGCGAGCGGGAATAACGGGAGAAGACGGGCCGATATGACAGGCCATGTCTAATCAGCCGCCTGGGGGAGCAGTTGACCTGGCGGTCAACGCAGGGAGGAACTTGATTGGTCCATGTCAACGCAAAATTGACTTATTGTTTAAGCCTAATAAATAATTTTATTTAATTTTGCTTATAAAATAAAAATGTTTATTAAATAATTTAGTATTTATTTATGATTTTTATTTATTTTTTTGATGTATTTTATTATGTGTTTATTTTAATATTGTATTTATAAGTGTATTTACATGTATTTTGTATAATTTATTTTATTTTTATATATTTTATTTTTTTCTTATTTTATATAATTATAACTTATTTTTGTAAGTATAAATATATTTTTATTTAATTTTTATGAGTTTATTTGCATATTTAAATAAATAGGTATATATACTATGTATGTATACTTATGGGTATTTTACCTATATTTTATTTATTTAATGAATTTTATTTGTTTTTATTTTGGATTCATATTTTTAATGGAATATAGATAATATTTACAATATTATAAAAATATGAAAGAATAAAATAATTAAAGAATGTATTTCCCTTTTATTTATATACATAGGTGACATAGGTATTTTGCTTATGTGATTCATAAACTTATTTTATTTTATATGTTCTTTTTGATTTTATTTTAATTTCAATATGTACATGCATTTTGTATATTATTTACAAAATTCTAAGAATATAAATTTATAAAAATAATGAATAATGAATATAATGAATTATTTTAATTGGGTAGACTGTACAATGAAGGCTAAAAACCTAACTTTCACAGATGGACTCCAAAAATTATGAAACCAATTTTATTAAATAGCTCTTGAAAAGTTATATACAATTAAAGGTGATTTTGGTGGATTTTGATTTTTATTTGTGAGATATGGGTCTGTGAAGTTGAGATTCTGGCTTTTTATTCTGTGTATAAGATGTACATTGTGTGCCATTTTTGTACAAACTCAATTTTGTATTTTTATTTACATTATTATCTACAACTTTCATGTACAAAATATCTCTATTTGATGAATAAATAATTATATACAAAATAGGTGTCAAAAATGCATAAATGAATGAATAAATAAATGAGGAATTTATTGTATTATTGGCCCTTATCTCCCCCTTCTTTATTTCTTGTTGACCAATTCCATTCTGGCCTTGGTCTCGGGGTTAGGGTCATAAAATATTTGCAATATTTTATTCCTTTTTCTTTTCTTCTCTTTATTCTATAATTTTAGCATTAAAAACCTTATTTTATATACAATAAATACAATAAATAATAGATGCTATTATTGACAAATTGATGCTATTTACATGCATTCGTTGGGGTTTTTAAGGCCAAAATTATAGAATAAAGGTGATGAAATGGAGATTCATCAGATATTCAATGCAAACAAGCCCTGAATCGGAAGTATTTGATCCATAAAAAGACGAGTCAAATCAGTGTCAAATAACGAAGCATTATTCATTCAAGTAGAAATAAGGCATGAGCAAAATGGAAATCCGGACACTTCGACAATAAAATAATGCATTACAGTTCATAGTGTCAAATCTAAAATAAAAGCATGCCATAAGGAAGATAACGAGAAGAGCTTCAAAATGCCACTGAAATCAACTGAAACAGAGTTACGAAGCTCAAGATACGCATAAAAGAAGACAAGGGCATTATTGAAAGAAAACATGAAATAAAATTACAAACAGGTCCCTGAGAGGGACTAAAATGGCAAATAGGAGAAAGTTCAGGACCTTCCCTATAAAATACCCATGCGTACAGGGTCATTTTTGCAATTTTAGAAACCCGCGAGGGTATGATTGCAAAATATCCATTGTGCACGTGGTCCGCACGTGATGTCAAGATTTGTCTGCAAAATGGAGAAGTCGACGGGGCCTTTGTGAAAATTTCCCAGAAAGCACGTGCATGGAACGCGCTATTCCAGGCTTGGTTTTCGCTGAGGCTCGGAGTAGGCTTGATGCAGCTTCGGCTCGACTCGGAACATATGAGCCTCCAGGCTTTGGCTCGGGCTAGGTTCGGAGCACCCGAACCTCCTGGTCTGGTGCTAAGGCTCGGAGTTCCTTCGATGTTGATGCGTGGCCGAATGAAGCCCATTGGATCATGAGGATCCAACGGTTACTGGAGCATGAGTTGTGTGTCGACGTGGCTGCACCTTCACCGTTGGATGAGCTACAGGGAGGAGCATCCAACGGTGACTGCTCCTCCTTCCTCTGCTGCAGGCGACGGCGTCGTTCGAGCTCCAGCAAAGGAGCCCAATCTCCGCCACTCCTCTCTGGTGCCGGTGAAGCTCGCCCGAAGCTTTTGAAAGGTTTTCGATGAAGAGCAGGAGATGGGCGAGCCACGACGATGCTCAATGCAGCGTCTCGTTGCTCCAGTGATGGAAGCGAGGCTCAACCGAGATGCTCCGGCGAGGTCTCCGTTCATTGAAGTCTCGAGGCCTTGCAGCGTTAGTTTGCTAGCCGAAGCGTGCAGTGCAAAGTGAAGGCGAAGTGGGGCGAAATGGACGGCCGGCGGTAGGGTGCAGCAAATGGCGACCGATCTTCTTCTCCAGCAAACCCAGAGGAGTTGGCTTGAAGGTGTTCTGGGGTTATGGAGGATAAGGAGGATGATCGGAGGTGGCGCGTGAATGGGAGATGCGAGGCGGAGCTTTCGAGAGGATCAATGGAGGAGGGGGTTGAGTGTAACAGCCTAAATAATTACGCAAAATAAGAAGAAAATATAGAGGAGGTCGGAGAGGGTTTACCTGAGGTTGGGAGGAGCGTATCGGCTTGGGCTGGGGCTCGATTCGATCCCCGGGTCGTCGCTGGACCCCTGCAGCCTGTCGGGGCAGCTCAAGCGGGCTCGAAGCTCTGCGACGACACCACAGATGGCGGTGGGTCTCACCGGGGGTGTGGAGTCGTCTTCACTCGATCCCATCACCTCCCCCTGTCATAGGGAGGTGGAGGAGGGCTGGGCCCTTCCCCGCATAAAGGTGGACGGCGAGAATCAGTGGAGGGGGCGAGGTATTTGAAGGTGAAGGTGGCGGTTCCGGTGGTGACTTCATGAGTTTCGAGGGAGAGATGGAACGAGTGGGAATGACGACAGAGTTGGAGTGATGGTCCGCGAGGATCGTGGGTGATGGGGGTACGTGGTGAGGTGTTTAGCGAGAGAGGAGGTAGCAGGAGGAGATGGAGGAAACGGGAATGGTGAGGAGGTTATGCTAGTTGCGATCGTGGGAGAGAGAAGGTAGTGGGAGGTGGAAGAAGGTGTTCTGGCCGTTGGATCTGGAGATCCAACGGCTGAACATCAGGCGCTAACGGGTGGTGATGATTAGGTCCAAGGTGATGCGATCGAAGGGTCAGGATGTTGCCACATGTCGCTCTGCGATCGCAGCGCTAACGGGCGGCTGTGATGTAATCCAGTGTTCGATCTAAGGGTTGAGAGCGGGTACGGGGTTGGATGGCATAGATGGCGGTTCAAAAGAGGATCGAGCAGTTGATAAGATAAACACGTGGAGAGCTGGGGATGCGGTGCGGGCGGACGGTGCAGATGTGATCTGTGGATGATCTGATGGTGGGGGATAAGCATATACGTGGAGCTCATCGGGCCGTTGGATTAAGAAGAGATCCAACGACCGAAAGAGAGGGTGGCAAGGGCCAGGGGACCGGGCCACGTAGGTCAACCAGAACGGGCCACGTGGCCCAATCAGATTATTTAGAGAAAGAAATTGAAATATGAGGGTGAAGATGGTCGAATTTGAGAAAACTCAAAACATGAAAGTTGTAGATCTCGATGAGATCTATAAGTTTCATGTTGACCAAAAATGGAGACGAGGTCAATTAAAGATACAAATAATTTTTAAGGGTATTTTTAAGGCTAAAAACACCACGAATTTAAATTTTGTGATTTTTTTGTGATTTTTAATTTATACAAGACTCGGATAATTACAAGGCATTATCTGGTTTTTATTGACACAATTTTAAGCTAAGGGGTTAATAATGGAAAATTAAGATGATGAAATCAATTTTCATCAGGGAGCTCCTGGGTGGTCGCTCTATGTTCTGGAGGGCTCGACGTCGTCGGAGGGGCTCTGTGGCGCTGGCGCGAAGGCGGCAGAGCTTCGAGCTCCAGGTACCTCCGGCGAAGTACAAAGACGGGTCTTCGGGGGTCGTTATGCACGATTGACCTATAAAAATGGATGAAAGGGTCCAGGGCAAACTGCCTGGACCCCGCAGAGACGGAATGGACGACGGAGATGGGCTATGGAAAGCGGAGGAGATTCGACCGGAGGTGTTCTCTGGCGATGGATCGATGGACGATGAGATATGGATCGACAAGGGAATCTAAGTGGCCTAAACTACTCCTACAACTACAGGGACTAAGAAAAGAGGAAAAGGAAGAAGGGAGAGAGGGACCTCGATAGTTGGAACCAGAGGAAGGGGACCTCGATGCCGATGGCCGGCAGAGATGGTGGAGACCGCCCAGGCTCTTCCTCGACTTGCCTGAAGGCTGGAGATGGAAGCTGTCACCTTCCTCTCGCTCTAGAGCGCTCTAGGTGGGGAGAAAGCGGATCCAAAGGGGTTCAAAATTGAGCTCGAAGGTGGCAGGTCTATTATGTACAAGGCGATGGTGTCTCCTTCAAGCAAGGTCCACGCGCGAATGATGGAGATATGGCGAGATTTGAGTGCTCGACGTGGATCAGTGATGATTAAGGAAGGAGTTCCAAGAAGGAAGCGAGGACCGAGGGAGAAGGGATCGAGGTCCGAAAATCCGCGAAGTTGGGCAAAAAATCGGGTGTCAGAACTTGGCAGGCCTCGGTCAGGGAGTTGACCGAGGTCAACACTTGACCGTGCCTGGTTGGTCCACGTGGACCAACCAGGAAATTCCAAACAAAAATTATTCGTAAATTCAGAATAAAATAGTAAATGATTTTATTTATTTTAGGTTGTAAAATAAAAAATGTTCCTTATTTTATAAAGAATTTTATGGTGATTTTTATTTATTTTCATGAGGTATAGAATTACAAGCTACCTTTTATGTCCTATATAGGTATATTCTTCTATATATTTTAATAATTTATTTTTTTGTATATTTAATTTTATTTATTTTGTTTATTATTTTATAAATTCATAAAATATTTTCATATACTTAAATATATTTTTATTTGATTTTTCTGATGTATTTTGTACAATTAATAGAATATAAGTAGTAATTCTATAGGTATATATAGGTATTATACTTATGCAATTTTATACATGTATTTTATTTTTGAATTTCCTTTAGGTTTTTATTCTGTTTTTAATGCACATATATATTATAAATAATATCTATAAAATTATAAAAATATGAAATTATAAAAATAATGAATAAGGAATAAATTGAATATTTTAATCTGTACAAGTATACAATATGGTTCAAAAACTCAACATTCAAACCATAGCTTCGCAAAATGCGAAACCACCTTTATTAAATAGATTATTTAAAATTATATATAATTAAAGGTGATTTTGCTGCATTTCGAGCTTTTATTTGAGAGATACATGTCTGGGAAGTTGGTAGTTTGGATTTTTATTCAGATCATATCTTTTTATCTATACATTATTTTTGAGTGAAATCAATTTTGTATTTTTATATATTTAATTATCTTCAACTTTTATGTAAAGGTTTCTTTATTTGAAGTGTAAAAAGTGAAACCAAAAATAGGTCCCAAAATGAATAAAGAATGAATAAAATGAAAGGGAATTTTATTGGTATTCTGACCCTTATCTCCCCCTACTTTATTCCTTGTCGACCTATTCATCCAGATGCCTAGGTCTCGGGGTTTCGGGTCATAAAATATTTACAATATTTTATTCTTTTCTTTTCTTTTCTTTATTCTATAATTTTAGCTTTAAAAACTATATTTTATACACTATTTATACACACATGCATGGATGCTAAAATGTATGAATTAAGGGTATTTTCATGCATATGCTAGGGTTTTTGAGTCCAAAATGATAGAATAAAGTTGATGAAATGTGGATTCATCATAAGGGGATCACATTAGTAGAGTGGCCAGTGGTGTCTACAGCAAAGGCAGATGGTGGATTGGGAGTGCTACAGTTAGATGCCATGACCAAGGCATCACTTGCGAAGTGGGAGCTGAAGATATGGGGTGATGGGAATGCCTTGCTTCCTAAGCTGATTAGATCTATTTACGGAGTGACAGCTAGCTTGGGTGTGCGTCCTGAGGTGGTATCCTCTCCGACCACCTTTTGGCATGTGATCTGTTTAGTTTGCCAACCTTGTTGACATCTCTGAGGTCGGTGCTGGGTGACGGAAGTAGCTTCTGTTTTTGGACGGACGATTGGTCTGAGGAAGGTACTTTGTGTGATCTGTACCTCAGACTCTATGCCCTGGCAGTGGACAAAGTAGCCACAGCCGCAAGTATGTGGGTTGAGGTATCGTGGTCTCCTGTTTTTGTATCAGACCTTTTGGATCGAAGGGCAGAGGAGCTTCTTTGTCTTTCAACAAGGCTATCAAGGCTTAACAGTCCTCTGGGGGTAGAGATTCATGGTGCTGGAGAGACGGTCATTTCACGGTCAATAAGCCGTATAAGATGATAGTGGCAACTCCAATATCAATGGATTCGGAGACTTCACAGGACTGTGCCAGGATTTGGAGTTGGGGCCTACCTACAAGGGTGAGTATCTTCTTGCGCTTGCTCAGAAGGGAGCGTATCATGACAAATACACGAAGGGGCCGGCTTTTCCCAGGAACGGAGGTGGGATGTAGTAGATGTGCTGGAGGAGAAGAGGAGATTGATCATCTTTTTTTCCGATGTCCTGGTTCGATGGAGGTTTGGAGGTCTGCAAATATCCCATGCGTCAGATGGGACGGACGAGAATATTTCTGGAGTTCTGTCGGCAGAAATTGGACAGGCTAAAGGGAAGGGTGTATAAGAGCCTGTGCGATTTTGTGAGCTATTTGGATAGCGAGAAATGAGTTAGTCTTCAAAGGCGTCCATTTTTACTTTGAAAATGTATTGGGTCACGCCTGAGTTCTTTTTTACACATGGCGATTGTAAAGAGTCTATTTTTTGAATATATTTATTTTGGATGAGCCTCTAAAGGTGACTCATCCTTTTCCTTTTCAAAAAAAAAACTCTCAAAATAAGAAATTTATGAAGAAATTCTATACTTAAAAAGATAAGGAAGGAATAGGAAACTCATATTAGAAAGAAGATGCCATCTCCATGGCCACATCCAATGTGATAAACAACATTGTCCCTTAGAAAAAGAAAAGATTGCGGTGCCAACATGATCATGTATCATCAAAATTGAACATATTTGACGATACTCTTTTGGACAATAGTTTATTAACATATTTGACCATACTCTTTTGGGTAATGTGAAAGCACCAAGTTTGGGCTGATTCTTTGTTTTATATCAGCCATGTCACTCCCCTTCCTTTTTCTTGAGTTA
Source organism: Ottelia alismoides (assembly GCA_037367405.1). NCBI lineage: Eukaryota > Viridiplantae > Streptophyta > Magnoliopsida > Alismatales > Hydrocharitaceae > Ottelia > Ottelia alismoides. The sequence continues at coordinate 417,371 of JAZKJV010008416.1, read as the reverse complement.
CAAACTTATTACATTAGTGGTTGAAAAACAACAAATAAATTAAGCTTAAAAAGCCCGCATAACAAAGAAGGGTACTGATCTTCTTCTTCTGCTGCTGCAATTTAGGGTTCCTGATGAGGTTGGGGAACCCATTCACACAACTACCATCGTTGTTGCTATTCTTCGTGGATGAAGCTACAACCATGTGGTTCTTCATCGTCTTGGTGCTCATATGTCAACTTCATCCACATCTCAGGCCTAGTGCAGCATTTATCATTTTGTCTTCTCAAGTTGTCTTTTTTTTTAAAATAATCATTAATTAATTCATAATTAATTAAATAAATAGGGAATTCAATTATTTAAAATTTTAAGCATTAATGGGTACCTGAGATGTCGATTTGGAGAACGAAGCCTAAATCGGCACCTCAAGTGACAATTCAGAAAGCTATGCTCAAATCGTAGTGGTTGTTCTTTGATATCTAATGTTAGTCATGATTGCAGAATATTTAATATACATTCAATCATGTTGATCATGAATGGTGCGTGTGTTATATGTTTATGTTTAACTTTAATTCATGCATAATTTTTTGGATTTACACATTCTCCCTCCTTGTGATATGATGAATATTAAATATCCAAGAGTGGCCTCAAAATCTGCAATCATGATTAGCATTATATTGGGGAACGATCACTATCCAAATCGGCACCTGAAGTGTTGATTTGGGCTTCGTTCTCCAAATCGCGCAATTCAGATATCGATTGATGTCTAAAATTTTAAATAATTTAACTCCATACCTATTTAATTAATTACAAATTAATTAATAATTATTTTAAAATATCCTCCTCAAGTAGATGCAACATAGGGGATTGCTAGTTCTGCACAAATATCTTGTGCTAACATCGACCGCAAGATTTGCTCCAACATTGTCAGGCCTCTGTCTCTAGGTCTACACAGATGACTCCATTCCTCATTTTTCCACCATAAACAATTTTTAACCATTAGGTCTACATGGGAAAATCACTGCAAGAAAAGTGACCTAAGGGAACAAATAATTTAATATTCATTACTATATCTTCCGTAGTTAAATATATGACAACGAATATTATCGTTGCTTACTTCTTTAAATTCGCAATGAGTAATGTAACGTTTATTCGTTGGCATTTTCTTATAATCGTTGCTAAATTTGGCAACAATTAGTGCAAAATTTAACGAATAATTCATTGGAAAAATCATCGTTATATTAACGTTTAACAACGAATACGACATTCGTTGCTAATTATAAGTACAAAAGATCATTTGCAACATATAATATTCATTGTTATATCTTTAACATCAAAAGATATGGCAATGAATATTCAAATTGATCATTGTCTTAAGTCCAATTTCTTGTAGTGAATGATGAAATCATGGGAGAACGTCACTAAGGGACATTTCTTCTATTTCTTTTCTCCAAAATTACAATGGGTGTTAGGCTCTATATACATAGAGCCTACAGTCTCATCAATAGCAAGTATGATTAAACACGGAAGAATTTGAAGATCCAATTACCCATATAATTCATTCTTTAACAATGTGCACATCTTAAAACAATGTATTAAATTCATACTACAATAATTTTGTCATATCACAAGGATGCCTATCCCTGCAACATCCTCACAACCTACTTGCAATGGGAGTTTGCTACGACCTTGGATAGTTAGATTGCACATTGCTAAACTTACACGATGAGGATGCATGCTCGCCATGTTTTTGCGAACATGAATGCGCGTGCTCGTGTGCTCGTTCCACGATATATGATAGCGAGCTCATTGGAATGTTGGTCTAACCACGGCCTGTTGGCAACTTTATTAGGACGTCATGCTTGTGAAAAAATTATAAAGGTTCGTCAAGGTTTTGAAACCCTACTGAACCTATATGACCTTAGATCTAAAACATACATTGAAAATAAAATATAAATCAGATGCCGATGAACACATACAAACAAAATAAACAAAATATAGTTGCGAATGTTTATGTTCGGCATAGTTTTAAAAACCAGTCACAACGGAAACATTAATACCTATATGCATGAAAAAGTAAAGAAGACGTAAAGCACCGGGACTTGGATCCGATCCTGACCCGAAAAACCACGTGGGCCTAAATATTGGCCCAAGCTCTACTTCATATCAATTTTCAGCTTCGGCAAAGCTGGGCTAAGATGATCTGGTTTAGGGTTGGAATGGACCGGCCCGATCCAATGCTCAACACTACATATCTCTATTTTGTTCATAATAAAATGATGTTGTTTCTTTGGAGTAATATTTTCACACGTAAGAAGCATTGTACCTCATGCTACATCCTGCAACTTTTTTCATAGCATCGTGCTATCTTTTGATTGGAATTATAGTTAGGAGCATAATACCTCTCGCTAAACTTTTATTGCAATACCACTTGTTACATTTTTTATCGTTGTAATAGGTAGGCCGTACTTGAGGAAAGTTGGGACGAAATCAAAACCCTCGTACATTAGGAAGAATTTTAAGATTTAATTTGATGCCAAATTTGCATTTGAGAACGAATAATTAGAACCACTTCCCAATTTTAAAATGAATAAGGTTTAGAAAAGTGAGGGAGGCATGTCCCTCTCGCACCTTGTCTCGTGTTTCTCTTTCTCTGATGCCCCTGTTACTCGAGGCAATCCAATCCACGTGATGCAATCAACATTCGAAGCACCAATCCACAATCGAAAAATAGCATAAAAAGGCAATAGAAAGTGTACTAAACTTTTTCCATTTAAAATCAACAAGTAACCATGTCCACAAAATATATAACATACATGTACACCTGAATGTCCATACACATATGCCTATTGTATCTCCTATAATGTACAAGTAAAGGCAGGAGAAATCCAAAAAAGTACAAGTAAAGAAAACATAAACTACGAAAGTGTACATACCAAAAGTAATCAGAACCACATTAGAAGAACTTAACCAACAATCCCTTACCGCTGCGACTGCTCCTGAAAACTTGTAAGATTCACAAAACTAGGTATGTCATGAGCAAAGTTGTCCGGTACGGTGCTAAAATAACTAATTAAGAGAGAATCACTAGAGGCTAGAAAATACACAAAAGTAGGTAACCGTGTAACCCAAACCACACTTTAACTAATAAAAAAAACCTAGATCCTTGATCCTTATCCTTTTCCTTATCTATGTTCTTATCCATGCCCTTGCGATACCATGCATCCTTAATTCAGATATGTAATCCCGCACTTTACCGTGTACCAAAGTCTAACCCATACTTTGCCGTGTTCTAATTCAAATATCACATTTTACTGTGTGCCAAACCTCACTAATTGTCTGTAACCAACCCATTAAAAGTCTGCTCTTGAAACCATCCGGAACCTTCTCCGTCATGTGAACCACAACCCCTGCTTAGTGCTTCCACCCAGAATACCAACAAATATGGCCTACACCAACCAATACACGAGTGTTAACTCTAAGTGAAAGAATCGAAGCACAAAAAACCAACCATAACAACTTGATACCACACATCTGAAAACTGAGACTATACATTGGTAAAAAGGGCACACCGGTGCGCTAAGTGACATGTCCCGGACTAACGACCTGCCGGGATCGTGACCATCTAATGCTTCTACCTGGAACCCTAAGGGTTCTTGCCCCTTCCTTGGCTGCATTACTCCATGTTACCCCCATGCTACTGAAAGTCAGATACTGTGACATGAAATATAAACTACCACGAGAAACACAACTGCTGGTCCTAAGAGGCGAAACTTAGATATGAAAGTGTATGCAAGATGATCTAAATTATCATACTCCTTGAATCTCACTGTATCCATTAGCACCTTTAATTTCAATTTAAGTTTTATCGGACACATTTCACTTGATTTTCAATTTATTGCTATCATCCAATCATTTAAAATATATATTAATATCCTATAAGGTCTACATCATTTTCAGGATCAAATTCCATAAATTTTAAGGTCTAAATGGGTTAACAGTCTCAGAACGATCGATAATAGATGAAACTTGTATTCATCATGCTAAAAATACTAATTGAACTCCTGGCTTAATTAATCCAATAAATCCGCTAATAATTCATTCATTTTATCTTGTATTATATTGTACATTCTTAACCTATAATTAATTGTATTTAATTACTACTATTTGCTTTGTACTTATTTTTCATCAAAAACCCCTAAAAATTAGGTGGATTAATTGTTTATAAGTTCCGAACCCTTAAAAAGACTAAAAAAAATAAAAACGTCTCAAAAATCAAAAAGCTGTGTTTTTAATTCTTTTAAAAATACACCCAAAATTACTTTTTTTATACAAATGACCTCTTTTCGTCTTTTATCCTACATGAAGCTTGTAGAACTCATCGAGATCTACAACTTTCATGTTTTGACTTTTTCCTAATTTTGCTTCTAATTAATTCTTTTTTATTTTTCTTTATTTTTCCAATTTCTGATTTTTTCTATTGGGCCACGTGGCGCCTTCTGAGCCGCCCACGTAGCCCACCTCTTCTCTGCAACTCGCTGCCTCATCATCCATACGATCCTCCTGTAGATCCTTCCATCTTAGTCGCTCATCACACGCCCGATCTTAGCCGTCTGATCTGAGATCTGATCAGATCTGAGCCACCCCCTAACGCCTCGTTCCCAGCCATCAGATTCCCCCTGATCCTACGACCTATATCGCTCCATGTCGCCCCTTCTCCCCAGGCCATTGGATCTCCACCATCTCTCCATCGTAGCCGCTCGATAGCGACGAACTCTCAAACGTTAGATCCGATCTTTGATCTGATCACAACCCTTCAACCTCATCTTCATCCAAGCCGCTGGATCATTAGATCCAACGGTGCCTGATCATCGTCCTCCTCCAGCCCGACCGTTTCCCCATGTAACTCCTCCGCCCCCTTCCATTTCTATCCATCGATTTCCATCACCTCTCCGCTTCCTAATGCTCCCTCCACATACCCCCGACTTCTGTTACCCTCACCATCCATCAATGAATCCCATCATCGCTCCATGCCTTCATGGCAACCATTGCAATCTCCTCCGTCATCACGTGAAACTGCCACCTCCACCTATAAAGCCCCTCCCCTGCCGCACTTCCAAGCCATCCACCATCCAAGGGCTTCGGCCCAGCTTGCTCCGTCCCTCCGGTGACAGCGAAGGGCAGAAGCCACGGCGAAGACGACCGCGAGCCCCAGTTTGATCTATGGCGCCCCACCCTGTTTGCTCCGCCTCTCCGACGGTAGCTGAGCTCCTCAAAGCAACAGCCCAAGTCAGAGTGACGACCCGAGCTTCAATGGAGCTCAGCCCAAGCCGCCACCTCCGTAAATTTCTCCTCTCCGGTGAGGTACTCCTCTCCCTATTCTAGTTACTTTTTCTTTGAATTTCTACGCCTTCTACACTACACTCCATCATCACCTAACCACCTTCATATCTCTGCCAATCACGAACGACCTTCACGCCACTTTCTACTCCCTCCAGAACCCCTCCACTGCTCGATCCAACGCCTCTGTCGTCACGGCGTAGGACCTCCTAGAGCCGCCACCTTCTTCACCTCCACCCAGTTCCCATTTCACTCTCAATGGTCGGAGTTCGCACATCTTCTTCGACCTCAAGCTCTGCCTCGGGTGACTCCTGATCAATCAGCCGATCCATTCACTCCCAAAGGACTGCCACACCACCAGCTCCTTCGCGAGGACCCTAGCTTTCTTCTCCTACCTTCAGAGGGCCTCGTGAAGCATGGTGGAGCTTCACATGGCTCACCGGAGTCCCGCCTCCTCCACTGATTCATGGCAGATGAAGACGGTACAGGTGCCGTTCAATCATCTGGATCGGACAGACCATATGATGACACATGGACAATCGAACCTCCATCCAAACCTCCAAGCTCGGGTCTACCGAACCCAGGAACGAGCCTCCACAGAAGCCACATGGCCCGAGCCGGCTACGCCTCCCGAGCTTAGCCCCCTCACGTGCACCGCACGTGGGGGCTGGGTACTTTACAGAGCAAACCCTGGTTGTTTTGAAAATTGTACTTTGGTCCCCAGGTGCGTGTCCCTTATGTGCACACCTGGGTATTTTATAGGGAGCCCCTCGGTACTTCTAGGAATTGCAGATATGCCCCTGCACGTAATGGGAAAATTACATAGGGCCCTAGTCAGTTTTTAGAAATTACAAATAGGTCCCTCTATGGATCTATTTGTAATATTTATCCTTTTTTCCTACATTTTATTTACGTTTATGCCCTTGCATTGTTTTCTTCATAATTTGAGCATCGTAGGTCCAAATCGCATGATTTTAGTGTCATTTTGATCCTTGTTTCTTCATCTATCTCATGACATGTTTAATTTTCTCATCTGACATCATTTTAAATAAAATGAATTTTTAATGTTAGATGATGACTCTTGTTCCAATGCTTTGTCATAGAATAGATGTTTTCTCATGATGTTATGTCCAAAATGACCCTGATTTCAATCTACTTTCTGTTGCTCAATTTATTGATCTTTCTAGGGTATATTTGTAATAGTCAATTGCATACATTTAACCTTGCATTATTTTCATGCACACTCCAATATTTGCATTGAAAAATAACTAAAAAATTACATGCATCATATATCTGCATTGTTCTGCATTTTACCTTATGCATCTGCATGAAGACCTGAAATTGAGAAATAATTCACACATGCTCTTAATTGATCGAAATTCAATAATAATATATAGTAGCTCGTGTCCTTGTGTTCGACCTTGGGACACTTATCAAGTTAAAAATACTCCACAACATTCAAAGATTGTGGTTTTTGATCGACCGATTTTCGTCTCATATACTACAATTATCGATTCTTAAAGAGGCGGATTTCGCGTTCATCAAATGGCATCTTTGTCAGGGAAACGAATCATTTTTATTTATTTATTTAATTTTGATTTATTTTTTTGTGTTGAATATTTTGAAGATTTACAGGTCCTCCTTTCATGCATTATTGCATCATTTTTGCTGATTAACTTCCTCTCTATTTTTTAACATTCCTCTTTTGTGGTAGGGCCTATGAAGATCGAGGATGCTTGATCTCCATGAAGGCGTGGAGTTGGGAGCTCCTGCTGAAGAGTCCGCAAAAGAATTGGCAGAGAAATTTAGGAATTTTTATCAGTCTGCTTGCATGTGCATCTTGTAAAAAAATACTTGTTGCATGTGTATTTTTAATAGTCCTCTTTAGAGGGCTTGCATTTCGTTAAAAAAAAGAAAAAAGTAGATCACTAGATGATCTACCCCCTCCCCCTCCCCACACACACTTGCACATATACCCCCCCATCTCCCTCCTCTCTATTTAATTTCACAATCACTCTCTCTCCTCTCACACCTTAAACTGTACATACACATTGCACAAAACCCCCTCTCATCTTCTTATGTAAAAACACACCCTCCTCCTCCTTGTATCTTGGTGTAAATGCTTCTCCCAAACACTGACCCCCCAATTCAGATCCTTTACTTAGGCTATTTGTAGCCTAAGTATAGGGGGAAGACTCATTCGCAAATCCCTCTCTGTCTCTTCTTGTACTTAGGTCGATTTTTGACCTAAGCATAGGGGGACCCTCCTCCTCAGTTCTGTTATATCACCCTATATTTAACTTAACCATGGCTTCATATCACTTATGCTATGAGGACATCAACAATTAAGTATAGGGGGTATACTGTATATTACTGTATATTTACTTTAGCCATAGATCGTATTTTTAAACTTCTTAAAATCTTTTTCGGCTTGGTTTAAGTAATCCTGTGAACTGAGTTTTGTAAAAATCCTGTAAAAAATTGTTTTCTTAAAAATTAGGAATTAAAATTGTGTAAATAAACCCTTTTTCAAAAAAACCACAAAAATTTGAAAATTTAAAAATCTTTCTTTGAATGAGACTTTGACTACTAGACTTAGTAGCTACTTTCAGTGAGGGAACTTCGGTTTCCCTTAGCAGAGTGTGTGGTTTAGAGGACACTGTATATGACTCCGTCCTTAAGGAATACGGGTCCGTCTAACGACCCGTACTTACACCCATACTGTTTGAGAGTAGTTACTCTTATTCATATGAGTCTGGGCCAATCATTGTTCTCCAAAGAATTGAAAATAAAGTTGAAAATTAAAATTCATAAAAATATGCAAAAGCCAAATATCACACAAAAATATTCACTAACTAAGGAGTTGGTGTATTCCTGACACATTCACAGTCACTCAAGGCTTGAGGATTTTGAGGACACTGGATTTCTGTGATCTTGAGAGTCTGAGTTAACATGCCTTAATCATTAGGGTTTTTAAACTTAATTATCCACACTTCCCTAGTTTGAAAGATTTGAGCACTATATTGCACTCTTCGTCTCTACCTTCAAAAGAATATGATCAACACAATCATTTTCACAACTTCATGATTGATGAGTGAGTTAAGATATCACTTGAGGAACTAGGACTAGAGATTTGAGTTTAGACCTGATCTAATGATATTCGAGGATGGGATAAAGAAGTTAATGAAGGCTTCAGAACACCTGAGTGTCAGCAAAACCCCCCTAACCAGTATGTGAGCAAGTTCATGTGCTATCTCTTTGATATTCACCTATGTGTCAGGGTGTGATGAAACTTAATGATAATTGCTGATCAATGTGCACCAACTTTTGGTAAAAGCAGTGGAGCTAGCCAATAAAAGAAAAGAACAAGAAATGTCAAAGAAAAGCTCTATAATCAAAGGTCAAATTACAAAAAGAGCTTCCACCAATGGAGAGTGCTTCCAAACTTTTCAAAGTATCCACTTGGACCAAGCGGTAATTAGGACCAAGAAATCAGGCTGACACCATAAAAGGGATATGCATCGTAAGCGATACAACTCTGGGTGTCGAATGTATCTTAGGTACTCAAAAGAGACACACCTCGGTGTACTCCCAGAAAAACAAGTGCAGACGACTCCGAATTCTCTTGATGGACACATTGATCAACAAGCTAAAAATCTACTTGTGTTGAGTAAAAAGACACTAGATAGGCCCCTTGTTCCAATGTGAGGAAGAGAAAAATAAACACAATCCTATGCCCTCCATCATCTAGCCTTCCATATACACTTCAAGTCTGATGAACTACTGAGACGGTTGAGTGAAGTAAGAATAGACTTATTCCCTAGTGTTGAAGAAAGGTCTAGAGGAGAGTCTTTGGGACTAGAACTTCGAGTGATGCCTCGACTCGACTCTCATGAAATGCAGTACACTTAATTTCATATCCTTATATTATATGTACTAAAAGAGAGTTTGATAATTAGAGAAGTTGGATTCCTTCTGACTAAAGTATGGATAGGCTCAGAATTTTAGGATCACTTAAATTAAGGGTCTTCGAAAAATTGAGCCTTGAAATCTTCACTTGCACTGTCAGGAATTAATCCAACTCCTTCATTCTTTAGATGCTCGAGGACGAGCATGGTTTAAGTATAAGGGTATAATGATCCCGTATTCATTATGCTAAAATTCACTAATTAAACCCCAGGCTTAATTAATCCAATAAAATCCGCTAATAATTCATCAATTTTATCTTGTATTATATTGTACATTCTTAACCTATAATTAATTGTATTTAATTACTATTATTTGCTTTGTAATTATTTTCTCATAAAATATCCTTAAAAATTAGTTGGATTAATTGTCTATAAGTTCCTAACCCTTAAAAAGCTAAAAAAAATACAAAAACATCTCAAAAACCAAAAAGTTGTGTTTTTAACCCTTTTAAAAATACACCTAAAATTGCTTTTTGTACAAATAGCCTCTTTTGGCATTTTATCCTACATGAAGCTTGTAGATCTCATCGCGATCTATAACTTTCATGTTTTGACTTTTTCCTAATTTTGCTTCTAACTAATTCTTTTTTATTTTTCTTTATTTTCCCAAATTCTGATTTTTCTCTTGGGCCACATGGCGCCTTCTGGGCAACCCACGTGGCCCGCCTCTTCTCTGCCACCCGCCGCCTCCTCAGCCATCCGATCCTCCTGCAGATCCTTCCATCCTCTAGCCGCTTATCACACGCCCCATATTAGCCGTCTGATCTGAGCTCTGATCAGATCTGAGCTGCCCCCTAGCACCTCGTTTCCAGCCATCAGATTACCCCTAATCCTACGGCCAATATCGCTCCACGTCACCCCTTCTCCTCAGGCCATTGGATCTCCACCATCTCTCCATCATAGCTGCTCGATAGCGATGAACTCTCAAACGTTAGATCCGATCTTTGATCTGATCACAACCCTTCAACCTCGTCTTCATCCAAGTCGTTGGATCACTAGATCCAACGGTGCCTGATCATCGTCCTCCTCCAGCCTGACCATTTCCCCTTGTAACTCCTCCGCTCCCTTCCATTTCTAGACACTGATTTCCATCACCTCTCCGCTTCCTAACGCTCCCTCCACATACCCCCAACTTCCTTTACCCTCGCCAGCCCATCAATGACTCCAATCATAGCTCCATGCCTTCATGGCAACCGTTGCAATTGCCTCTGTCATCACGTGAAACCGTCACCTCTGCCTATAAAAGCCCCTCCCCCGCCGCACTTCCAAACCATCCACCATCCAAGGGGCTTCGGCCCAGCTTGCTCCATTCCTCCAGTGACAGTGGAGGGCAGAAGCCACGGTGAAGACGACCGCGAGCCCCGGTGTGATCCATGGCATCCCACCATGTTAGCTCCGCCTCTCCGACGGTAGCTGGGCTCCTTTGAGCGGCTGCCCGAGTTAGAGCGACGACCCGAGATCCAATGGAGCTCATCCCAAGCCGCCACCTCCGCAATTTTCTCCTCTCCGGTGAGGTACTCCTCTCCCTATTCTAGTTACTTTTTCTTTGAATCTCTACACCTTCTACACTACACTCCATCATCGCCTAACCACCTTCATATCTCCGCCAATCACCAATGACCTTGGCGCCACTTTCTACTCCCTCCAGAACCCTTCCACTGCCTGATGCAGCGCCTCCGTCATCACGGCAGAGGACCTCCCAGTGCCGCCACCTTCTTCACCTCCGCCCGACTCCCATTTCATTCCATCTCACTCGCATTTCACACAGTGCACACCTCAGCTATATGCTAACACTTGCAGGTACTTGCCTCTTCAATGGTCGGAGCTCGCACATCATCTCCATCCTCAAGCTCCGCCTCCGGTGGCTCCTGATCAATCAGCCGATCCATTCACTCCCAAAGGACCACCGCACCACCAGCTCCTTCGCGAGGACCCTATCTTTCTTCTCCGACCTTCAGAGGGCCTCGCGGAGCACGGTGGAGCTTCACATGGCTCAGCGAAGTCCCGCCTCCTCCGGTGACTCGCGATGGATGAAGACGGTACATATGATGTCCGATCATCTGGATCGGACAGACCAAATGATCACATGTGGACAACCGAACCTCCAGGCTCAGGTCTACCAAACCCATGACCGAGCCTCCATCAGATGCCATGTGGCCCGACCCGACTACGCCTCCCGAGCTTAGCCCCGTCACGTGCACTGCACGTGGGGGCTAGGTAATTTACATATCAGACCTTGATTGTTTTGAAAATTGCACTTTGGTCCCCACACATGTGCCCCTCGCGTGTATGCCTGGGTATTTTATAGGAAGCCCCTCGATACTTTTGGGAATTGCAGATATGCCCCTGCGCGCAATGGGAAAATTACATAGGGCCCCAGCCGATTTTTGGAAATTACAAATAGGTCCCTCTAAGGATCTATTTGTAATATTTATCCTTTTATTTTTTGTATTTTATTTATATTTATGCCCTTGCATTGTTTTCTTCATAATTTGAGCATTATAGGTCTAAATTGCATGATTTTAGTGTCATTTTGATCCTTGTTTCTTCATCTATCTCATGGCATGTTTAATTTTCTCATCTAACACCATTTTAAATGAAATGAAATTTTAATGTTATATGACGACTCTTGTTCCAATGCCTTGTCATAAAATAGATGTTTTCTCATGATGTTATGCCCAAAATGACCCTGATTTCAATCTACTTTCTGTTGCTTAATTTATCGATCTTTCTAAGGTATATTTGTAATAGTCAATTGCATACATTTAACCTTGCATTATTTTCAAGCACACTCCTATATTTGCATTGAAAAATAACTAAAAAATTGCATGCATCATATATCTGCATTGTTCTGCATTTTACCTTGTACATCTGCATGAAGACATGAAATTGAGAAATAATTCACACATGCTCTTAATTGGTCGAAATTCGATAATTAGATAGAGTAGCTCATGTCCCTATGTTCGATCTTGGTACACTAACCAAGTTAAAAATACTCCACAACATTCAAAGATTGTGGTTTTTGATCGACCGATTTTCACCTCCTATACTATAATTATCGATCCTTAAAGAGGATGATTTCGCATTCATCAATAATCCTACTTTAATGATCGATCGATACTAATCGATTATAACACCAACCATGATATATCATTTTGGGTCAAATGATTAATCAACCATAAGGTCATGATCGAATCAGGCATGATTGATCAGCTAGACAGTATAATCGATCGTACCTCTAACAACAACTGAAACTACTCTGGTGGCATCCTACGAACTAGCTCCGATCGTTGATCCCAACCACACAATTGTACTCCTGCTAACATCTACATCAAGAATATATACATGGATCACGCATGAACTAAGGAGACTTTGTAAAAGAAATGGGAAAGCGGTCAAAACCTGAGGTAGTGAAAGGTGTATGGACCAATCTAGGAACAAAATAACTGGCCTCAATAAAAGGAAGTGATCAGACGATCCTACTATCAATCAAGAAAGTCACTATGTTGCCTATAGCTCCGTGCAAGAGGAAAGGGAAGAGGCTCCTATCTGATCTATAATATGAAGAGCAAGAAAAAGGAAGCCATGAGAGAAAGAATTGAGATCTCCTTATTAGAATTAGGTTAGGGATGATTTTCATATTGGCCCAAAAATCTAAAAATACAATGCGATAAGTTACCTATTACACCCAGAACCATGTCAAAAACAGTGGCAATTGATAGCTCGTAACCACCGTAACCTAAATATATAAAAATATCACAAATATGACAACAAATGGTTGGTTAAAAACCGTAGCTTGTGGTCGTCCAAACGACACTCCCTCGTCCAAAATGGTTGCTTCACGACATTTAGCGTGAATTCACTCCCACCACATGACTCCCCATGTCGAGATCATCGAAACGATGCCCTCGGATCTTTGATCAACCGTTGGAATATCTTTGATTACGGAGCTCCGACGAAGGGATGGAGCTCCAACCAGGCTTAGTGGTCAGATTAGCCTATTAGGGTGTGTTTCCCTTTATAGACTTGAGTCTAATCGGATCCGGTTTCAGATCCAGATCAAAAAGCCATAAACAATTCGTATTTTTTCCGTAATTTCCTCGTACAAACTCCGATTTCAATATTCTTGAGCTCACTGGAAAGGTATCAATGAATACTATAAGATAAAGTGGTCTTTACCTTATTTGGATTTCAAATTATATTTGAAATTTAGAATTAGTGATTTTCTACATTTAAAGGTCTTACATTATAAAAATCTCAAAGGAAATCGTGTCCTTGAGACTTAGATATGTCTTCTAACCGGGACCTGATCCCCCCGTATCCCAACCTCATTTGACTGAACCCATAAAAATATCAGAAAAGGTGAAAACTATAAAAATATTAAAAAAATGAAACCCATAAAAATCTCAAAAGAATTGAACTAAGGTTTCGATTGTTGCCTGTGAAAAGATCTGGATACCTCTCTTTCAGATCATTCTCTAGCTCCCACGTAGCCTCTTCGACATCCTGACTGTGCCACATGAACTTGAGTAAGGTTATCTCTTTCCACCCAAACCTCTTAATCAGATGGTCCTGAATTAGAACATGCTCCTTATGGAAAGATAGATTGGGCTCTATTGTCAAGTCCTCGTTGCTGATGATATGTTTAGGATCTCAGACATACTTTCAAAAATTTGATACATGAAACACATAATGTGTTCCCTCCAGATGTTGGGTAAGGCTCACTTTGTAAACCACCTTCCCAACTCTTAGCAAACATCTCGAATAGTCCCACAAACTGCGGGGACAACTTGTCTCTAGCACCAAACCTCTGCACTCCCTTCATCGGGGATACTCGTAAGATACAAAATCCCCAACCTATAATGATGACAAATACTTATTCATATAGAATTGGTTATGAATTATACTTAAGATATGTATGCAAAATACGCCACATAAAACTCAAGACCTCAATGTTGCTAGTCGTTGTAGCTTTTCTAACAGTTTTGGGTTGTCAGCAACCTCTTCCTTGTAGTATATACTACTCTGGATGTCTCCTCAATCATTTATGAGGTGAACAAGTTGTTGTCGCTCACCTGTTTACAATACAAGAGAGTGGTACATCTCCTCCTATACAAGGCCTCAAAAGGAGCTATGCTAATACTTGAGTGATAGCTGTTGTTGTATGTGAACTCAAAAAGGAGAAGATGATCCTTTCAGTATCCCTTCCAATCAACAACACAAGCCCACAACACATCCACCAATGTCTGAATAGTCCTCTTAGACCGCTTGTTTGTCTGTAGACGATAAGATAAATTAAGATGCAGCTTCGTCATCAAGGCTCTCATTAACACTCCCTAGAAATATGAAGTAAATGGTGAATATCTATCAGACACCACCTCCTTGGGTATCCTATGCAAACAGATGACAAGTTGTATATACAATCTAGCTAGCTCAACTAGACTGTATGCCATGTTGACAGGAACAAATGGGATGACTTGATCAACCAGTCAACGATCACCCATATCACGTCATGCTTGCTTGGGATACACGACAATGACATGAAAAAATCCATGGAGATGCTCTCCTGTTTCCACACCGGAATGTGAAGAGGCTCTAATAAATCGAACAGTCTTTGGTTCTCTACGTTCACAATCTGACAAGTGAGGCATCGATTGACATACTCTGCCACATCTCTCTTCATTCTCTCCCACCAGAAATGTTGGTGGAGGTCCCTGTATGTCTTGGTGCTACCTAGATGAATGGAAAGTCTCAAACTGTATGCCTCATCAAGGATGTCTCTTGTTAGCTCCTCATCGACATGAGCACAAAGACGATCTCCCTTCCACAGATTGGACTCTCTAACTCAAAAACTGTCAAACTCATCCTTTAAACAACGATGGTATAAGTCCTGCAACTTCTGATCTGCATGATGTCCCTGAACAATCCTATCCCATAAATCATTATACTTCGTTGGCACAACCACTGCATCAGATGTGCTCTCAAATGGATGCCACTCACTAAGTGTAGAGAGGACATCCCAAATCTGCAACCAAGCTGCTGATTTGTCTTTTGTGCATGCCTACTCAAGGAGTCTTCTACCACAATTCCCTTACTAGGATGGTAAGAGATAGTGCAATCGTAGTCCTTCAGCATCTCCAACCATCATCTCTTCCTCATGTTCATCCCTCGCTAGTCAAAAATGTACTCAAGGCTATTGTGATCCATGAAAATCTTGAATGTCATCACCATATATATAGGGGTGTCATATCTTCAGTGTGAAGACTATAACCGCCAGCACCAAGTCATGAGTAGGGTAGTTGTGCTCATGGTTCTTCAGCTATCGTAATGCATAAGCCATGACTTGTCCTCGCTACGTTAGTATGACACCCAATGCTTCCTTGGAAGCATTGGTATAAACCATGAAATCCAAGGTACCGGAGGGAGGGGTAAGAATGTGAGCGTATGGAAGCTCAACTCCACATTTATCGCTCCGTACAAATGGGACAAACTTCCGTGTCAATAATGTGAGGGGTAATGCCAATTGAGAGAATCCCTTGATGAATCATCTGTAGTAACCGGTTGGACAAAGAAACTGAGATCCTCTGTAAGCTTATTAGGATTCTCCTAAGATAAAATGATCCCTATCATGGTAGGGTCAACTGCCACCCCTGCCCCCTGAAATCATGTGGTCCAGAAATACCAATCAAAAAGCCAAAATTCAACTTGCTGAATTTTGCATACAAATGATGCTCTCAGAGTGTCTCTAGCACAATGTAAGTTCGTGTTGATGCTAATCATGGAAACATATGAGAACATCATCAATGAACATAATAACAAAAATCTCTCCAATTAAGGACGAAAGAGTCGGTTCATCAAATCCATGAATGCGGTAGGTGCATTCGTGAGTCCGAATGGCATCACCACGAACCTGTAGTAACTATATCTCATGTAAAATGTAGACTTCGTCACATCAAAATCCTCTGATCCTCAGCTGGTTATATCCGGATCGCAAATCACTTTTAGAAAATACAGTTGCTCCCTACAACTGATCAAAAAGAGCATCAATCTATAGGAGAGGATAATGGTTCTTGATCATCCGCTTGTTAAGCTGCATGTGATCAATGTAAAATCTCATGGATCCATCATTCTTCTTAACTAAGATAATTGGTACTCCCCATGGTGATATATTGGTATATATGAATATCTTCTCTATCAGCTCCTAGAATTACACCTCGAGCTCTCTCAGCTCGAAGGGTGCCATCCTATATGGAGGGATAGAGATGGGATGTGTATCTGGTAAAAGAGTGATCTCAAACTTAATCTCTCTCATTGGGGGTAGTCTAGGCAGTCATCTGGTAATAAATTAAGAAACTCACGTACTACTTGGACATCCTCGATCATCTAGTCTTCAATGGATGTGTCAACAATGTATGCAAGGTGTCCCATACATCCCTGACTGAGGTACTACTAGCTTCTCAAGGTAGATATGTTCTTAACTCTCGTATCGGATGTACGTCCATCAAACTAGAAGGTTGGTACTCCTGCTAAGTGCAAGATAACGATCTTCCCCAAGCAATACAAGTACACAGATGCCTCTATAACCAATCCATGCCTAAGATAATGTCAATGTCCTCTAACTGTATCAGTAGTAAGAATGCAGGATTTTAGTGCCCACTGATCTATGCTGCTACATCCTCGATTACCTATCGGATAATGAACAACTATCCCCTCAGGAATTTGATATAGTATGGGGTAGGTACACTCAACACAAACTTGCCCAATGTGGGCTCCAATTGGTGTGTGAGAAAAGAAGTGAAACCCCCTAAAATGAACAATGCATGTAATGAAAATCTCATGTATTTAAATCATACCTCCGATTATGGGTCCAAAAGCATGTCCCTGCTTCTATAGTGCTGGTGGCTCGTTATATTCTTTTGTGCCTAGAGACCGGCAGGTGTGGTACCGCGATGCTGTTGGATGCCCAAGCCATTGGCATGGTAAGGACACTACACCTTGAAGTGGCCCAACTGTCTACAGTAGAAACAAGTCATGCACAATTGAGATACAGTGCCTCTAGAAATCAAGCTACTTTCCTCAGATATGCGACTTTTTACATGTGTCGGGGACTGAGAAGTTCATGCACCATGACTGGCTAAAGTTTGCTATAATGTAGGAGTTGAAGTAGGTCCATTGGCTAGCTCTGTACCAGATCCGCTAGCATGGAAAGGACACTGAACTTTGAGATGACGTCATTGTTGGCAATGGTACTACTTATGCAGACGATGACATTTAGTCGAATCTTGACCCAATGTGGAGGATATAGCATGCACACCCATTGCTAGTGTCATTGGTGTCGCGCGGCTGCGACGCTCTCTATGAGGATGACAATAGTCTTGACATGTTGTTTCACTGATTTGCAGATGTGGTAACTGTGCATGACCACCTTGAGATTCTCCTCTAGTGTCCCCCATCCTCATTGTCCTCGATGTCACCTCTTCTTCAAAAGAGGGATGACACGAGGAGGGCTCCAACTATTGGATCCACTACTCCAACGCGTCTTGACGATGTTGCATGTCCTTCATGACTTGAACCAGTAAGGTTAGCTGTTGTGCCACGTTGGTGTCTACACGATGCCGCAAGGTTCAACATAAAGAAGCATTGCATTACCAATATCTTTACTTGTGAGAGATGCATGGACATGTATACTTTCATTTTTATGCTATTTGACTCGGGTCAAAAAGACTCTCAAACACCATCGTGTACGTCAAATACCCCAGAAGAATTACATACATTGAATGGAATGGAGCATCATTGCTTTGATACCAAACTGTGACACCATCGGGGATTAGGTACTTGGCAATCAAATCCACGTAATGCAATTCAATATTCGAAGCACCAAATCACGATTGAAACATAACATAAAAATACAGTAGAAAGTGTAATATTTTTTCCATTTACATTCAACAAGTAACCATGTCCACAAAATATATAGCATACATGTATACCTAAATGTCCATACACATATGCATACAGTATCTCCGAAAATGTACTAGTAAAGACGTGAGAAATCCCAAAAAGTACAAGTAAAGACATCGGAAACTACAAAAGTGTACATACCAAAACTAATCAAAACCCGCAACAAAAAAACAGAACCAGCAAGCCGCTAAAACAACTAACAAGAAAAACTACTAGAGGCTAGAAAGTGTATAAAAACTGGTAATCATTCAACTCAAATCATAATGTAATTGATTAGAAAACCTAAACCCTTGATCTTTTTCCTTATCATTGTTCTTATCCTTACCCTTGTGATACAAGCCTTAATTCAACTCATGTAATCCCACACTTAACTATGTACCAAAAGTCCAATCCACACTTTACCATATGTCAATTCAAATCCCACACTTTACCGTGTACCAAATTCCAACCCAAACTTTACCATATGCCTACTCAAATCACACATTTTTGCCATGTGCCAACACTTACTATTGGTTTGTAACCGACCTCTGGAAAGTCTAATTTTGAAACAGTCTTGAACCTTCTCCTTCATGTGAACCACAACTCCCAAAACTCTCCGCTTGATGCTTCCACTTGAAATACCAACCAATATGACCTACACCAACTGGTACACGAGTGACAACCCTAGTGAAAGAAGTGAAACACATACAAACAACCATAACTACTTAACACAACACATCTGAAAATCGAGACTGTACACCAGGCAAAAAGGGCACACCGGTGTGCCATGTAGCATGTCCTCCAACCAACGACCAACCTGGATCGTGGTCATCTAATGATTCTACTCAGAGTAACAAGGGTGCATACCCCACCCTTGGCAATACTCTCCAAGCTATCCACACACCACTGAAAGTCAAACACAGTGACATGAAATCAGAATTACGGTAGGAAATTTCCTCTCTCAGAAAGGTTGTTCCGCGATGTTTAGCGTGAATTCACGCCCACCAAGCGACACCCCATGCCGAGATCTTCGAAACGATGCCCTTGGATCTTCGATAGATTGACAAAGATATCTCCGATGGTGGAGCTCCGTCGAACGTGGTTGAGCTCTGACGATGGTCACACCCCCTTTTATAGGCTTGATCCTAATCGGATTTTGGGTCAGAAAGCCATAAGCGATTTGTATTATGCATGTAACTTATTCATACAAACTCTTGATTTCGTTGTTCTTGTGCTCCTTGGAAAGGTCCCAAGGAGAAGTACAAAATAAAGTGGTCATTTGTCTCATTTGAACATTGGATAAGGCATGAATCCTAGAATTAGGGATTTCAGATACTTAGAGGTCTTCAACTTTCTATTTTTGAAGACTTCAGTAACATGCTACAAAAGAACACTCTTCTAGCAACTATGCTCCGGTGATAGAATTATCTAGCTACCAAACACATTTTTCCAACTAAAAGTCCGTCACGCAAATATTGAAGCTAAAGCTTGACATGGCACATGACTTTACAAAAATTGATTGCCACAAGTTTGTGGTTAACACATTTAGTTGCAATAGAACATTGGCGGCCAAGCTTTTGGCAATTGGTATTGACAGCATTAATGTCCGAATCTATTACCACAAGCTAAATTTCTATTACTAGAGTTTGTTGTGAGAAGTATAAACTTGTTACTTTCGACGCATTGCTCCTACTAAAGAAATATTCATAATAAAACCATCGAGCCAACAAGTACCAACTGAATGTAAAAGAAGCTTACGAGCAAAAAAAAATGCATCATCATCAGATCTAACTCTAGAACATAAACCAAATTTGATATTTTTGCAGGAGGAAAAAAACTTGCTGCTCCGATTCCTCTTAAATGAGAATAACTTGTTTTTTGTTGTTGCAATTATGGGCTGGCAAACAGTTCAATCCTAAATGGGCCTTCGCAATACAGAGCGAGGCAATGGAAGTACGTACAATCCAGATTATATGTATCTTGGACAGCAACAGTAGAATTATTATACTTCTAAGTCCACAGCTCGGCTGTTATATGTAAAAGCAAGTTTTATATGAAATTGGGTTAACTGAAATGGAAGTAGTTTTAAATGTGGGAAAGAATTCCGTTTTTTGACATAAGTTTTTACTCATCCAAACTAAAGATTTACGGTACATTCTGCTTCTTCTTCTTAATATTTAGAAATATTATCGCAAATCAGAGTGCAAGTGAAGTAAGCAGATTTGTGTGCTTTGTCTTGACTTTTTTGGTCATCGGAAACTGGAGTTAAATTAAGTAAGCATATGCAGCTGCGATTAAGGGAGGGATAGTGACACAGAAGTATGGTTATATGTTAAAATACTATTTTAGAATAAGAAATAAATAACTTTATCCTAACCAACGTCATACTCACGATGTTGTTTACTTTTCTCTCCACATCAAAAAGATGCTAAGGCGACCTTTCCAAGATCAAAACGACGAGGAAACTTCTCTTTTACTAAAGTTGACTTTACGTGAACCCTATGCGTCTAAAATTTACCGCCAATTCAAGCGATGACAAATGTCATTTGTCTAGTAAAAGCATTCGTATATCTGAGATCAATTACGACATTCGTTGACGTGCAATATTTTTCTTATATTAGAAATTAATGACGAATGACATATCTATATTGTTATTAGTGATGGTTAATCACCTTTATTATCGAAAATTTTAGCTCTCGGGTTTACAATAGTCACATTAATGTAAATTTTGACAATAACTGCAACTAAAAAAACGTTGGTAAATAATTCGTCACTGGCAATATAAAAAATGACGTGTCATCTGTCACTAAATTCAAGCGGAAATCGTGATTTCACAACAAACTCTAACAAACGTTGTTATGTACTCAACAACGAATAATTTACTAAAATATGTATTACTATAAACTGATTTTGTTGCAGTGACATTGTGTTCCCGTATGCTCAGGTATAAGATGCATAGTATGATATTTGTACAGTTTGTGGTGGCCACGTCAAGTGCTTATCACATCAATTTTCGTGGTTTTCATTTAGGATCATTGTCGGAGACAGGATTGGAGAGTCCCTTGGGCCTCTTCTAAAGCAAATCTGGAAAATAATAAAAAAAATTGTCAGAAACTTTAATATGAACTTGGAGACCATATTTATTAAAAAAGTAATTAATGCAAATTTTGTTTCTCATTTTTATTTATTTTGTAAGGAATATTATGCAATTTTTTAAAAGATTTTGAATGCAACGAGTATAAAATTGATAAAATAAAATTATGCATGATATTGAGAAAATACATGTATTAGATATAGAACTTTACTCAAAAAAATATAAAAGACATGATAAATCACGGATTCATCAATGATCAGGGAAGTGGGGGGAATATGTGTGAAGACGAGGTGGTTACGGGTTGTAATGTGTGGAGGAGGTGCGGTTTGGGGGAAGAAGACAAGCCAAGACCGTTGGATGAGGCACATCCAATGGGTCATGAGTGAGGCGGAAATGGATGGTTTGATGTGCTCCGATCTCAACTGTTCAAATGGATGGGGGCGCTGCAGAGATGTATGGCTCTGATGGGACCATCAGAGGGGATCAAGTGGCTATGGAAATAAGGCAGGTATTAAAGAAGGGCCGAGCTACATGGGCTGATGGGTGAAGCCACACGACCCAATAGGAAGGAATAAAGAGAAATGAAAAAAGTTAGTAAAATCCAAAAAAAATTAGAGGCTCCAAAATTAAAAAGTGTTCAACTTCAACATGAAAGTTGTAGATCTTTTCAAGATCTACAATTTTCGTGTAGAATCCAAAGTTAAAATACATCATATTGACATAGATAATTTTTTGCAAAATAATTCTTTGCTAGTATTTTTAAGTAAATAAAAATGCTTATTTTAAGTTCTTTTGTGATTTTTTTGTATTTTTAGTTTATGTTTAATGTTAACACAAATATATATACAATATTAAACTAATTTTTTATGGAGTTTTTAACAGTTGAAAAAAATGAAAATAAAGACACAATAATAAGTTTATTTATATAAAATTAATTTGGGTTAGTTCTATACAAGGTGTTAGATATTAATTGGAGTTAATTGTTAGTGATTTTTATTGATTATTTCTATTAAAGGGATAATAAATATTAAACATGATGGCAAGTAATTGATTTATCACCCATATACTTAAACCTTGCTCATCCTCAAGTAAATAAAGAATGAATAAGCTAGTTGAATCCCTAACTGTGCATGTAAATATACAAGACTTGATGTAATCAGAACTCTCAATTTTAGTGACACTAAAATTCTAAGCTGAACCCAATATTAGTCAAAAGGAATTCAACTTTCCTAATTATCAGACTCTTTGTGTATACATATAAAGTAAGGATATGACATTTAGTGTTCACTGCATTTACAAGTATAGAGCCGGAATGCCACCCAAGGTTCCAGTCCAAAAGACTCTCGTAAAGACTCAATCCTCAACACTAGGGAATAAATCCTTTCTAGCATTCAATCCTCTGTCTCTTTAGTTGTCACTCATAAAAGGGTAGATGGACATGCTAATTTACAAAGGTTATAGGTTTGTGTCTTTTCTTCTCCTCCTCTCATTGGAATGATGATCCCCTCAAGTTTCTTATTAACTCAACACATGTATTTTTGGTATTGATCAGTGTGTCTGTCAAAAGTGTTTGAGTCGTTTGCACTTGTTTTTTGGGAATGCACTGTTTTCTGTCTCTTTTGAGTATTTATTATACCTTCGGCACCTTGTATCACTATATGATGAAGAGCCCTTTCATGGTGCTAGCCCGACTCATAAAATCCTAAGATTTTGGTCCAAGTGGACACTTTGAAAAGTTTGAGAGCGCTTGCCTTTGATGTAAGATCTTTGAATTTGACTTTATTGTGTATGATCTTTTCTGACATTTTTTTCTTTCTTTTCATTTATCTAGCTCCACTTCTTTTATGAAGATTGGCGTACACTAATAAATATTTTTAATGATTTCATAACAACCTGGAACTTAGGTCAATATCACAGATAGTATTAGAACTTGTTCTCATACTAGTTAAGTTGTTAACACTCAGGTTTCATGAAGCCCTCATTAATTTTATCACAATCCTGAGCATCATTAAATTAAGTCCAAACTTAAATCTCCCATCCCAGTTTCTCAAGTAAGACCTCAACTCATCACATCGTATTTGCAGTCATGCATGTGAGGTGTTGGTCATATTCTAAGGTAGAGATTAAACATGTAAATATAGCATGTATATCTTTTAAACTAGGAATGTGTGAATTATTAAGTCATAAACCCCAATGACTAAGGCTAGTTAAGTCTGAATCAAAGGACCTCGTAAATTCAAGTGTCATGAACTTCACAAGTCTTGTGTGAATGTGTAAGTGTCATGGGTACATCCAACTTATTACTTAGTGTTTTTGTGATATTTAATTTTCCATTTTTTTAATTTTTAAAGTTAGACTTAGATACATGTACAAAACAATTTGTTACTCTCATTTATTTACACCCTCTTTTGAAAAAAATTTTGAAAATATTTTACAAACCATGTCACATAAATATAGATTTTTCAAATATTTTACAAATGATTTTTCAAAACAAGTCAAATCCTTATTTTTACAAACCATTATAAAACATTTTTCAAAATACTATCACATAGTTATACAAGTTTTCAAACCATTTTACAAACATTTTTACACAATCAGTTCCAAATAATACTCTACCCCTGGCCCAAAAAAATCTGAAAAATTTGAAAGTATGAGCTATGATTAAAGTATATATGAAATATATACGATATACTCCCCTGTAATTAGCTTGTGCTATGTCATTATAACACTAAGTGATATGACACCCTAGCTTATGCTAATTACATTTGAATATAAAGGAGCTGACTTGGTGTCCCCCTATACTTAGGTTATAAATAACCTAATTATAAGAAGAAGATAATGATAGGGTTTACTGAGTAATGAATAGAAGTATGGTGAATCCATGATTCAGACTCTTTATTCTTTTATTTTAGCTCTTCTTGACAAAATATCCTATAAATGCAATAACTTAGCTTTATGCATGGCATTATTAATATTGTACATTTAGCATGTATTTTTGGCAAAAATAAAAGAATAAAGGAAAAAAAGAATGATGCATTTAGAATAAATACATAGTAACCCAAACCCCAAGAGAAGGTCAAGAGACCTGATCGCAAAATAAAACAAGTAGAGAGAGATAGGGTTCACTTTGTAGTGTATATACCACGTATACTTATACATATTATTTATTTATTTTTGATAAAGTCAAAATTATTTTATTCTTTTACACCCTTGTACATAATTTCCATAATATTATAAAAATAAAATAAAAATTAGGAAATAAAAGAAAAATAAAAACAAAATCATCAAACCTTAGTCTAAAAGACACATGTACATATCACATCTACTATTTATTATATACCCTTAATAAATTGTAAAAAATAAAATAAAAATTATTTTATACTCCTAAAATGTTGTAAATTATAAAATAAGGGTATTTGTGTAAAAATAATAAAAAAATACTTATATATAAGATAAAAATAGCATGGGTATTTGTGGCACTGGTGCATATATAGTTAAATGCACCTTGGTGCAAGCTCCCCAACCTCATACACACACACATACATTATTCGTGGGTTGATTATTTGTTGATTCACATTGAGTTACCTACCGAGAGGGCCGATACAGTTATTGCCAGATCCGATCTATCAGGCTCCACTGGCTCCTCCAAGACCGACAGTCATGAGCCGAGAAAGGGACTCACGACTGCATTGTAATACTTTCGTTTGATTTTTAAAGGGATTTTCTTATCACATAGGATAATAGAGACTCCTCTCGCTTTTAGTTAACATGTCTTTGTTCAATGAGTAACATTTCCATCTTTTTCTCCATCAACAACCACAACAACAACAAAGCCTTTTCCCACAATTAAGTAGAGTCGGCTACGTAGATTTTTCGCCTCCATTCAAATCTCTCTTGGGACAATCTCAGACTTATATCCAAAAAACTAGGATCCCTCCGTATAGTCTATTTCCAACACTTCATAGGCCGTCCTCTTCCTCTCTTAGCCGTTTCAATATCCCAACACTCGCATCTCCTAACCGATACATCATTTGATCTTCTTTGCAAATGACCAAACCATCTTAAGCGGTTTTCTTGCATCTTATCCTCTATCGGAGCTACACTATAACTTTCTTTCTGATTGCCTCGTTCCGAATCCGATCTTTACATGTGTATCCCCACATCCACCTTAGCTTTTTCATTTCTGCTACAACCATTCTCTGTACATGTGTATGGTTCACATGCCAACATTCAGATGCATAGAACATAACAAGTCTCATGGCTGCTTTGTAAAACTTTCCTTTAATTTTTAAAGGAATTTTCTTATCACAGAGCACAACAAAGGCTCATCTCCACTTCGGCCAACCTGCATTTATTCTATTAGTAACATCTCCATCAATTTCCCCATCATGTTGCAAAATAGATCGCAGATATCTAAAAGAATCTCTCTTCCGAACATTATCGTCACCAATCTTCACCTCGATTCCTTCACCATTGCTTCCATCAAAGTTGCACTCCATATATTCTATCTTAGCCCTACTTATACGAAATCCTTTAGTCTCCAATGCATGTTTCCAGATCTCAAGATTCTCATTTACTCCAACTCTAGTCTCATCAATCAACACAATATCATCAGCAAATAACATACACCAAGGTAATCCATCCTAAATGTGACTTGACAACTCGTCCATAATCAAAGTAAAAAGAAATGGACTCAAAGCTGAACCTTGATGTAAACTAATGTTGATGTCAAAATAGTCAGTCTTTCCATACGGGGTCCTCACACAAAATAAAGCCCTATCATACATATCCTTTATGAGGTTAATATATAGGACATGTATTTGTCTCTTCTCCAAAACTCTCCACAATATCTCTCGTGGTACAGAATCATAAGCCTTCTCCAAATTAATAAAGATCATATGGAGGTTCTTCCTTTTAGCTCTATAAATCTCCATTGTTCTCCTCAGCAAATGGATAGCTTCAATAATTGAGCGACCTGACTTTGAAAACTTGCCTCAACCTTCTTTCGATCACACGTTACCAAATTTTTATAGTGTGACTCATCAGCTTGATACCTCTATAATTTGAACAATTTTGAATGTCTCCTTTGTTCTTATAAAGAGGCGCCATGATACTCCTCCTCCAATCTTCAGGCATTTTCTTGTTTCACCATATAACATTGAATAGATTCGTAAGCCAAGTCAAACCACGCTCGCCTAAAACTCTCTATACTTCTACAAGGATGTCATCCGGTCCCGCACCTTTCCCATGTCTCATAACCTTCAAAGCCTCCTCTACTTCCTTTCTTTGTATTCATCTATAGCTTGCACTATTCAAATAACTTTCACTACTAGCAAGATCACCCAAAGTGATCTCTCTATTTCTTTTTCTCCATCATGTTGTAAAATAAATCCCAAACATCTAAAATATCTTCTTCTGAATGTTATTTTCTCCTATCTTCATCTTGATTCCTTCAACTTGCTCTCATCAAATGTACATTCCATATATTGAGTCTTAGCCCTACTTATACACAATCCTTTAGTCCCCAAGGTATATATCCAATATCAAGCTTCTCATTTACTCTATCTCTAGTCTCATTAACCTATACAATATCATCCGTAAACAACATATACCAAGGTATCTCATCTCGAATTCGACTAATCAATTCATTCATAATCAAAGTAAAAGGAATTAACTGAAATTTAACCTTGATGCATATCGTTGTTTATGTTAAAATAGTCAGTCTTCTCAAAATGGATACTCGGATAAGATGAAGCCACACCATACATATCTATTATAAGGTTAATATAAAGTACATGTATTTTTTGACGGCAATGCAAAAAAGTAGAGTATACATTTTTTGCAAAAAAAACCCTTGGAGGAGCAGTAGTGTGTGTATCCATTTATCTAATTGTAAGAATAAGGGTGTTTTATCTGGGGATTCCTCTTGCGTCCTCCTTTCATAGAAGTTTGGATTCTAGATGTTTAGAGGACCGTATTGGGATGCTTATCCATTGCTGGAGTGCTAGGACGCTATCGATGGCTGGCCGGGCACAACTCATCAACACCGTCATCCGTGGGATCTTCCTTTATTGGGCTGCGGGCGCCCTACTATCTTTAAGAACTGTTCAAAGGATATCCTCGCTCTGCGCTTCCTTCCTTTGGGGTCGTCGGCGCCACGACATTTCGTGGGATACCCTCTGCCTACCGAGATTGGAAGGTGGTCTGGGGGTGATGAATACTCATTCATCACTCTTTATTCTTATATTTTAGCCACAAAAACCTTTGCAAATACATGTAGATATGTGTAAATAGGAATAATTACCAAAAGCATGCATTGTGTAAAAACCTATAATTAGCATGTTTTTGTGCAAAAATAAAAGAATAAAGATTAAAAAGAAAAAGAGGGAAATATTTAGAATAAATATTGAGCAATCTAACCCAAGGGAGGGCTCAGCATGGGCCTGACCGCATAAAAGCCAAAGTAGAGAGAGATAGGGGCTCATGAGTGTAAATATTTATGTAAATAAAATAAAGATATTTTCCTCACCAAAAATATGCTTGTAAATACTTGTATATATTTATAAATATAAAAACAAAAGAAAAAGTCAAAAATCAAAAAGAACAAAAACACCCCTTTTCATCTTGTATATAAACCACTTTTCCATATTTATCTAACCTTGTAAATAAATAAAATCATTTTTTATAATTTTTGTGAATAGTCTATATTATATATTGTAAATAAATAAAATAAAAACAATTAAAACAAAAGAAAAATAAAAATAGCAAAATTAAAAATACAAAAATACATTGTACATATACCATGTATATAGATGTATATATGTATTTATTTGACCTACGTAAATAAATAATAAAAATAAAATAAAAATACCTTTTTATTCCTTATTTTATAATGAAAATAAATAAAATATAAAATATTTATTTGATGCTGATTTTGTTACACTTAGGAGCGGTAGAGCACCAGCAGGCGACGCCTCATCTGAGCGACGACTCGAGGATCCATCCAGGGCGCCAGATGAGGAGGAGGAGGAGAGCGGTACTGATGCTGCGCACGATGATGACGGTGGTACTGATGCCACCAAGGATGCTGATTCCACCGGCGGTACTGAGGCCGCCGCTTCACCAGTTCGAGGAGGTGGTGCTGAAGCCACCAGAGGAGCCGAGCCAGCCCGCGGTACTGAGGCCGCGAGACGTCCAGTAGCAGAGCCAGCCCGTGGTGGTACTGAGGCTACCGGTGTTTGTGTAGAGAGATCAGATGTTTTTCCACATTCTCATGTATCTCAGAACACTGTTGTGAATAAAGGAAAAGGTTTAGTTTCTTCTGGTCCCACTGTGGTGATTGATGTATGTGCGGATCCGGCCGTCGAGCCGTCTAGGCCTTTTCCTAGTCCTTCATCTGCGAAGGACCCTGTGATCCCCTTCCCTAGAGCCCTTCAGATGGGGAAGGGGAAGAAAAAAGAAAAAGACCCAAAAAAGAGAGAGCAGGAGGAGTTCAACCAGAGCATGATCGACAGATTTCACATCCAGCTGACCCTTCAGGAGGCTTTGCGGCACATCCCCCTTCTTCAGCGATCTTTGAGAGACAGGACCACAGTCAGGAGGAGGAGGAGGAACCACACTTCAGAGATTCATGTGCTGACGAAAGCCACGTGTTTCGCGATCCAGAACCGTCTGCCAGCCAAGAGGCCAGATTCAGGGGCCTCGTATGTCAGATGCCAGATTAGTGAGCAGAGGTTTGACCGGACTATACTGGATAGCGGATCGTCTATCAACCTTCTTCCGGCAGCCCTTCTCGACCGCTACGAGTTGGGCACTCTTAGACAGAGCAGGACAATCCTTCAGTTTGCTGATCGATCTGTCAAGAGGCCGAAGGGGTTGTTGAGAGACGTTATCGTCACGATTCAGGGCCTGAAATTCCCCGTGGACTTCGTAGTGTTGGACATGGAGATCCCTGATTCAGTGGCCGATACCCCCATCATCCTTGGTCGTCCGTTTTTGGCCACAACCAAGGCGGTGACTGATCATGATAGCGGGAAGGTATACTTTCGCGTCGAGGGCGAGAGTGTACAAATAGAGACAGTCGAGGACTACAGAGCCAGAGAGAGAGAGCATGCTCAGAGACTAGCACAGATACAGAGCAGCTGACAGATGCCGGGGTAGACATCCACCAGGACTGTGATTTTGTGATCACAGATGACGAGGCAGCATGGGCAGACCCTTCATCACAGGCCATCCTCTCATTTCCAGACACCACTGATGCAGAGATGACAACAGAGGAGAGCTTGGAGAGCACAGCCCTGGTCCAGGATACCACAGAGGCAGCAGAGCCGGTTCTTGACCGCGACACGGTTTCTAGTGATGGTGGTGCTGAGGCCACCCTGTGTTACGGTGGTACTGACGCCACCGCGTTTGATGCAGATCCCTCGGATTCAGAGTCTGACTGGGCAGATTGTGATGATCAGATGCCAGACTTGAGTCCACTTGAGCCTACAGATGAGGAGGAGGTCGAGGCAGAGCAGATCAGAGACAGCACAGTTGAGCAGCCTTCTCCATATCCAGTTAGCGAGAGTTCGCTTTCTTTCTCCCAGGCAGATTTGGCAGACTTAGCAGCATTGACACATTTCCTTCCACAGCCAGATTTGCCAGCGCCCAGCTGTCCAGAGCTGAAGCCGCTCCTTACTTCGCTGAAGTGTCGATTCCTTGCGGGCGAGCCTGAGATGTACCCAGTCATCATCTCCGCCGATCTGACTGGAGAGCAGGAATCCCGTTTGATGGGGGTTCTTGAAAAGAACCGCAAGGCAATCGGATGGAGCATAGCAGATCTCCATGGGATTAGTCCATCAGTGTGCTCCCACCATATCTATCTTGAGGAAGGGGCGAAGACGTCGCGTGAGTTCCAGCGGCGACTGAACCCCGACCTGAGAGAGGTCGTGATGAAGGAAATATCAAAATGGTGGAGTGCAGATTTTATTTATCCCATTTCCGACTCCAAGTGGGTTAGCCCCTTTCATGTGGTGCCCAAGAAGACGGGCATCACGACTGTGATCAGTGAGTCGGGAGAGGAGATTGATACACGGGTACCCACCTCTTGGAGGGTCTGTGTTGACTACAGGAGACTTAACCAGGCCACCAAGAAGGACCATTTCCCCCTGCCTTTTATTGACCAGATCATTGAGAGACTGGCAGGGAAGAGCCATTATTGCTTCCTGGATGGGTACTCGGGCTACAACCAGGTGGCCATCGCTCCTGAAGATCAGGAGAAGACCACCTTTACCTGTCCCTTCGGTACATATGCCTTTCGACGCATACCATTTGGGCTATGCAATGCCCCTGCGACTTTTCAGAGGTGCATGCTGTCGATCTTTTCGGACATGGTAGGGGAGTGTTTGGAGGTCTTCATGGACGATTTATTGGTCTACGGCGACGGATTCGACTCCTGTCTTGACTGCCTAGACCGAGTACTCCAGCGATGTATTGAGTTCCATTTGGTTCTATCTTGGGAGAAGAGTCACTTCATGGTGACTCAAGGGACAGTGCTTGGCCATATCATCTCCAACAGGGGCATGGAGGTGGATTCGGCCAAGGTTGATGTCATTAGAAAGCTCGCACCACCGTCCAATTTGAGGCAGCTACGGTCATTCCTGGGGCACGTTGGATTTTATAGGAGATTTATTTAGGATTTCAGCAGGATTGCCCGGCCGTTGACTGACCTCTTGACAAAAGACACCGAGTTCCTTGTCGATGACAAGTGTCTTTCGTCCTTTGCGACTCTCCAACAGTGTATGATTGAGGCTCCTGTCCTCCAGCCGCCTGATTGGTCTCTCCCATTTGAGATCATGACGGATGCCTCCGACTTTGCCGTAGGGGCAGTGCTGGGACAGAGGAGGGATGGAGTTCCATTTGCTATTCACTATGCTAGCCGCACATTGGATTCCGCCCAGCGGAATTACACGGTCATAGAGAAGGAGATGCTAGCTGTAGTGTTTGCCCTGGATAAGTTTCGATCGTATATCATTGGATCTAGAGTGACTTTGTACACCGATCACACCGCCATCAGGTACCTCATGGCAAAGAAGGATGCCAAGGCCAGACTTACTAGATGGATCCTTCTACTCCAGGAGTTCGACATTGAAATCAAGGATAAGCCTGGAGTCAAGAATGTGGTGGCGGATCATCTCTCCCATTTAGAGCAGCCTGAGGAGTCTGAGCGGATTGATCCTATTCGAGATACCTTCCCAGATGAGGCGATCCTTGCTATCGCCTCACTCCCGTGGTATGCCGATATTGTGAACTTTCTCGTTGCTGGGAAAGTCCCACAAGATTGGCCCAGGCAGAGGCTTGAGACCTTCCTTGCGAAGGCCAAGTCCTACCATTGGGAGGATTCCATCCTTTACCACGAAGGAGGGGATAGCGTCTGGCGTCGGTGTATTCTTAAGGAGGAACACCATAGCGTCCTCACTTACTGCCACAAGCTTGAGGCAGGAGGACATCATTCTGGGAGGAGAACGGCACAGAAAGTGCTCCAATCCGGCTTGTGGTGGCCTACCCTCTTCAAGGACTCAGATGAGTTCGTGAAGAGGTGTATTGACTGTCAGAGGATGGGCACTTGTGGACAGCGTGATATGATGCAGATGCAACCCATTCATTTCTGTGAGGTTTTTGACGCATGGGGCATCGATTTCATGGGTCCATTCCCTAAGAGTCAGGGATTTGAGTACATTCTGTTGGCCGTAGATTATGTTAGTCATTGGGTTGAGGCTATCCCCGCCCGAGCCGCTGATGCGAGGACAGTTTGCAGATTTTTGAGGAAGCACATCATCACGCGGTTCGGGGTTCCACGAGTTCTGATTTCTGATGGGGGATCTCATTTCATCAACGACCAGGTGAAGGCCCTTGCTAGCGAGTTCGGTATAGACCATCGTGTAGCCACACCTTACCATCCACAGATGAATGGTCTAGCCGAGGTGTCGAATAGGGAGATTAAGACTATATTGCAGAAAGTCGTCCGCCCTGACCGAAAGGATTGGTCACAGCTTTTGGACTCGGTCTTGTGGGCATATAGGACGTCTTTCAAGACACCATTTGGCACATCTCCCTTTCGCCTCGTATATGGCAAGCCATGCCATTTACCTGTTGAGCTGAGGCACAAGTCACTTTGGGCAGTTACAGATATTCTTATGGATCCAGATGGTATGGGAGACCAGAGGAGGGCAGAGTTAGCCGCCCTGGAGGAGCTTAGAGATACAACTTTCTCAAACAGCCTACAGTATAAGGAGAGAGTGAAGGAGTGGCATGATTCTCATATCAGCCACAAGCATTTTGAGATTGGACAGAAAGTATGGCTGTTTGATGCGAGGCTTTGTTTGTTTCCAGGGAAGCTACAGAGCAAATGGAAGGGACCCTACTTGGTCAGAAAGGTACACGATAACAGTGGCATTGATATATCTGAGTTGTCTTCTGAGAGTACCTTTCGAGTGAACGGCCAGCGGCTCAAACCATTTCTAGATCATGAAGCGCGGGTCGCTGATCTTGCCCCTATTCATTTTGCGTGAGATGTGGTCTTTGACTCACATCTAATGCATCTCACGCCTGAGTTTCACTGATCTTCCGCATTGTATAGATCCAGATGTCCATATCACTACATTTCTTAGTCCCACATCCCTTTCTTCATCTTTTGATTATGCTATACTTAGGGTGCACTTTACCCTAAGTATAGGGGGGATGTGAGACCGTTTGGGTATTTCATTTGTTTCTGCCTATCCCTGTTTTACTGCCTATACTTAGGGATATTTCACCCTAAGTATAGGGGGGGGTAGACCCTGTACATTCTCCACTCAGTTTTCCCTTAGTGTACAACCTGCTATACTTAGGATTATTTAATCCTAAGTATAGGGGGAAGACCCGAGACCCTCTTGACTTTTCATTCATTCTTCTTTGTATATAGCCTTTTTTTTCACTTCCCTATACCTAGCACGAGTTATGTCTTCTTCATCGCTCTTGACTCTGAGGACATCGTTCGAGCTAAGTATAGGGGGGTGTGTATATATTTCATATATACTTTAGCCATAACTCGTACTTTGTGTGAGTGTGTTAATAAATAAAATGGCTAAAAATCACAAAATTTAAAAATTTTCATGTACATAAACATTCTTTTATTTGCACATACATAGCTAGTGTACAATTTATTTTTGTAAAAATGATTTCAAAAATCTTTTGTGTAAAGCTTGTGTAAATATTTTCTTATCAAATTTATGTATATAGTACAAAATTTTTCCAAAATGTTTTGAAAATCAAAAGTTTGCAAAAATCTTGTGTAAATGTGTGTAAATATCTTTTTGCAAAACTTGCACTTCATGTATCATCATTTCATGATTTCAAAACATTTTTCAAAAATTTTGCATGATTGTAAAATTTGTGTAAATAAGCATCTTTTTGTACATATGTATATAGTTGTTCTGGATGATAGTTGACATTTAAACTAGCCAGGAATCAAATTGAGAAATGGAGCTTGACTAAGATCTTAATCCACCTAACTTTTAAGAGGAACCTTATAGGGCTTAGGTTTAAGGCTTTTCAGGTCCATGGTGACTTAATTCTTTGAGTCCACTAGGCTATGATCACATGTCATCTCAATGAGCCTAAGTAGAGCACTTAACAACAACACATGACTCATATAGATTATGGCTTTACTTGGACACCAGCACTATGCACCGAGCTCTCTACGGATGAGGTGGTGAGGAGGCAGTCTTCCTTGACTTGGGGTAGTGACGACCGACGGATCGCGAGAGATCAAGGGAGATAAATAACAGGTCGTTGCGACCTCAATCCCTCGTGAATCGATCAACAAGAAAAATCAATCACTCAAATCAGATAACAACAAGCAAGCACAAGGAAGAGCGATCTAGCTATAGGATTAACCTGGTATAGCTCCCAGGGTCGAACTCAAGGAGCACAGATTGGCTTAAGAAGCCTACGATGTAGCCAAATTGAATTAAAGCACAGAGAACATATTTTTGTGGTTTTTATTTGTTTTTTTATAAATTTTTTTTAGATTTTTTTAAACAATGAGAAAATGAAAGAAAGTAAATACAGGGCAACTTCAACAATTTATACAACACACAAAAAATGAAGCAAAAATTCCAGAAAATTGGTTTTTATGTTTTAAATGTTTTTTACTGTTTTTGGTGAATTTTTGGGATTTTTCTAATGGGTAAATTATTTATTAAAAATCAAACAATGCGACAAAAATAGGGTACTGTCCAGCAAGGCTTAAGACCCAAAAATAAAATAATTTTGGATCTCAACAAGCCCTGAAGGTAATTTTCCTATAAACTACAAAGAATAAGGAAAATTTAGGCACCCTAATTATTGTTTTTGGATTTTTAATTTAATTATTATGATTTTTATGGGTTTTTAGGGGTTTTTCAATTTTTAAGGTTTTTAAGAGGTGAAAAATAGCCAAAATTGGCTAGAAAATCAAACAACCAGTAAACAACAATATCTAATTTTTTTTAGAATTTTTGGTGGAGTTTTTATATTTTTTTGGTATTTTTGAAGTCAAACAGTGGCGAAAATAGGGGTTTTTGAATTTTTAAAAATAATAAATGAAATCCAAAATGTCCCCAAAAATCATTGAAATTCCTACACCATGGCAGGAGCCATGTGTCAAAATCTCATTGGATTTGGAGGTCGTTTGATATTTTATTCAAAAATAAAGGTGGGGCACTGTGCACAGGGACCTAAGTGCAAATACCCAAAAGTTCTGGGGTCCTGGTGCAAAATACACAAGAAGTCACGTGCCAAGCACGTGCCTGGGGCACTCAAGGACCTAAATGTAATAAAAATAAGTTCCAGGGACCTATTGATAACTAGTATCAAAAGTCCAGGGGCTTATATGCAAATAACCCAAAATAATTCGCACATGTGCAAAATCAATGCTCACAGGGGTAGAAATGCAATTTCACAAAAAGATTCATTCATTGCATAACATTCCAGAACTACAGGGCTAAAGATGCAAAATTCCCAAAATAACACGTGACGAAGCACGTGGGTCTCTACTGGCAGGGGTATAATTGCAAATAAAATTAAGCGCGAGGGTCTCTATGCAAATATCCCAGAAAATAAACAACTGAATTAAAAATTACAGGATTAAAAAGAAATGGACAAACTACGAGGGGCCTAAAAGAAATTTACCCCTTTTATTATGATCGATGGCCTGATGTGTGACGCGTGGCAGATCGGACGGTGGAGAACAAACGCGCCTTTGACTCTGGAAGGGCTGGCCTGATCCGACGGCGGGTGTAAGTCCACGTGGATGATCGGACGGCGGTGGATCAACGTGGTTCTTCGAAGGAGGCTCGGCTCGGATCGGGTGGTCGAGGTGTAACCACGTGGATGATCGGACGGCTGAGAGACGTCGTGGCTTAACCTCGCTGCTCAACGGTAAAGATCGATCCTCGGGATGATCGGACGGTGAAAAGGCTCCGCAGATGGACAGTGAGGATCTGATCTGGAGCGAAGAGGGCGATCTGACGGCTCTGGAGGATGGTGGAAGAACTCGACGCCGGCGAACTTCGCCGGCCTCGTGCGTGGACTTCGGTCCTCCTCAGCTGCGCCTGAAGGTCGGAGAAGCTCCGGCGTGAGGTTGCGCACCTGCTGCGTGTCTCAGATGCCCCAGCCGGGCCCTGGAAGGCTCCGGCGAGGTCGGCGGAAGAGAAGCTCCTGGGAAGATGTCGGGAAGCCTCAGATGGCCTCTTCTTGACCTGCAAAGTAGTTCAGAAGCTTCGCGGGTCGAGGGCAAAGTGCCTCGACCCTGTTAGGCGGCGTGAAGGTGGTCGGTGCGGTGGGGCGGAAGAGCTCCGGCGAGGCGACGGCGGTGGAGCTCGACTCCCAGATCCTGTGCGATCTGGGTTGTGCGAATGGGTGAAGAAGGTGCGCGAGGAGATGGCGAAGGTGATGGTAGGGTCGGATGGTCGAGATGATACGCGAAGTGATCGGAATCGGAGGAATACGGCGGAGATGCAAATTGGGCGTAATCTAAAATTAAACGAAATCAAAGAACTAATCAACTACCTGATGGCTGAAGTAGACTGTGCTGGAGCGTGGCTAACTCCGGGTCGTAGCTTCGAAGGGCGTCAAGGCCTGAAGCTCGATGCTCAACGCCGGCGGCGGAGCAAGAACGGCGAAGATCGCCGGATCAAAGGATACGCCTCCTCACCTCACTGCAACAAGGGCTGACGCTCGCTGTCACTCTTGCGGAGCCGATGGAGGTCACGGGGAAGAAGGAGAGGGTCCAAAGATGCGGCGCGGAGGCGGCGGAGGTGAAAATATATAGAGTGACAGGGGCGTCTAGGGTTGAGGCTCGACGGCTAAGGAAGGCGTGGATTCGATGGCGGAGGATCCGGCGAGGGAGAGGGATGAACGGCGAAAAATCCGAGCACGGGGGTTGAGTGGGTGACAGCCTGGAGTCGCGTGGGAAAATCGGAGAAGATGGGGTGGCGCGCGGTCTCCAGAAAAGGAAGGAAGTCGCGGGGGAGTTGACCGGGGTCAACATTCCCCCGTGGACCAACCAGGAGCGGCCACGTGTATTGAATTTTTGTTTATTTATTTTAGGGTAGAAATAGGCCGAATTAAGGAAAACTCAAAACATGAAATATTTTTCTTTTATTTTTTTCTATTTTTTGGTGATTTTTAATTAATTTTTGGAAATAAAAATAGGTTAGCTCTATATATAGGTATATGTACACTACATGGATTTTTATTTTTGATTTTTTATTTGTTATTTTTATGTGTTTTTATGCTCATTTTGTATTTTATTTATTTACAACATAAAATAAGGAATAAAAGAATATTTTTATTTTATTTTTATTACTTATATATAAGGATGAAATAAATAGATATATACATTTATATACATGGTATTTATACAATGTATTTTGGTATTTTTCATTTTGTAATTTTTATTTGATTTTTGATTTGTTTCTTTTTATTTATTTCATTTACAAAATGTAACAAAGAATATTTACAAAAAGTTTAGAAAATAATTTCATTTATTTATAGGGTTAAATAAATACAAAGGTGATGGTCTATACACATGGTGAAGGAAGGGTATTTTTGAATTTTTGATTTTTATCTTTTTATTTTGTTTTTAATAGTTTTTTTAAATATACACAAAATATTTACAACATATTTTTGGGTGAGGAAAATATATAATTTTATTTACAGAAGTATACACACATGAGCTCCTATCTCCCTCTACTTTGGCTTTTATGCGGTCAGGCCCATGCTGAGCCCTCCCTTGGGTTAGGTTGCTCAATATTTATTCTAAATATCTCCCTCTTTTTCTTTTTGCTCTTTATTCTTTTATTTTATGCACAAAAACATGCTAATTATAGGTTTTTACACAATGCATGCTTTTGGTAATTATTTGCATTTACACATATCTACATGTATTTGCAAAGGTTTTTGTAGCTAAAATAATAGAATAAAGAGTGATGAATGGGTATTCATCACCCCCTATGCTTTAACTTTGCTAGTCCCTTAGCAAACACTTATTTGAAAAAGAAGTGAAAAAGAAAGAAAAAGAAAAAGAAAAAGAGGATGTACATGGAGTAAGGTTGACTTATTACATTTTCCTTCATTAAATTGAAATATGGAGCTCGATCAGATCTTTGGATTATTAATGTGTCGGAACCTTATTTGGACTTAAGCCTAAAACTCAACAGCCTCCAAGTTCCACCAATCTATGGGCAAGACTCCTCAATAAACCAGATCAGAACAAGTCTACATACACAAACTCTAATGACCATGAATCTTTTCTTGCAGTGTAAGTGATATGTGGCTCCCCACCTCAGAAGTAACAAAGAAGCAACCTCCCTCAACCTGGTAACTCTAATGCCTCAGTCTAGCAACTCTTTCCTCGAGAAGCGGGGTATTCCCTTCTAAGTTCAAGTGCAACCGGCTCAAGAAGAGGGGGTAGAAGTATAGAGTTTTTTTTTTTTTTTTGGAAGCTTAGCCAGTGTAGCTAAGTCTCCCGCTGCAAGCTTCATGAGATGTAACATGATACCATAAGCTTTTGCTTTTCACTCCGGTGGGGTTATTAAATTTTCAATCCGACCCACCACTTTTTTGGAGTTCTTTTTGCATTTTTTTTTTATTTTTTTTTTTTATCCCAAGGACTTCTGTACACATATCTACATGGTGCAGCATATATAAGAAATTTCTCCTTGAGCCAGTAGACTATCCCTCTTTTGAAGCTTTATTGCAACCCACAGCTTCTGTCTTTAGCTTTCAACACCACTAGACCAAGTTGAGGTGCACTTCCTTCACTATAAGAAGAAGAGAGGTTCCGCCTAGAAGTACTACCCTCATATGCTACCCCAAGCCAAAGGAAACTGCCTCCTCACCACCTCATCCGTGGAGAGCCATGTGTAAAGTGCAGGTGCAAGTTAAGCCATTGTCTCTGAGAGTCATGCGTGTGTTGTTAAGTGCTCTATTTAGGCTCATCAAGATGACATATGCTCATAGCCTAGTGGACTCAAAGAATTAAGTCCTTATGGACCTGAAAAGCCTTAACCCTAAGTCCTATAAGGTTCCTCTTGAAGTTAAGTGGATTAAGATCTTGTTCAAGCTCCATTTCTCAATTTAATTCCAGGCTTAGTTTAAATGTCAACTCTCATCCAGGAAAAAACTATATACATATATGTACAAAAGATGCTATTTACAAATATTTTACAATCACGCAAAAATTTTTGAAAAATGTTTTGAAATCATGAATGAATGATGCATGAAGTGCAAGTTTTGCAAAATGATATTTACACACATTTACACAAGATTTTTGCAAACTTTAGATTTTCAAAACATTTTGAAAAAATTTGTACTGTATACATAATTTTGATACAAAATATTTACACAAGCTTAACACAAAAGATTTTTGAAATCATTTTTACAAAAATACTTTGTACACTAGCTATGTATGTGCAAGAATAAAAGAGGTTTATGTTCATGAAAAATTTTTAATTTTTGTGATTTTTAGCCATTTTATTTATTAACTCACTCACACAAAGTACGAGTTATGGCTAAAGTATATATGAAATATATACACACCCCCCTATACTTAGCTCGAGCGATGTCCTCAGAGTGATCAAGAGCGATTAAGAAGACATAACTCGTGCTTAGTAAAAGGGAAGTGAAAAGGAATGGCTAAGTACAGGAATGAATAATTGAATAGAATGAGAGGAACTCGGTGGTCTCCCCCTATACTTAGGATTAACTAATCCTAAGTATAGAAAGCTGTACATGAAGGGAAAGCCGAGTGAAGAATATACAGAATCTGCCCCCCCTATACTTAGGGTAAAATATCCCTAAGTATAGGCAGCAAAAACAAGAGCAGAAAGAATGAAAAGAATACTCACAGGTCCGACACCCCCCCTATACTTAGGGTAAAGTACACCCTAAGTATAGCATAATCATAAGATGAGAGATGGGATGTGGGACTAAAGAATAGAATGATATGGACAACTGGATCTATACAGGCGGAGGAACAGTGAAAATCAGGCGTGAGATGTAAAAGATGTGAGTCAAAAGACCACATCTCACGCAAAATGAATAGCGGCAATAATAACGTCCCGCGGCTCATGATCTAGAAATGGTTTGAGCCGCTGGCCGTTCACTCGGAAGGTACTCTCAGAAGATAACTCAGATATATCAATGCTACCGTTATCGTGTACCTTCCTGACCAAATAGGGTCCTTTCCATTTGCTCTGTAGCTTCCCTGGAAATAATC
This sequence comes from Ottelia alismoides, assembly GCA_037367405.1. Taxonomy (NCBI): domain Eukaryota; kingdom Viridiplantae; phylum Streptophyta; class Magnoliopsida; order Alismatales; family Hydrocharitaceae; genus Ottelia; species Ottelia alismoides. The sequence continues at coordinate 377,269 of JAZKJV010008416.1, read as the reverse complement.
TAAGCCTTGCATCAAACAGCCATACTTTCTGTCCAATCTCAAAATGCTTGTGGCTGATATGAGAATCATGCCACTCTTTGACTTTCTCCTTATAATGTAGGCTGCTTGAGAATGCTGCATCTCTAAGCTCTTCCAAGGCGGCTAACTCTGCCCTCCTCTGGTCTCCTATACCATTTGGATCCATCAATATGTCTGTAACTGCCCAGAGTGACTTGTGCCTCAGCTCAACTGGTAGGTGACATGGCTTGCCATAAACGAGGCGAAAGGGAGATGTGCCCAATGGAGTCTTGAAAGACGTCCTATATGCCCACAAGACCGAGTCCAAAAGCTGTGACCAATTCTTTCGGTCAGGGCGGACGACTTTCTGCAAAATATTCTTGATCTCCCTATTCGACACTTCAGCTAGACCATTCGTCTGTGGATGGTATGGTGTGGCAACACGATGGTCTATACTGAACTCTCTAGCAAATGCCTTCACCTGGTCGTTGATGAAATGAGATCCCCCATCAGAAATCAGAACTCGTGGAACCCCGAACCGCATGATGATGTTCTTCTTCAAAAATCTGCAAACTGTCTTCGCATCTGCGGCTCGGGCGGGGATAGCCTCAACCCAACGACTGACATAATCTACGGCCAACAGAATGTACTCAAATCCCCGACTCTTAGGGAATGGACCCATGAAATCGATGCCCCATGCGTCAAAAACCTCACAGAAATGAATGGGCTGCATCGGCATCATATCACGCTGTCCACAAGTGCCCATCCTCTGACAGTCAGTACACCTCTTCACGAACTCATCAGAGTCCTTGAAGAGTGTAGGCCACCACAAGCCGGATTGGAGCACTTTCTGTGCCGTTCTCCTCCCAGAATGATGTCCTCCTGCCTCAAGCTTGTGGCAGTAAGTGAGGACACTATGGTGTTCCTCCTGAGGAATACACCGACGCCAGATGCTATCCCCTCCTTCGTGGTAAAGGATGGGATCCTCCCAGTGGTAGGACTTGGCCTTCGCAAGGAAGGTCTCGAGCCTCTACCTGGGCCAATCTTGTGGGACCTTCCCAGCAACGAGAAAGTTCACAATATCGGCGTACCACGGGAGTGAGGCGATAGCAAGGATCGCCTCATCTGGGAAGGTATCACAAATGGGATCAATCTGCTCAGAATCCTCAGGCTGCTCTAGTCGTGATAAATGGTCCGCCACCACATTCTTGACTCCAGGCTTATCCTTGATCTCAATGTCGAACTCCTGGAGTAGAAGGATCCATCTAGTAAGTCTGGCCTTGGCATCCTTCTTTGACATGAGGTACCTGATGGCGGTGTGATCTGTGTACAAGGTCACTCGGGATCCAATGATATATGATCTGAACTTATCTAGGGCAAACACTACTGCTAGCATCTCCTTCTCTGTGACTGTATAATTCCGCTGGGCGGAATCCAATGTGCGGCTAGCATAGTGTATCGCAAATGGTACTCCATCCCTCCTCTGTCCTAGCACGGCCCCTACGGCAAAATCAGAGGCGTCCGTCATGATCTCGAATGGGAGAGACCAATCGGGTGGCTGAAGGACAGGAGCCTCAATAACACACTGCTGGAGAGTCTCGAAGGACGAAAGACACTTGTCATCAACAAGGAACTCGGTGTCTTTCGTCAAGAGATCAGTCAACGGTCGGGCAATCTTGCTGAAATCATGAATGAATCTCCTGTAAAAACCAACGTGCCCCAGAAATGACCGTAACTGCTTCAGATTAGATGGCGGTGTGAGTTTCCTAATGACATCGACCTTGGCCGGATCAACCTCCATGCCTCTGTTGGAGATGATGTGGCCGAGCACCGTCCCTTGAGTCACCATGAAGTGACTCTTCTCCCAAGACAGAACTAAGCGGGTAGCAATGCATCGCTGGAGCACTCGGTCTAGGCAGTCAAGACAGGAATCGAAACCGTCGCCGTAAACCGAGAAGTCGTCCATGAAGACCTCCAAGCACTCCCCTACCATGTCCGAAAAGATTGACAGCATGCATCTCTGAAAAGTCGCAGGGGCGTTACATAGCCCAAATGGCATGCGTCGAAAAGCGTATGTACCGAAGGGGCAGGTAAAGGTGGTCTTCTCCTGATCCTCAGGAGCGATGGCTACCTGGTTGTAGCCTGAGTACCCATCTAAGAAGCAATAATGGCTCTTCCCTGCCAGTCTCTCTATGATTTGATCAATAAAAGGCAGGGGGAAATGGTCCTTCTTGGTGGCCTGGTTGAGTCTCCTGTAGTCAACACAGACCCGCCAAGAAGTGGGTACTCGTGTAGCGATCTCCTCTCCCGACTCACTGATCACAGTCGTGATGCCCGTCTTCTTGGGCACCACATGCAAGGGGCTGACCCACTTGGAGTCGGAAATGGGATAAATAAAATCTGCACTCCACCATTTTGATATTTCCTTCATAACAACCTCTCTTAAGTTGGGGTTCAGTCGCCGCTGGAACTCACGCGACGGCTTCGCCCCTTCCTCAAGATAGATATGGTGGGAGCACAACGAAGGACTAATCCCATGGAGATCTGCTACGCTCCATCCAATTGCCTTGCGGTTCTTTTCAAGAACCTCCATCAGACGGGATTCTTGTTCTCCAGTCAGATCGGCAGAGATGATGACTGGGTACATCTCAGACTCTCCCGCAAGGAATCTATACTTCAGCGAAGTAGGGAGCGGCTTTAGCTCTGGACAGCTGGGTGCTGGCAAATCTGGCTTCTGAAGAAGATGTGTGTATGCAGACAATTCTGCCAAATTTGCCTGGGAAAATGATAACGAACTCTCACAAACTGGATCTGGAGAAGGCGGGTCCTCTGCATTGTCTCTGATCTGCTTTGCCTCTACCTCCTCCTTATCTATAGGCTCAGGTGGATCCAGATCTGGCATCTGATCATCACAATCTGCCCAATCAGATTCTGAATCCGAGGGATCTATATCAGACTCGGTGGCATCAGTACCACCGGAGAACAAGGTGGCATCTGCACCACCATAGAGCAGGGTGGCCTCAGTACCACCATCACTGGAAATCGTGTCGCGATCAAGGTCCGACTCTGCTGACTCAATAGTGTCCTGAACCAGGGCTGTGCTCTCCAGACTATCCTCTGCTATCATCTCTGCATCAGCTGTATCTGAATATGAGAGGATGGTCTGTGCTGCAGGATCTGCCCAAATTGCCTCATCATCTGTGATTACAAAATCACAGTCCTGGTGGATGTCTGGCTCTACGTCTGTCAGCTGCTCTGAATCTGTACTGCCATGTGAGCGGGATCTAGCTCTGTGGTCCTTAACCGTCTCTATTTGTATACTCTCGCCCTGGACGCGAAAGAATACCTTCCCACTGTCATGGTCAGTCACCGCTTTGGCTGTGGCCAAGAACGGGCGACCGAGAATGATGGGGGAATCGGTCAACGAATCAGGGGTCTCCATGTCCAGCACTACGAAGTCCACGGGGAATTGCAAACCCTGAATCGTGACGACAACGTCTCGTATCAACCCCTTTGGCCTCTTGACAGACCGATCAGCAAACTGAAGGTATGTCCTGCTCTGTACAAGAGTGCCCAACTCTAAGTGGTCGAGAAGGGCTGCCGGAAGAAGGTTGATCGACGATCCGCTATCTAATAGAGTACGGTTGAACCTCTGCTCACTAATCTGACATCTGACATACGGGGCCCCTAAATCTGGCCTCTTAGTCGGCAGATGGTTCTGGATCGCGTAACACGTGGCTTTGGTCAACAAATGAATTTCTGCGGTCTTGTTCCTCTTCGTCCTTCTGACTGTGGTCTTATCTCTCAAGGATCGCTGAAGAAGAGGGATGTGTTGCAAAGCCTCATTGAGGGTCAGCTGGATGTGAAATCGGTCTATCATGCTCTGGCTGAACTCCTCCTGCTCTCTCTTTTTTGGATCTTTTTCTTTTTTCTTCCCCTTCCCCAACTCAAGGGCTCTAGGGAAGGGGATCACAGGGTCCTTCTCAGATGAAGGACTAGGAATAGGCCTAGACGGTTCGATGACCGGATCCTCACAAACATCATTCACCACAGTGGGATCAGAAGAAACTAAACCTTTTCCTTTATTCAAATCAGAGTTCCGAGATACATTCATGCGAGAAAAGACAACATTTCTATCAGAATGAATGTTGGTGGCCTCAGTACCACCTCTAGTCGGCTCTACAACTAGACGTCTTGCGGCCTCAGTACCGCTGGCTGGCTCGGCTCTGCTGGTGGCGTCAGTACCACCTCCTCTATGTGGTGAAACGGCGGCCTCAGTACCGCCGGTGGAATTAGCATCTCGGGTGGCATCAGTACCACCGTCATCATCATGTGCGGCTTCAGTACCGCTCTCCTCCTCCTCATCTGGCGCTCTGGATAAATCCTCGCGTGGTCGCTCAGATGAGGCGCCGCCTGCTGGTCTTCTACCGCTCCTAAGTGTGACAAAATCAGCATCAAATAAATCCGAAGATGTATCATCAAATGGGTCACTAGGAGTGGTAAATTCAGTGTGAACTACCTGCTCAGATTTCCTCTTCAAGTTATTCGGATTAGGCTCGATCTGTGCAGGGATGGCGGCCTTCCCTCTCATCAGGTCCCGCATCTCCTGGCGGAACTCGTCCATCTCCCGTCTAAATGTAGCCTGCTGCTCTGTGAAGAGGCGGGCTAAGTCATCCATGGCGGGGCTCTCATGGGAACCCGACGGGTTGCCTCTCTGATAATGAGGCTGCTGGACCTGGTGCTGCTGTGGTTGAGAGGGGTAAGAGGAATGATGCTGCTGCTGGTGAGCCTGCTGCTCACGTCTCCAATTCTGTCCCTGCTGCTGATAGGGACGAGGTACGAAGGATGATGGCTGGTGTGCTGGGGGCTGCTGGTGATCTCTCTGCTGGGAGTACTGCCCTCCCTGACCGGCTGGCTGTTGCTGGGGTTGGTTGCCCCCATTCCCCCACCTGAATCCGGGATGGTCTCGTCGGATTCCAGGTTGAGGACGGTCATACCAAATCCCGTTGACATCCATCAACGGCTCTGCATCGTATGGGGCTGGTGGGAGTACATCCAGAGGCTGATCCGGCTGATATACCACCATCTGTAAGTCTGGAGATTGTGGTGACTGGTAAGAGGGCTGCTGCTGCTGGTACGGCTCCGCCTGTACAAGGTGAACTTGTCTAGGCTGCTGTAAGGAGCTGGAGCGCTGGGACGAGCTGCGGCTGCCGCCGGAATCGCCTCGCGACAGAAGACGGGGTTGAGGAGCCGTCTGTGCCTCCTGAAGACACAAGAGCTGGGTCTTCATGTCGCTCAGAGTTTGTGCCATTTGCTCCATCTGAGTTATGCCCTGGCACTGCTTCTTCTCTATGATTTCCATGCGGTCCAACTTCTCGCTGATAATCCCCATGTCTGCAGCGGCCGACTCTGCCTGTGCGGCCGCAACTGTGGACGAACTGGATGGACCTGCATCAACCCGTGCTATCCGCTGATACTGCACGGGTCCTGGCGGCTGCTGAGCTCTCTGAGTGTACAACCGAGTCTGGGACATCACCATGTAATTTTCTGCCATCTCCTCGTAGATGGCCCAGACTTGGTTGTGGTCCTTGGCAAAGTAGGACCCGCCGCAAGAAGCATTCACCAGACCCTGAAGCTCTGGTGTCATCCCACTGAAGAAGCTCTGAACTAGGTTCGGCTTCGAGATGTCGTGGTGTGGGCATCTATCCAGAAGCTCTCTGAACCTCTCCCATGCTTCGTGAAATTGCTCATTAGGGAGCATGGAGAAGTTGTTGATTAGGGCCCTCGCTGCATTCGTCCGCCCGAGTGGATAGTACTTGTTCAAGTACTCGGTGCGGAGCTGATCCCAGGTGTAAACAAACTTCCCTAGATGTTTCAGCCAGGCGGCTGCTCTATCTGCCAGTGAAAAAGGGAAGGCCATCATTCGAATCGTATCTTGGTCCACATGACGGTCGTGGACAGTACTGCAGATCATCAAAAACTCCTGGAGATGGAGATGGGGTTCCTCAGTGGCAAGCCCGTGAAAATGAGGGAGCATCTGCAGGGTGTTCGGAGGGAACTTGAAATCCCCCACGATAGCAGGTACCACCACCCAATGATGCATCAGTGTAGATCCGGGGTTGTGTAGCTCCCGCATCGTTCTCGGTGGTCCTCCTCCGGCGGCGGCTGCCGCTGCGGCAGCTGCTGCTGCGGCTGCTGCCTCTGCATCAGCGTCAGGAATGTCCTCAGGCTCGCTCGGCTCTTCTCGCTCTCTTCGGAGTCGCTCCATCTCCCTTCTCATCTCAATCATAAAAGCCCCCTGATCGCGTAACTGTTGCTGAACTGTCTCTAATGACGCGATCAGGGTGGAGTTGATCGCTCCCTGGTCTAAGACAAAGTGTTCGGGCTGGCGATCGTCTGAACTACCTGCTCCAGCCATAGGGATGTCTGCAAAATCAGATGAGCCTAACTCAGGTTCTGTTAAATCAATTAGTCTTTCCTCGGGCTCATGTCTCTCAGTAGGAAAAGAAAGGGGATCGAGGGGGAACAGGGTGGAATCGAACTCGGGCCCGGAGAGCTGGTCTCGACTCTCACGGGCCAACCTAGATGATGGAGTAGACGCGCCTGAAAGCGGTGCAGCCAGAGGCTGCCTAAGAGATCGTCTACCCATCATCTTGATCTTGGCGAGTTGGGTGGATGGGATCTGGAGAAAATATGATCGCAAGCAAACCCCTTGTTCACCAACTCAACACAATCTGAAGACCGTGAAAGCTCGGTCAATTTATCTTGTCAATTTTATTTGGTGAACACACAAGATATCAGAGCGATTACGTGACCTGCTGGGATACCCGATACTCTCTCGACCGACTGTCCCGCACAGAAGAGTCGGTAATCAGTCGAGATGAGCACCGGAGGGCTTTACCTAGTGTTCGGGTCACTCTCTCGCATAATCAAACCAAACAATGAGGGGGTTGCTCTCCCCAAGACAAATTTTTAATGTGAGTGTCTTTTAGGGTCAATAGTGTTATCCAGTCCCAATTTTTATTGTTTTTCTTTTTAATTTTTTTTCAACATAAATACAAGCGGCCTAACGGTTTTTCCGATTCTCCTGATGATTAATCCAAACACAGGGGGAGAAGACGAAAAAGCCGATGCGCGAGAAAATCAATGATGCATGCAGAGAAAGAAATGCGTACCTTGTCTCCAGCACTCTACATGCAAGTGATCCGCGCAGAATTTAAATACAGAATTAAACTACCTAAATGATGCAACGAGGAAAAACCGAGTCCTAGATGAGCAACTTCTATTGATCGTGAAGAACAATAGTTAGCTAACCGAATCGAGTCCGGAGTCCGATCTTGGGAGTCACTCGGTGCCCGCCACAACGGGTCCTGCCAGCGCTGTATGTGACTCCTCACGGCACGTGGTCTCAAATTCAATTAAACTAACTTTTTCAGTGAATTTTATTAAGGTCCAATTACGTTCTATAGGAACAGATATTCTATTAGGTGTTGGGCCTTAGAAATCTACGTCACAATCAACAAAAATTCCTAAATCTAGGGGCTCGAGAAAAACCGCGTAAACACCGGAAAAGGCAGCTAGCTATGAAAACCACGATAAAAGCCGCGAAAATCCGAATGGGTCCCCCGAGCACACCGGTGCTCGGCGAAACAGACCCGCTAAGTTACAAGAGTCCACAAGTGTTCAAGTCCTAAATTATTACAAAAAATTGTTCTCTCTCTCTCTCTCTCTAAATAGAGAATCTCTTCTCCTCTCTCTCTTCCTCCTGCGCGGGTCCTCTAAATAGTAACTCCAAGCAGTCCAAGCAGTACCTCGCACAAAAATCCAAGAGATAATGTCAGAAAACAATTATAATATAGAGAGATAAAAATACAAAATGACTACAAAGCCGTGAGCCCCGGCAACGGCGCCATTCTGACGACCGACGGATCGCGAGAGATCAAGGGAGATAAATAACAGGTCGTTGCGACCTCAATCCCTCGTGAATCGATCAACAAGAAAAATCAATCACTCAAATCAGATAACAACAAGCAAGCACAAGGAAGAGCGATCTAGCTATAGGATTAACCTGGTATAGCTCCCAGGGTCGAACTCAAGGAGCACAGATTGGCTTAAGAAGCCTACGATGTAGCCAAATTGAATTAAAGCACAGAGAACATATTTTTGTGGTTTTTATTTGTTTTTTTATAAATTTTTTTTAGATTTTTTTAAACAATGAGAAAATGAAAGAAAGTAAATACAGGGCAACTTCAACAATTTATACAACACACAAAAAATGAAGCAAAAATTCCAGAAAATTGGTTTTTATGTTTTAAATGTTTTTTACTGTTTTTGGTGAATTTTTGGGATTTTTCTAATGGGTAAATTATTTATTAAAAATCAAACAATGCGACAAAAATAGGGTACTGTCCAGCAAGGCTTAAGACCCAAAAATAAAATAATTTTGGATCTCAACAAGCCCTGAAGGTAATTTTCCTATAAACTACAAAGAATAAGGAAAATTTAGGCACCCTAATTATTGTTTTTGGATTTTTAATTTAATTATTATGATTTTTATGGGTTTTTAGGGGTTTTTCAATTTTTAAGGTTTTTAAGAGGTGAAAAATAGCCAAAATTGGCTAGAAAATCAAACAACCAGTAAACAACAATATCTAATTTTTTTTAGAATTTTTGGTGGAGTTTTTATATTTTTTTGGTATTTTTGAAGTCAAACAGTGGCGAAAATAGGGGTTTTTGAATTTTTAAAAATAATAAATGAAATCCAAAATGTCCCCAAAAATCATTGAAATTCCTACACCATGGCAGGAGCCATGTGTCAAAATCTCATTGGATTTGGAGGTCGTTTGATATTTTATTCAAAAATAAAGGTGGGGCACTGTGCACAGGGACCTAAGTGCAAATACCCAAAAGTTCTGGGGTCCTGGTGCAAAATACCCAAGAAGTCACGTGCCAAGCACGTGCCTGGGGCACTCAAGGACCTAAATGTAATAAAAATAAGTTCCAGGGACCTATTGATAACTAGTATCAAAAGTCCAGGGGCTTATATGCAAATAACCCAAAATAATTCGCACATGTGCAAAATCAATGCTCACAGGGGTAGAAATGCAATTTCACAAAAAGATTCATTCATTGCATAACATTCCAGAACTACAGGGCTAAAGATGCAAAATTCCCAAAATAACACGTGACGAAGCACGTGGGTCTCTACTGGCAGGGGTATAATTGCAAATAAAATTAAGCGCGAGGGTCTCTATGCAAATATCCCAGAAAATAAACAACTGAATTAAAAATTACAGGACTAAAAAGAAATGGACAAACTACGAGGGGCCTAAAAGAAATTTACCCCTTTTATTATGATCGATGGCCTGATGTGTGACGCGTGGCAGATCGGACGGTGGAGAACAAACGCGCCTTTGACTCTGGAAGGGCTGGCCTGATCCGACGGCGGGTGTAAGTCCACGTGGATGATCGGACGTCGGTGGATCAACGTGGTTCTTCGAAGGAGGCTCGGCTCGGATCGGGTGGTCGAGGTGTAACCACGTGGATGATCGGACGGCTGAGAGACGTCGTGGCTTAACCTCGCTGCTCAACGGTAAAGATCGATCCTCGGGATGATCGGACGGTGAAAAGGCTCCGCAGATGGACGGTGAGGATCTGATCTGGAGCGAAGAGGGCGATCTGACGGCTCTGGAGGATGGTGGAAGAACTCGACGCCGGCGAACTTCGCCGGCCTCGTGCGTGGACTCCGGTCCTCCTCAGCTGCGCCTGAAGGTCGGAGAAGCTCCGGCGTGAGGTTGCGCACCTGCTGCGTGTCTCAGATGCCCCAGCCGGGCCCTGGAAGGCTCCGGCGAGGTCGGCGGAAGAGAAGCTCCTGGGAAGATGTCGGGAAGCCTCAGATGGCCTCTTCTTGACCTGCAAAGTAGTTCAGAAGCTTCGCGGGTCGAGGGCAAAGTGCCTCGACCCTATTAGGCGGCGTGAAGGTGGTCGGTGCGGTGGGGCGGAAGAGCTCCGGCGAGGCGACGGCGGTGGAGCTCGACTCCCAGATCCTGTGCGATCTGGGTTGTGCGAATGGGTGAAGAAGGTGCGCGAGGAGATGGCGAAGGTGATGGTAGGGTCGGATGGTCGAGATGATACGCGAAGTGATCGGAATCGGAGGAATACGGCGGAGATGCAAATTGGGCGTAATCTAAAATTAAACGAAATCAAAGAACTAATCAACTACCTGATGGCTGAAGTAGACTGTGCTGGAGCGTGGCTAACTCCGGGTCGTAGCTTCGAAGGGCGTCAAGGCCTGAAGCTCGATGCTCAACGCCGGCGGCGGAGCAAGAACGGCGAAGATCGCCGGATCAAAGGATACGCCTCCTCACCTCACTGCAACAAGGGCTGACGCTCGCTGTCACTCTTGCGGAGCCGATGGAGGTCACGGGGAAGAAGGAGAGGGTCCAAAGATGCGGCGCGGAGGCGACGGAGGTGAAAATATATAGAGTGACAGGGGCGTCTAGGGTTGAGGCTCGACGGCTAAGGAAGGCGTGGATTCGATGGCGGAGGATCCGGCGAGGGAGAGGGATGAACGGCGAAAAATCCGAGCACGGGGGTTGAGTGGGTGACAGCCTGGAGTCGCGTGGGAAAATCGGAGAAGATGGGGTGGCGCGCGGTCTCCAGAAAAGGAAGGAAGTCGCGGGGGAGTTGACCGGGGTCAACATTCCCCCGTGGACCAACCAGGAGCGGCCACGTGTATTGAATTTTTGTTTATTTATTTTAGGGTAGAAATAGGCCGAATTAAGGAAAACTCAAAACATGAAATATTTTTCTTTTATTTTTTTCTATTTTTTGGTGATTTTTAATTAATTTTTGGAAATAAAAATAGGTTAGCTCTATATATAGGTATATGTACACTACATGGATTTTTATTTTTGATTTTTTATTTGTTATTTTTATGTGTTTTTATGCTCATTTTGTATTTTATTTATTTACAACATAAAATGAGGAATAAAAGAATATTTTTATTTTATTTTTATTACTTATATATAAGGATGAAATAAATAGATATATACATTTATATACATGGTATTTATACAATGTATTTTGGTATTTTTCATTTTGTAATTTTTATTTGATTTTTGATTTGTTTCTTTTTATTTATTTCATTTACAAAATGTAACAAAGAATATTTACAAAAAGTTTAGAAAATAATTTCATTTATTTATAGGGTTAAATAAATACAAAGGTGATGGTCTATACACATGGTGAAGGAAGGGTATTTTTGAATTTTTGATTTTTATCTTTTTATTTTGTTTTTAATAGTTTTTTTAAATATACACAAAATATTTACAACATATTTTTGGGTGAGGAAAATATATAATTTTATTTACAGAAGTATACACACATGAGCTCCTATCTCCCTCTACTTTGGCTTTTATGCGGTCAGGCCCATGCTGAGCCCTCCCTTGGGTTAGGTTGCTCAATATTTATTCTAAATATCTCCCTCTTTTTCTTTTTGCTCTTTATTCTTTTATTTTATGCACAAAAACATGCTAATTATAGGTTTTTACACAATGCATGCTTTTGGTAATTATTTGCATTTACACATATCTACATGTATTTGCAAAGGTTTTTGTAGCTAAAATAATAGAATAAAGAGTGATGAATGGGTATTCATCAGGTAGCATATGAGGGTAGTACTTCTAGGCGGAACCTCTCTTCTTCTTTTAGTGAAGGAAGTGCGTCTCAACTTGGTCTGGTTGCCATGAGGTCTAACGACGGGAGTTGTGGGTTGCAATAAAGCTTCAAAAGAGGGATAGTCTACTGGCTCAAGAGGAAAAACTCCTTGTAGATATGCTGCACATGTATATGTTGTACAGATGCACTTGAAAAAAAATGTGGAAAAAGAAAATAACTCCAAAAAAGTGGTGGGTCTGATAGAAAATGATAATCCCACCGAAGTATGTATATAGAGTGCAATAAGCAAAGCTTCAGTTCATGATCCACCTGATGTAGCTTGCAGCGGGGAGACTTGGCTACACTGGTCAAGCTCCCAAGGGTACTTGGCTACACTGGCCTTGACCCATTCTCTTCTTCCTCCTCTTCTTGAGCCGGTTGAACTTGAACTTAGAAGGGAATACCCCGCTCCTCGAGGAAAGAGTGGCCAGATTGAGGTCATAGAGTTACCTTGTTGGGGAGGGTTGTCAAGTTGCCATTTCTGAGGTGGAGAGCTTAGACCTCACTTTCACAGGACAAGAAAAGATTCATGGTCTTCAGGGTTTGTGATTGATGACTTGTTCTGACCTGGAGCATTGAGGAGTCTTGATTATAGATTAGTGGAACTTAGAGGCTGTTGAGTTTTAGACTTAAGTCCAAATAAGGTTCCGACAAATTAATAATCCAAAGATCTGATCGAGCTCCATACCCCAATTTAATAAAGGCAAGTTTAATAATCAACCTTGATCCATGTACATCCTCTTTTTCTTTTTTTCTCTTTCTTTTTCACTTCTTTTTCAAATAAGTGTTTGCTAAGGGACTAGCAAAGTTAAGTATAGGGGGGTGATGAATACTCATTCATCACTCTTTATTCTTATATTTTAGCCACAAAAACCTTTGCAAATACATGTAGATATGTGTAAATAGGAATAATTACCAAAAGCATGCATTGTGTAAAAACCTATAATTAGCATGTTTTTGTGCAAAAATAAAAGAATAAAGATTAAAAAGAAAAAGAGGGAAATATTTAGAATAAATATTGAGCAAACTAATCCAAGGGAGGGCTCAGCATGGGCCTGACCGCATAAAAGCCAAAGTAGAGAGAGATAGGGGTTCATGAGTGTAAATATTTATGTAAATAAAATAAAGATATTTTCCTCACCAAAAATATGCTTGTAAATAGTTGTATATATTTATAAATATAAAAACAAAAGAAAAGGTCAAAAATCAAAAAGAACAAAAACACCCCTTTTCATCTTGTATATAAACCACTCTTCCATATTTATCTAACCTTGTAAATAAATAAAATCAATTTTTATAATTTTTGTGAATAGTCTATATTATATATTGTAAAAAAATAAAATAAAAACAATTAAAACAAAAGCAAAATAAAAATAGCAAAATTAAAAATACAAAAATACATTGTACATATACCATGTATATAGATGTATATATGTATTTATTTGACCTATGTAAATAAATAATAAAAATAAAATAAAAATACCTTTTTATTCCTTATTTTATAATGAAAATAAATAAAATATAAAATAGGAATAAAATTGCACAAAAATAATAATTAAAAAAAATCAAAAATCAAAAACCCTAATTGTGCACATATACCTATATAGTACATACTATGTATATACCTTATTTTTATTTCCAAGAATTAATTAAAAATCACTAAAAAATAGAAAAAAATAAAAGAAAAATATTTTGTGTTTTAACTTTTTGCAAATTCGGCCCCTAGCTACCCTTAATTTGCACTTGAAGATCCAGCCACGTGGCCTATTTCTATTGGGTCCTGGGGATGTTGACCGCCCGGTCAACTACCCCCCCAGGACCACCTCCCGCGGATCTGGGTCGTGGACCCGATTTCTCAAATTTTTACCCACTCGACCCGATCACCATTCCACCTAACCCCGGGTCCTAATCCACCATTGTGCATCCCTGATCCATGCCCGGGGTGGGTTATGGGGATCCGTGCTCCGACAAGCACGCCCGGACCTCTCTTAGCCGGACCCCTAGCCATATATAGCCGTTGCTCCGCCACTTCATTTCCCCATCTTTGGCCAATTGTTTCCTCCTCCTGTGAGCTCCAGAGAGTGCGTGAGAGTGACAGCTCGCGTCTGAGCCTGTTGAAGCGAGGAGAGGAGGCGAGTCCATCGATCCGGCGAGCTACGCCACCGTCGCTCCGCCATCAGCTGGAGCTTGAGCCTCAGAGGGAGACGCTCCTCGAGGCGACGACCAGGAGCTTCCCCAGCTCCTCCCCAGTCTCTCCGACCACCCAGGTAACCTTGTAGGTCTTTATCTTTCTTCGATTTCCATTTATCCCCAAATCGCGTCGCCGCCGTCCCTAGCTGATTCCGACCATCCCCTCACTCCGTTCGATCATCGGAATCGACCATCGCCTTCGCCATCTCCCCGCGCACCTTCTTCACCCCTCCATTCAACCCAGCTCGCACAGGAGCTGGGAGTCGAGCTCCTCCGTCCACCCCCTTCGCCGGAGCTCGCCATTTCGACTCACGAGCCACCGTCACCTCGCCTAACCGGGTCGAGGCAGTTTGCCCTCGACCCGCGAGTCTTCTGGTTCGCTTTGCAGGTCAAACGAAGGCCATCTGAGGTCCTTCGTCATCCAGCCAGGAGGCCCAGCTCCGCCGACCTCGCCCGAGCTCCTCGGAGCTCGGCTGGATCATCGGAGCCTCAAGCAGACGCGGGAGCACTCCACCTTTCTTCTCCGACCTTCAGAGTGCTCCCAGGAGGAGCCTAGCGCACACCCGAGGCCGACGAGTCTCGCCGGGGACCTGTTCTTCCAGCATCCTCCGTCGCCGTTCGATTCGACCTCCAGCTCCAGACTTCATCTGAACCGTCCATCTGGGGAGCAGCAGTCACCGCCCGATCATCAGGAGGATCGATTCCAGCCATCCGATGCGCCAGGTTTAGCCGCAGAAAGCCACAGCCGCTCGATCAGACACGTGGCTGAACCTCGAGCGTCGGATCACATCGAGGACCTTAGCGTTGGAGCCGTAGCTGATCCACACCGTAGATCCCTCCACGTGGCATCCATCCCGTCGGTCCGCATAATAAAGGGTAATTTACCCTTAGGCCCTGTCTTTTCTTTTATTTCACTTTAGTCATGTAAATATTGAATTTAGTTGTTTAGTTTTAGGGCTATTTGCATAGAGGACCCCGTACTTTATTTTCCTTGCATTTATACCCCTGTGCGTTGTATGCCACGTGCTTCGTCACGTGTTTTTCTGGTCTATTTGCAACTCATGCCCCTGTAGTTCTGGTTGTTATCAATGGAATGAATGTTTTAGTTTATTTGCATTTATATCCCTGTGCGTGATTTACTTCAACATGTGCGTGATATTTTGTGTATTTTGCGAATAGGCCCCTGGACTTTTGGTACCTGTTACCAAAAAGTCCTCGGGACTTATTTTTATTGCATTTGGGTCCCTGAGTGCCCCAGGCACGCGCGTGGCGCGTGTTTTGCTGGGAAAATTACACCAGACCCCCAGGCTATTGGGTATTTGCACTTTGGTCCCTGTGCACTGTACCCTTTTCTTATTTTTGAATGAAATAGCAAAATACCTCCAAATCCAACGAAAATTGGACACATGGCTCCTGCCATGGTGTAAAATTTTCGTGGATTTTCGAGGACATTTTTGATTTCATTTGTTATTTTTAAAAAATCAAAAACCCTTAATTTTGCTACTGTCTATCTTTAAAAACCCCAAAAAAATATTAAAACTCATTTAAAAAATCCACAAAAATTAGCTACTGTTTGCCTTGCTTAGTTTGATTTTCTAGCCAATTTTGGCTATTTTTCATTATCTAAAACACCTAAAAGTTGAAAACACCTAAAATCTTATAAAAATTCTAGTAATTAAATTAAAAATCCAAAAACAATAAAATTGGTGCCTAAATTTTCCTCATTTTGTCTTCTTTACAGGAAAATTACCTCCCAGCCATTTAGGGGCTCTTAGATATTTTATCTAGGCCTTTTTGGCTCAGCTGGACAGTACCATTTATTTCAGTCACTGTTTGCAGAAAATTCTCAAAATTTCATCAAAAACATAAAAAAATAGAAAACACATAAAAATATTTTTATATGAATTTTTGGTTGATTTTTAGTGCTTTAAATAATTTGTTGAAGTGTGTGTTTCTTTGTTTTTTCTTATTTTCTTAATACATTAAAAATCCAAAAAAATAGAAAATAACTTAAAAACCACTAAAAATATTTTGTTCTTTTATTTTATTCTTTTTTACTACTTCGTAGGCCAAGAGGCCAACCCGTGCTCCTTGAGTTCGACCCTGGTCGCCATACCAGGTTAATCCAATAGCAGGACCGCTATTTTGTGTTTTATCTGTTTTATCTCTATTAGTGGTTCATTTTTCTTGATTGATCGAGTCTGAGTGATTGAGGTCGCAACGACCATCTAGACACCTGATTGCCTTAGTCACTTGGGGATTTTTCGGTCATCAGGGGCTGAAATCGTTCTCCTCTCTTCGCGATGCCATAATCGCCTCATGGACTTGGAGGATCATCTCCTCTATTTCTTCGATCTGGGTCGACTTCATGAGAATCAAGTACCTCCACTCTAGCTCTTTATGGACTGCTACCCCTGCGCCTTCTGCTTCCCGGATTTGGCGTAGCATCCTCGGAAGAAGAAGCTTCATTCGTGCTGCTATCAGGGGAGACTCTCCCCTGTTCACTTGGATTCGCTCGCCCCACGGGTACTCTTTCGCCGATGCTTGTGACATCTTCCGCCTGCGTAGCCCAACTCTTTCCTGGGCTCCTGTAGTCTGGGAGCGCTGCTCCCCACCTCGCTTCTCATTCCTACTCTATCGAGCTATTCGTGAAAGGCTGCCGACTATTGGTAGAATTGCTCCTTTCACTGCGATTGCCACCTCTGCTTGCTATCTCTGCAGCTCGAAATCTAAATTCCACGCTCATCTGTGGTTCAGCTTCTCCTTCTCACATGTGGTTTGGCATGGCTCCTGTCTCGCTCTTGAACTTTCTGACCCACCGGAGCTTTCCTCGATGGACTCTGTTGCTTGGATTGCCTCCATCACGACACCGTCTACTCGCACTTCATTGTCCATTCTTATCGTGATGGTGGTATGGTCAATTTGGATGGAACGTAATCAGAGATGAGCTCTTTCTGGATCCCATTCTTCGACAAGGCTAATCTCCAACATCACCCGTGATTTCCTGATGATACTTAGAAATTGATGACACCTGGGATTTTGATCTGCCCGGGTACTTCTTTTATGGGATTCATGTACTTCAACTCGCCACGGAGTGGCTAATTTTTGTACAAGTTTTTCTTTTGTGAAGTTTCAATACAATTACCTTTTAGGGATTTTTTTAAAAATAATTAGTAAAAAAATCTTAATTAATTAAATAATCACCAAGTCATAATATTTAAAAATATAGACATCAATCGGCACCTGAGGTGCCGATTTGGGAAGTAATGTCCAAATCGGCACCTGAGGTGCCGATTTGGAAACACGAGGGATGGACTTGCAAATTGCCCAATGAGTTTGCCCAAATCGGCACCTCAAGTGCCGATTTGGGCATCCTCATGGGAAATTTGCATTTCCATCATTTGGGCCAATTTGTATTTACATCCCCTCGTTTGTTATCAAAGTTTTTTTTAGCTAACCTCTTTTGTTATCAAAAGTAGAGCATTACCCCACAAGGATATAATTACATTCGAATGGTAAATGCATATCTTTTCTGTTATTTAAATAATTCTTTTTAAAATTTTACTTTTTTTGTTATAATTCTTTTTCTTTGTTATATTATATATTAAATCCTTTATTCTAATTAATTATATGTATACTTATAATATAATATATAATTAAATCCCTTATAATATAATATTGATCACATAATATTTAGAGAATAATGATACAATATATGTACCATTACAAAGTCTTCAGCTTGGAAAATCAATGTAGGTGAAGTTTTCAACATACATCTATATGAATTCGTATCCAATTATATGTTTCCCTAAATCTTCATCCTGGCTCATATCCATACGCAGATTGTTATTCCTATTCGATATAGATGGTGTGAATATGGATACGAAAATTGACGTATCTGATATATATCTAATCTTTTTCATAGTTAGTTAGCGTTGATCTGACCACTCACTAGTAGAAGTCAGAGAACATGCCACGGTTGTATATTGTTGCTAACTATTCTTTTACCGTGGCTAAAGAGTATTGGCGACAATAATATTACCGTGGCTAGTACCACCGTGTCAAAATGTTTACCGTGGCCAAAATTCATGGGTTTTTACCACGGAACAATTATCGTGGTTAAGGCTTTTCAACTACGGTATAAATACCATGGCTAAGATATTTATGCCATGGTAAAAATATCGTGACTTAAACACTTTAGGCACAATAACATTATTGTGACCTATAATTTTTCACCACAGTATGACTACCGCGATGCAAAGTGATTAGCCACGGTAAATATACCGTGGCAAAAACAAATGCTTTTAAAAAAACTCTTGGGCATGCCGATCGAAATATTCTTATAGCAAAAAATACTCTCGGACATACTTATCAAATTATTCTTGTGTTGAATTACTCAAGATAAAATGTAAAATAAATTTTTAAATGTGCACATGGGTCTCAACATGTAAAGATAAACATATAACCATGCTAAACATAAGGACACATGAGGTAAGATACATAGTTAAAAAAATATACAATCATGTCTAAATAGTGATGCCCAATAAACCTGGTATTTACAATCATATCTACCGTAGCAAATAAATTTAGGCAACGGTAATATAGCGTAACCAATACATTTTAGCTTCAGTAATTTTATTGTGGTCTTATTGTGTGGCCAATACACTCTTTTCTAGTAGTGACTGTATAATTAAATTGAATAAGTAACAATTATTACGTATAAGTATAATTAATTAGAATAAAGGATTTAATATATAATATAACGAAGGAAAAGAATTACAACTAAAAAATTAAAATTTTGAAAAGAATTATTTAAATAACAGAAAAGATATGCATTTACTATTCGAATGTAATTATATCCTTATGGTAATGCTCTACTTTTGATAACAAAAAATGTTAGTTGAAAAAAACTATTGATAACAAACGAGGGGATGGGAATACAAATTGGCCCAAATGATGGAAATGCAAATTTCCCATTAGGATGCCCAAATCGGCACTTGAGGTGTCGATTTAGGCAAACTCATTGGGCAATTTGCAAGTCCATCCCTCGTGTTTCCAAATCGGCACCCCAGGTGCCGATTTGGACATTACTTCCCAAATCGGCACCTCAGGTGCCGATTGATGGCTATATTTTTAAATATTATGACTTGATGATTATTTAATTAATTAAGAATTTTTTAATAATTATTTTAAAAAAAGTCCCTTACCTTTTACGTATAAAAAAAATAAGGGTGTTTCAAACTTTCCATCGGGCCTTTTGCGATTTGTGTAAAGGTTTGTGTCATGTAGGGAAGCTTTATTCTCATGAAAACTCTTCATCTTCCTCACTACCTCCATCATCTACCTTATGCAACACGGAAAACATGAACTCTCAATTCACCATTCATCTTGGACTAAATTAATTCAAGATGACCTGTCACATCACATGATTCTATTATCTATCATATTTGTGTAAAACAAGATTTTTTATTAATCATTTATCCTTATACATGATAATAGCTGGATTCATCACTGGGTCTCTGGGCGATTCAGCACCTGATCTGCTCTTCTGAAAGCCGGTCAATCTAATAAAAGGGATCTCAGCATCTGATTAGATTAAGGCGAGCTGCAAACGCAAGTGCCGAAGAAGACGAAATTCCTCCGGATAATAATGATGACGGCTACGTGGCGAACATGGAGTTGATTAATTAGGGTGCGTATTGGTGCGCAGGTGGACACGTTGGTTGACTTGGATGCGTAGCGGAAGATGCATGTGTGGTGCTCCACTGCTACGCCTACAGTGGTACAGGCTGTGTTGGATGGAACGTACATGCCTCGTTCCTTCCGCTGACCTCTTCCTCGGCATCATCCTCAGGCCCCTTCTCTTCCAATCACACGTCACCCTCGCGCCTCTCTCAATTATCCAATCTTACGATGCAATGGAATGGCCATGGCCTTTCTCCTGCACATGCCATGCCTCCTGCCTCTTCATAATTATATGTATGCATACAAATGTCTGCATTCTCTCGTCTCCTATCTTCTGCACATGCCTTCTGCCTCTTCATAATTATATGTAGGGTTTTTATCACCTGTACCCCTATGAGATATCGCAATATCAGTTATGCCCTTATCTTTTTGATAATATCAGTTGTGCCTTTCACTTTTTGCCGTTCTACCAGTTGTGTCCTTTGGTTAGTTGACGTCCATCCACAGTGCAAACGGACGTTAACTTTAAGGACATAAGCGGAATTAATTTTTTAAAAAAGGTTCAATGGTCATTTAAACCCTCTTCCTCATCATCTTCTTCTTCCTCCTCTTCTCCCGTCCTCTTCCTCCTCCTCCAACCTCATCATCCTCCCTCTCCGCCCGGAACTCCTCCCCCACCCCCGACCTGCCCTCTTCCTCCGCCCCAGCCTGTCCCCTCCTCCGCCCTAACCTCCCTCCGCCCCCTACCCCGACCTCACCCCACCCCTTGTCGTCCCGACCTCCCCCACCCCTGTCGCCCCTCTGCCCTGACCTCCCTGTCGCTCCGACCTTCGCCCACCCCCTAACGCCCCTCCATCCCAGCTCCCTGCCGCCCCGACCTCCCCCCACCCAGCGGCGGACCTACATATTTGACATGGGGGGCACATGCCCCCCCTAACTTTTCAATTCCCTTTTATTTTGCCTCATTAAGAATGAAATAATATCCCATGTTTGTAATGTTGTGCCCCCCATTTATGGAGAGTTGAAAGTCGGAATTGTCGTCTTCATCACGCATGTGCCCTCGATCCCTCTCGGCTCGACTCTTGCACTTTCTCTCTAGGTTGTTGCGCCTCCCTTAAGTCCTCTCTCACGCAGTGACATCATACCCCAGCCGCCTCTCTCTAAGACGTGTTGTGTGCACCCCATTTGCTCATGGACTCGTTGCACCGGTTGCACCAGGCAAGTACAATTTTAGGAATAAATATCATAGAATACATTATATATATATTATCATGGATTTATGTATATTTTTTTATTCCAGATCAATATGTATTTAGATCTTAGATTACATTAGGATTTAATATATTAGTTTTATGTAATACATCAAATTTTTAGATTTAGTATGTGATATAGAAATCACCTAAGAATGTATGTAAGACACACAACTCAATTGTTGTATTTACGTGCAACATATGCTATATGATATTATGCATATATATAATTGCACATGTGGATATATTATCAAGATATAATGTAGAAATTATAATCTCTATAGTTGTAGTTCTTGGTCATCACTTTATATTTTCTCTAAGCATTCTTTTATACTAAAGTTATTAGATTTAATTGAATTTCTAGTAGAGGATCATTATGTGAACAATAATTTCAAGTTGAGCATATTAATAATTTGGGAAAAATGGGGCTGCCCAATAGGGGCAGCCAACATGGCTGCCCTCACCTCATTTTTCACAAAAAAAAAATTATTTTTTTAGAAAAATATCACCACATAAATTCATCGCTGTATCCCTCCTATATGTCATTCGAATTTCGTCAGAAACAGAGACTCCTATGGCCTCCATCCAGACGTCATTTTTTTAACGGTCGTAAGATTTTTTTAAATCGACCATGTCTGGATGGAGGCCGTAGGAGTCTCTGTTTCTGACGAAATTCGAATGGCATATAGGAGGGATATAGGGATGAATTTACATGACGATATTTTTCAAAAAAATAAAAAAATTTCCAAAAAATAGGGCGGGGCAGCCTACAGGGGGCAGCCCCATCAACCTCTAATAATTTACCATATACAATTTTGAAAGCAAAAGAATCCACTCCAGGATGTGATTTTGTATCTATTTTTAGATTTACGATATACATAGAAATTATGATGTATTTCCCCGTCTAGTTTGTAATCCTCTGGCCACAACATAGTGTAGATATGCATGTTTTAAATTTGTTTTAAATATAAATAAACATCTCTGTATATATTTCCATGCATATGCATATTTATAGTGATTTATTTTTAATATTATAATCTTATTTTATTACTATTATATGTTGATGTGCCCCTCCTATTCTGTAATGCTGGATCCGCCACTGCCCCCACCCCCTGCCGCCCCTCCACCCCGACCTCCCCCTGCCCCGGTCTCAACGGTGGTTGTAGCAGTGCATACCCTTCTCAAACCCCCACCCCGTCCCCATCTTTCCTTGGGCAGCAGCAAACAGGGAGGCGGGTGGCGCTGGTGAGGCACTGCCGCACCACCGAGCACGAGGGTGGCTCGTGCTGCGGCCTCCAGTAACAAGGCTTTAGATGGTCAGCATGGATGATTGGGTTCGTCTACGGCGACTGCTCGTGCGTGGATGGGTAGGTCGGCGAGAGGGAAGGGGATCGACGAGTACGGTGGCTTGACTCATTTCCTCTTCTTTGTTCAAGTGTGTCTACAAGAGCTTCCTCAGATACAGGAGCTGCAATCTGAGGTTGTTCTGTTGCTCCCCTTTGGTCTCCGATGATTCGTCACGGAGTTGGCTCCTCCCCTATCGTGAACCTGCAAGAGTTAACGAAGCTCGAGTTCCATGGACTCGGCTGGGGAGTACATTGTGGACTAAGCTCAGTTTCAAACAGAAAGAAGGTGCTGGTGGGGACGTGTATGCTTCAGAGGTGAGGGAAGAGCACGAGGTTAAAAAGATGAAGAAGTGGACAATAATACCCCTCTTAACTGCAGCAAGGTTTGAAAAAACCATGGTTTAGTCAAACTCATTGACGGTCAATCTGACGGAAGGGCACAAGTGATAACGGAGAAAGAAATGAGGGGCACAACAGATATTACCAAAAAGATAGGGGCATAACTGAAATTAGGATATCTCAGAAGGGCACAAGTGATAAAAACCCTTATATGTATGTATGCATACAAAATGTCTGCATTCTCTCGCTTCCTATCTCTAATCAAGTGCAAAACTACTAATCATATCATATGAAATTTTGAGATTTTTATCAGTTGTCCTCTTCTTGACTTCGGCATTGCCAATTATATCTGTTTTTTTAATATCAATTGTGTCCTTGATTCCTCATAAAATCACAGTTTTGTCCTTCCATTAAAATAAAGTTGGGGCATAACTTATATTACATAATGTCAAAATTGTACATTTTATAAAAATATTAAGACACACTTGATATTATAAAAAGTGATGGGTATAACTGATATTCCAGAAGCTAAAATCACGAGTGACCAAATACCCAAACTATGATTTATGTGTGTGGTGCAATAGCATAGGAGGGATGTTGGTATAACAACGCACCCAATGGCCATGCCAACTATTCTGATTTTATTAGTGGTTATGATTATATCATTTATATAGGGTTTTTTAACCTACGGACTCTATAATCTTTGTCAATGACCTCTACGACCTTTGAAACATCGTAATTCCTCTCTGACCCCCGTAAACTTGTTAATATTTATCCTACAGACCCTGTGGTTAATCCCCATCTATTTAACCGTTAAAACCAATCGGATTCTGTTATCTTCATTTATACTATACCCAATTTATTTATCAAATTTACTAGAACTGCCATTCCCTCCAATCCTCCACCTCCAGCTTCCCCTCTCTCCCACCGTTCACCTTCAGCTGAACAAGTCGCCTCCCCTCCCCTGGTCCGTCACTGCCCCTGGTCGAAGCCCCCCCTCCCCCGTCGGTCAACCTCCCCTGCTCGAGCCCCCTGCCGTCGGTCGATGTCTTTCACTCGGTCATCAGACACCTGGTCGATGTGCCCCCCCCCCCCCAGGTCCCGCCGCCTCCCGATCTCGCTGCCTCCACCGCAAAGCAACTTCCTCCCCCACCCCCCAAGCCTGCAGCCCCCCCGCCACCACCCCCTACAAAGCCCCCCCACCATCGCCTTTCCCTGCGGAAGCCCCCGGTCTCGCCTACAAAGCCCCCCCTGCCTTCTTCTTCCCATATTCCGGTTCCTGCGACGTCTCCCTGTAAAGCACCCCTCCCCCCCGTCTTCTTCTTCCCCTGTTCTGGTTCCCGCGGCCTCTCCCTGCAAAGCACCCTCCCCCCCTTCCCCCCTCCGACAGGCCCCTGCGAGAACCCCCCTCCCTACCCCCCGAGCCGGCCCCTCCGACCCTGCAAGAACCCCCCCCCCCACGGTTTCCGCCGCCTTCCACTGCGGAAGACCCCCCCCGCCCCTCATCGGTTCCCGCGACCCTGCCCCTGCAAAGCCACACACCCCCCGCTGCCTTCTTCCCATGTTCCGGTTCCCGCAGCGCCTCCCTGCAAAGCACCCTCCCCCCTCCGACAGGCCCCTGCGAGAACCCCCTTCCCTACCCCCCAGGCCGGCCCCTCCGACCCTGCGAGAACCCCCCCCCCCCCACTACGGTTTCCGCCGCCTTCCCCTGCGGAAGCCCCCCCCCTCCGGTTCCCGCGACCCTGCCCCTGCAAAGCCCCCCCGGGCAGGCCCCTCCGACCCTGCGAGACCCCCCCTCGTGGTTTTCCCCCTTCTTCCCCTGCGGAAGCCCCCCCTCCCTCTGGTTCCCGTGACCCTGCTCCTGTAAAGCCCCCTCCGATCCCGCCGCCTCCCGATCGAAGCCCCCCCAACCCCCTGCCGCTTCAAGCTCCTGCTCTTCTCCAACACAGGCTGACTGGTTCCCTCGACCCCCGCCAACCTCCTCCAGACGAGCCCCCCTCGCCTGTGTAGTGGGAGGGGAAGCTGTTAGAGGAGGGAGGATTATTTTTTACTTTTCTTGGTTAATTCTAGCCGTCTGATCATGGATTGGTTAGAACTCAAGGAAGTTAACTAGATGTGTCAATTTAATGGTAGGGTTCGTGGGGTAAGACGGAGCAAGTTTACGGGGTGAGGGAGGAATTACGATGTTTCAAAGATCGTAGAGGTCATTGACAAAGATTATAGGTCTGTCGGGTAAAAATACCTTTATTATATAGAAGTTATCCTCACTAAATCAAAATTCGATTATAGTGACCTTTCCCCCCTCAAATCCGTCACTAAATCAGCCGTTGTTAGATATATAACAACGATATCATCCATTGCGAAATATTTTTTCATACTTGAAAATAACAATGATATCATATCCATTGCTATATCATTAATGACGATCCATATAACGATGCTTATCCGTTACTATTTTTCGAAATTTAAAAATTTGTCGTTGTTTTTTAGTTTAAAATTTAGCGACGATTAATTAAAATTTTGTAAAATAGCAATGAATAAGCATAGCTATTTGGACCATCACTAATGATATAACAATGAATATTATATTCGTTGCTAATTTCAAGTGTAAAAAAATATCTCACAACGAATAATACCATCGTCATATATTTAAAAATGATTGATTTGGTAAACGGAACTAGAAAAAGGTGTCACTGTAACTCAATTTTATTGTAGTACCTTTTTTATCCTTCAA
Source organism: Ottelia alismoides (assembly GCA_037367405.1). NCBI lineage: Eukaryota > Viridiplantae > Streptophyta > Magnoliopsida > Alismatales > Hydrocharitaceae > Ottelia > Ottelia alismoides. The sequence continues at coordinate 352,010 of JAZKJV010008416.1, read as the reverse complement.
ACAATCAAGAAGAATGAGGAATAAATTCCGAATATCTTTATTGTTATTCCTTATCTATTGTCAAAACGAGCTAGAGTTCAATTGAATGATCCTTCGATATTTTTTAAATTCAATTTAGCGGTAGAATCATACCTATGGATCACTGGGCTCGTTTGGTAACAACTCTTCGTGAGAGGAAGCTCCTTTCAAAGGGTTAGTAAGATACACAATTTTTCTTGTGAATTGTAGGTGTTAAGATGGTAAAGAGAATGTATGGTCTTATTCCGTGATGTGATATTGTTTACATGTTATGTTGATTGCACTTACTAATACAATACGTTTGTACAATGACTTTTTAAAATTTAGAGGTAGGTAAAAATATTGTTGTAATTTAAAAATTTGTGACTCATGTAGGGATGCAAACATATAGATATAGATATAGGTTTTACCATATCCTTACTCCTTTTCAAATATAAATACTTATATAGATACATATTGACAGATATAACAAATATTTTAGCATATTTATAAAAAATGGATAAGGATTTAAAACATATATTCATCGCATTCACATAATATTAAAAATATTAGTAGATTAGGTTAATTATACATGTATTGGATGAATGCACATGCTATAAATATACTATATAAATATGTCTATATAATCATAATTATACCAAATATGGTGACAAAAAATAGAAAATAATGTTATAAATGATTTAAAATAAATCTACAATAATATTTATACATGAAAACCGATATACATAGACATATATGGATATTAGGAGATATGAAACTGATACATGTATTAGTATTCATTTTAAAATGAACAATGATACGGACATTGAAATTTGTATAAAATAGACATGGTGGTGGATCTGGATGGGAATATGTTCATATCTGTTTCCCAACACTACACCAAGTAGGTGAGAGTAGGAATGAGGGTGACCCAATCCTAAAGCTTACCACCCGGTAACCAATCAAGTAAGTGGATAACTACAAGAAGGCAACCACATGTTTAAGTATATTCCTTATCATATATACTAGTACATACCCGTGCGCTGCGCGGGTGGAGAGAACGTAAGGTGGTTGTTGTTTGGGCTAGAATTACAGCATTCATTATGAATTTTTCCTAGTATGTATTGATAGTCTCATAATACCATCCTTACATGTATGCGTAGAAATATTCGACAGTATACCAATAGTTTTATAAGATCGAATAGTGGCATAATATGGACACCGTGTTTTAATTTCTGTGAATGTGTTGTGCTTAACCATGTATCTTGATGTGGCAATCTGCATACGTATATACGTGTGAAAATCTTCGATAGTATTTCAGACACAACCATTTATTATAGGCATGCATGCACATATAAGAAAACCCTAAGTGCATGTGATCCTAGAACGCTGCAGGAGTACAATCTTAATTCTATCATGTGACATGCTCTATTCATCGGAATTCGATTATTAAATGGACGAGGCATGTTGTTGATCGGTCAACCGTTCTTCGTTACTATCGCCTAATCAAATGGTGAACGAAAAATTTGGAGCGAGGGAATGTGCTTTGTGTTCTTCCCCGTTTTCGCTTGGATCACAGGCACCACCATTGTCTCTAACCCATGCTAGAATAGTTTGGTTCCTATTATAATGGGTTGCTCACCTCTTGATAACTTTACCACTGATATATCAATCATGTCTTACGTAAATTGTGGGAGGCTTCAGCCAAGATGTCTAAGGAACTAAAATATTCTTATGGAGGCCATGTCTTTATATGTATGCATCTCTCGCTCTGTGCTTTGACATCAACCAAGGTTTGTTCTATTGGTATACAGATACGAATGCTGGCCCAGACTTTTCCCGGTATGTGTTGAAAATTAGCTAGACAGCTTTCATCAAAATAATAAATAATTTAGGTGTTAGTTGGCGGTGGAATTAACGTGTATGTAGCTTGAGCATGAGGTGGTTGGTTTCATATTCTCCATTGGATCAGTTGGTTCCATGGTTGGGGTGCTGTTATACCAAAGTCTCTTGAAGGATTATTCATTTTGCAACTTGCTTTTTTGGACGCAATTGCTTTTCAGTGTCTCAGGGTTGTTAGATTTAATATTAGTTCTACGCATAAACTTGAGGTTCAACATCCCTGATTACTTTGTTGTGGTTGACATAAGCGTTTTTCAAAGGTTGGACGCATAAAATGGATGCCTCTTCTTGTCCTCACTTCCAAGCTTTGTCTTGTGGGTATTGAAGGTACCTTCTTCGCTTTGCTAATGTCTATCGACAATGTCGGGATACTCACATCTTCCTGGGGTGGAGGGATATTGCTTCATGCCTTAAAGATCACTCGAACAGAATTCATCAGTATGTGGTTGTCCATTTTGATTCGTAATGTGCTGAGATTGCTTCCCTTATCTCTTTTGTTTTGGTTCCCAAAGCCGACTAGAAATCAAACCTGCTTCCATCAGAAACCTGAGGGAAATCACATGACTGTAGGATACATTTCATGGTCCCATCTGGTGGACCTGCAGCTCAGTTCTCTTCAAACATCTTCACAACATATGAGACTTTATTGGAAAACTATGACCAAGAGGCGTGATATTTCAAACACCATTGAAGCTTGGGGACATCTGTTTCATTGCCTTAGATAAAGGATTCCAATTATGTGGGTATGAACAAATGATAGCAAATGCACAACTAACACATCTCTTTTAAGCGTGGATTAACTATTCTTCCATCATTTCTTTTTAAGAGAAGTAACACGGATATTTACATGTTGTATTACATCTTAGCTCTTGTGTATACTCCAAAATCGAAACCTCAATACTTCTAAACTTACACCGTACTCCAAAGAGAGCGGGAGGCGGCTGTTCATAGTTCTTCCTTTGGTCGATTAGAGGTGTTCTCTTTTGTGTCTCCCTCCTTGTTTTTGGCATAGATGTCTCCGTCACTGCCTTGCTGCCCAGCCTCCGCCTTCTTCGGCTTCTGCTACTTCTGCCACCAACGCCAGTGCTCAGCCTCGCGGCACTCCACCTTCTCGCTGGCGAGACAGCCAGCGTATCATCATTGAGTCTGAAGGCGAGATTGTCTTCGTCGGTTTGGGGCCAGAGGGGTGGCGTCGATCCCGGCCTTTTATCTGTTGCTGACGTCGATGGAGTTACGCCGAGGAGGGGAGGAGCTTGGAGAGGCAAACTCGGAGGAGGGGAAGATGATTGTCGGAGGAGGTAGTGGGTGTCAGAAGGGGAAGGGGAAACATCTAGGGTTTTCGAAGGAAGTTAGCATCGAGGGAGAGAATGGGGGGAAGTGTTGGGGGTGGTGTGTGTAAATCCTTGTAAAAGATGAGGGTAGAAATGGAATGATGCCCCAAGACTGGTGGTAGGTGAAATTGGAAGGGGGTAAAAACGGGATTTTTTGGCCGAAAATTAATATGTTGACGCTCTTTAATATACATAATGGATTTGTTTCTCTTGGTCTACTAAGCACGCAAGTGGGTTGACATAACAAATAGGAATTCAAAGTGCACTAGAGAAGATCACACGTACAGCAGAATTTCTTCATCTTTAATGCAACTTCCCCAAAGGCAGATCGAGTTGTTCGTCTTTAATACCACCCGCCTCGGTAGCTATAACTTTTACATGAATACATATACGCACAACTGCCACCGCATAAAGCCAGAAAGTCATTATTATTATTATTTTATTATTATTGGCATTAGCTAATTGAAAGTTAGGTGTACTATGAAATCTGTAATTAATGTACCATTAACTATCATGTTTTGCATATTATTAGTTTATTTTTATAGATGACTGAGGACTAACATGAATCAACCTATCAATAAGGTATGGCTATTAAAATAATCGTCAAAATCTAGAACAAGTAGAATAACTGAACTCTGTAAGATCTGAAAATAGGGATGTCATCTGTCAGGTTACGGAAAATGATATACGTATTTCCTTATTTTTATCAGTTTTAAAATATGAATATAGATGTGTGTGTGTATATATATATATTATATATATATATATATATAACAGATAGGAAATATATGTGTGTGCCTATATATTTGAAAATAAACATAAATATAAAATAGATCAGATTAAATATGAATAATAGAGAAAATAATTCATACATTAATGTAAATATATCGGTATTGAATGGTCTATCATGATACAAATTTACTAAGTATAATTATTTCATAAAAAAGTATATCAAATTGAAAAATTGTATAAAGCTTTGTTATCTAGAGTTAGAAATAAATTATTCCATAACTATATAAAACTAGATATACAAACATTGACATGTATATTTGTAGATATTAAAGTGACATTTTCCTTTGTATCCGTAATGGAAATAGATACAAACGTTAATACAAATAGCAGATTTAATAAGCAATTAGTTGCATATATGTTTACATCTGTTTAAATCCCTATAAACAAAATGTTGTATAGTATTACTTGTCTCGAAAAGTTAAATTTGACAATATTACTTAAAATCACATTACTGGCACTAAACAAAATGATTATATAGCGACACTTTTCTTAATATCAGTCACTATATTGTTTGTTTTTAAATACACTGACAAATGTTATTCATTGTGCTGTGATTTTTTTCATTAGAAATTAGCAATGAATGTAGTATCCATTGATATATTAACAACAATCCATATAAAAATTCTTATACGTTGTTTTTATATCAATAGTCACTAATTCATTTTTTTTAAAATATGAATAAGTAAGAGTTGCTATAATGATATAACAATTGATATGACGTTTATCACCAACTTCCAGTATAAAAAATCATTCTACAATGAATAATATTGATTACTATATGGTGTTGATAGGCTATTGAGAGGATCCTAACATCTAGTCATGGAGGGTCTGCGATGCCCAACAAGTTAGGTCCGGCAATCACTGTGTGACCGCTCTCTCAGCACGCGGATCGTGAACAACCAACTCAGATAAACAAATAAACCCACAATCTAAGATAAATCTATATAATGTGTGAGTCAAATCTTATTTTTTTTAACTATACAAAATATGTGTATAGTGAATAAGCGTGGAGTGTTGAAGCACATAGAGCAAATAAGTGGGTAGGAGTATTTATTGTGTATAAAATAAACAAGTGTTTTGTGCTTTTTCTACTTTTTTGTGGGTTTTTAATTATATTTAATATTTATGGAGTTTTTATGTTTATATTTTTATGCTTTTAATTTTATAAATTTTATTTTATTTTTATATTTTTCTTATGTAATAAGTATATAAAAAATACTATGTTATAATATCAATATTGTATAAGATATATATAATAACATATAAAAATACAAATAAAAACAATCATTTTTATTTTTAAAGGTTTAATATATATATGATATTTATAATAATAGTATTAATATTAATAAATATATAAGTATTAATATGTATATATAGGGTTTTATATTTATAAATATAACTTTACATACTCAAAAATTTAAAAAAAAAATTTGCATTTTTTCAATTTCCCTCTATTTTTGTGAATTGTTTTGGTAATTTTTGATATTTAAGGTATTTTTAAAGTCTGAAATACTCCAAAACAAGGAGTTAATAAATAGACCGAATTGTTTTGAGATTTAAAACTAGAAAATAATTACACAATTTTCTCAAAACTATTTTTAATATGTAATATACAGAAGAAAACTATTTTTTTATTTTATATTTTTTTCCAAATTTTTGGGTTTGGAGTTTTTTTATTTTTTAGGGTTTTCTTTTTATTTTTTTATGATTTTTGGTCTACATATATAAATATGTAATATATATTTTTGGAATTTTTATATAAGGTTTTACATTTTTTGTATTTAATCGGGGAATAAATAAGATCTTTTGATTTTTAATAAATAGAAAGTGCAAGAAAATGCTAAATAAAAATCTCAACTTGAATAAGCAATATTTGAAGCATTTACTATATTTTTTCCATGAATTTACAAGAACAAGAACTATTTCATCAAAAATAAAAGATACAAATTAATTTATAATGTACTAGCTAGGGTAAATTTGCAGTAAAATATAAAGTTATGGGGTTGGGTGTAAATTAAACCAAACATTTACAATGATCTACAAATTTTATATAGTAAAACAAAATAAAGGAACCCATAGGTGGTCCCTTGCAAAATGACCAACTCACGTGGGGGACTATGTGAGCCGAGTTGGCGCTAGACTTAAATAGAATATTCAACAAATGTCAGGAGGTCGATGTTATTTTCACATACAAGTTTGAGCTAAAATTAATATTTACAGGACTATTTATAAATATAAAAAAGTGGGGGTATGTAATGCAATTACCCTACTTAAGTGGCACAAATCGGTAGGTTGAGGACACTCCATATGGAAGATCAAGCGACGGGGAAGGGACTTCACTTACCGTGGCTTTGATCCAACGGCGGTGGATGGAATTGGAAGAACCCAGAAGAATGTTTGCCTGGAGATGCTTGAATCGACCATTTCCCATGATTTTGTCCTCCTCCTCAACCACCGATGGGCTCCTGAGCTTCCTGAGGCTCATGCACACATGCAGGGACCTTCAAAAGAGTCCGGGTCCCATTAGAGGGACACTAGAGCATCATCCACATGGAGCTCCTGTTTGATCTCTATTCTTCACTCCAAATGGATTGGTTGGGTGCGTTTCATGCAAAAAAATGTTTAAGGGGACGAGGGCTATCTCCTCGTCCCTCTATTGAGACTACACTACAAAGGGTAGCGGGGTTGAAGAGGTCTGGCGACGGTGAAGAAGATGAACCTCGATGGCTAAAATCATTGTGATATTCAAGGTGGAAATGAAGGAGAAAAGTGGAGCAGGCGATGAGGATCGAAGATGGAGGAGAGTGGGGGTTAGAGATAGTCGAGACACGTTGAATTTTAAGCTGGAGATGAAATCTCCGGCCAACTAGATTAGCTAAATTATGCTAGATTAATTGCTAATTGCAGAAAGTAAAGTTACACTAAGATGCTGGAAGTAAAGGAAAGAAGAAAAACTATAGATAACAGCTCAAAAACATGCGAGGTACCTAGAGTAGATGAAACTCACCGGAGCTACTCCAACGAAGCTTGGATCACCACCTACATCTCTTTATCTGCACCAAGAAGGTCCAGAGCTATGCATGTTGTCACCAAGAACTCAACAGAGGATTCCTAATGGGGTTACATTAGCGCGGGGGGGGGGGGGGGGGGGGGGGGTAAAAACATAGAAGGAAGATGGGCTTCCTTATTTATAAATGTGGTGAGAGGCAAAAGGGCGGGGAGAATGGCAGGAGCAAGGGCAGTGGTTGGTGGAGTCTATGGAGTGGGCGAGGGTGAGGGATGAGCATGCTATAATAGGGTGGGATGCTCGATGAATATTGAAGCGTGGAGAAAGCATAAGAAAATGGAGAAGAGGGGGTAGGTGAAGTTCTGACATAGGCTGGGGCTGAGGGTTGTATAGTTGACCCACCTGATCAACAAAAAGAGGCGCATGGTTGGTCCATGTGGATCAAGCAGAAATTAGGGGTTTAAAAATCCCTTATTAAATTGATTAAAAATATTAAATAAATTTATTAATTTTTGGTTAAATTATGGAAAATATTTTTTTTATTTTATATAGTATTTAATTCTGAATTTTATTTCTTTTTTGAGATTTTTACCCGGCAGATCCTATAAACTTTGCCAATTACCTCCACGGCCTTTGAAACAACATAACTCCCCCTCGACCCCATAAACTTGCCAACTCTTACCCCATGAACCATGTGGTTACTCTGTTTGAAGCTCGTGATGGTTCTTGGGGTAATTTATAGGGTCGATAGGGTAATTACGTTATGCAAAAGGTCGTAGAGGTAATTTAAAAAGTTTATAGGGTCTGCTGGGTAAAAATCTCTTATTTTTATAAATGAATCTATTACATGCTATAATCTACATGTATATTTATAGGTATATATACATGTGTTTTGCATATTTTATTTTTAATGTGTACTTTCTATTTTATTAATTTTTATAGTTAATTTATATATTTATAACTTATCTAAATACAAATTTAGATTTTTTTATTGTATTTTTCTGAGTTGATTTATATTCTTAATTAATTTTATACATATATTATATTTGTATTGTGTAGGTATAAATTACCTATATATTCTATAGCTTTATTTATTTTTATGAATTTATAATGGTTTTAGCCTAATTTTATTATGTACATGTATTTTAAATAATATTTACAATTATATAAAAATAGAAGAAACTTAAAAATATAAAGAATACATATAATGAATATTTTACATATGTATATTGCATAATGAGGGCCCAAAAGCCAACTTTTGCATCTTAACTCTAAATTCAATGAAACCGTCACCATTAAATAGATAATTTTATTTTATAAATAATAAAGGTAAGTTGGTTAATTTTGGATATGTATGGAGAAGATATAGGTCTGGGAAGTTTTCTTTGCGGTTTTTTATTCTGTGTGTCCCGGGCACACTGTGCATTATTTTGAGTGAAATAAATGTAATTTTCTTTGTATTTTTACGTACAAATTTCATTTTCAAAGTTTATTGATTTGAGGCATAAATAATGGAAAATAAATATGTCCTAAGATGTGATTATTGGGCTATAAAATTATGATTTTTAAGCTGTGTTTTCTGTGCAATTGGCTTCCCTATATCCCCTACTTTATTCCTTGTCGACCAAGTCAACATGATGACCATGTCTCAAGGTCTAGGTTTCACTCAGTGTTTTGACGCTTCATTCTTTTTCTTTTTCCCCTATTCTTTTATTTTAGAATTAAATACAGTATTACATACAATATTTTATACCGTATTTATGTGAATTATAGAATGTTATTTTTAACAAACTAATGCTATATACATGCATTTAGATAGCGATTTAGGGTCAAAATGAAAGAATAAAGGTGATAAAATGGAGATTCATCACCACCTTATACTTGCCTTTGCTAGTCCCTAGCAAACACTTATGCAATAAGTGCAGAAAAAGAAAAATAAAAAAAAGAAAAGGAAAGAATTTTGAATATTATTTTACTTTTGAATTTGTCTTATTAAAATCAAATTTGGAGCTTAGTTAAGATCTTTAGATTCTTGGTTTGTTTGGAACTGCATCATGGTTAGGAAGTATGACACAATAACCCTTAGGCTCGATAATCCTATTACCCAGTTCAATTCACAGTCTGGTTAGAACCATCCCCTCAATCGCATACTCTCTCAACCTTGTAATGATAGATCCATGTGTGTGAATTTGCAAGCTCTTCAGAGATAAATAAATGAACTATCAAAGAGTCTACTCCTATGGCAACCCGTCCTCATGGAGACAGATATTTCCTTCTAAGGTGCTTGCTAGTTTCACAACTAAAAAAGAAAGAAGCTAGAAGAAATAGAAAATAAGTGGGAATGGACCAGTGTAGTCGCATTCCCTTTTGAAGCTCAGTCAGTGTAATCGAGTTTTCACCAAGAAGTAGGCTTTTTTTCTAGAAGCTCAATATTTTGTGGATTTTTTGGTGTAGGATTCTTTTTGGATTTTTCTTTGCTTTGCATTGCTTCGCATTCTTGTTTTTGTCCTGATGGATATAGAATCCTTTGGTCAACCCATGTTTTGGGGTCTTGGAAAAAGCTGTTCTAGCAGACCATTGCTCATTCAAAGCATTGTTTCAATCCAGTCTCCAGTTATTAGATGTCCTTGCTATCAGAAGAAGTGGGTTGAAGTACCAGTTTTGACAATCCCCAGGAATGGTTCTTGATCCACCCTTGACGAAGCATCCTAGCATCGTCCTGACTTAGACTCCAAAATTTTTCATCAATACTTCTGGGTTGAGCTACGTATTAAGTGTGAGGTTTATAGTTAAGCCACCGTCTCAAGAGTCGTACGGATGATATGAAAGTGTTCTAATTAGACACATTGAATCGACTCATGAATATAGTCTCATGGAACCTAAAAAATTAAGTCAAGATGACTTGAAGCATCTCAGTTCCAGTCCTTGAATGGGTTCCTCTGAAATTAAGTTTATTAAGGTCTATACTAAGCTCCAATCTTCACACTTTAGTTTAGACTTGCTCAATTGTCTAGATCATTCCGAAAAATACAAATGCTATGTAAAATGCAATAAAATCTTTTTGTGAAGTAATTGTCTTGATTTAAAATTTTTATGGAATTTTTGAAAAAGGTTTGCAATTTTTTATGCAATTTTTGAAATATTTTGCAAATTTTATGGGTTTTTTTTATTTTTTTAATTTTTAGAAATTTTTTAAATAAAGGTTACTGGAAGAATTATGTGCAGGTATGTACAAGGAAGTGCATCAATATCTACAAGAATTATTTGAAGAATTTACACTAGGAATTTACAAGTTAAGTTAGTTGTTATTTACACATATTTATTTTTTATATGTATATATACAAGGCTTGTAAACATTTTTATTTGCTATAATTGTGTACAAGGTTCTCAAAATAGTTAGAAAATATGATAACAAACATTTTAAAAACCGAATTTTTTAAATCATTTTTACAAATATTTACAAATTTTGAAAATCATTTCGTAAATATTTTTCTAATAGTATAGCTAGATTTTTCAAAATATCTTTACAATAATTTTCCAAATCATTTGCAAACTGTATTTTCAAGATTTTTTTAAATAAATGAAAAACATTTTTACAAATATTTGAAAAAGATTTTTTACATAGGTTTGAAAATTTTTCATAAAAGTTTTCCAAAATATTTTAAAAGATTTTTCAAGATATTTTACAACCATTTTTCAAATCTTTTTGTAAAACATTAATAAATCAATTTATTAATAATGTTTACAAAGAAGTTTGAAAATTTTTATACATATTTATAGTGTATTCTTTACAGTCTATTAATCGTATATTCCTAACCATATAGTATATTAATCATATTATTTAAAAATAGAAAAGAGCGATTTATGGCTAAAGTATATATGACGTATATATGACCCCCTATACTTAGCTTGAGCTATGTCCTCATAGGTCAAAGAGAAAAAGTTAGACAGAATTCGTGCGAAGTATAGGAAAGTCTATAAGCAACGACTAACGAATGAGAAGTCGGTCATCCCCCTATACTTATGGCAGATTGTATACAAAATAGGGATGGTCGAGGATCCAGAATTTACGAAACCAATGCGCCCGGCTTGTCCCCCTTATACTTAGGGTGAAATATCCCTAAGTATAGACAAAATGTCAAAAATTGGGAGACAAATAAGAGAATGAATAATAAATAACCTGAATGCACTCACCCCCTATACTTAGGATGAAGCATATCCTAAGTATAACACAGATGAATGGGGTGAGTACAATAAAGAAGAAAGAATTGGAAAAATATGAATGAAAAGAAGAAAAAAAAGAAAACTTAATCAAAGATATTTTTGGGAGCATTGTACGACTCCACTAAAGCCGTTGAAGTAGTGAATTCATAATAAAAAATGACTTGTACAGAGTTGACAACGGGCGAGAATGTATCATGCTCTAAATATGGCTTCAACAACTGAGCGCTGACGATGAAAGGTTGTGTGTCAGATGATAATTCTGATAACAAGGCACTTCCGTTTCACGTACAGTTCTGACCTATAGGGCCCTGTACATTTGCTCTTTAATTTCCCTGGAAAAATCTTCAACTTTGCATCAAACAACCACACTTTCTGTCCAGGTTTTAAGGTCTTTTTCTGATGTGTTTGTTGGGCTAACATTGAACCTTCTCCTTGTACATTAAGCTGTTGTCATACGCGTAATCTTTGAATTTTAAGAGCTTGTTCAGATCTAGTTTTCTTTACTGACCACCATTCCGTGAGCGAGGTTATAGATACTCACTGCCCAAAGTGACTTGTGCATTAAGTCTATTGGCATGTGGCATGGCTTTCCATAGACAAGATAATAGGGCTACATGCCAAGAGGAGACTTATAGGTGGTTCTGTATGACCAGAGAACTGAGTCCAGAAGTTGTGACCAGTTCTTCTGTCCGGCCTCACAAGTTTCTGCAGGATCGTCTTGATTTTTCTGTTGGACAATTATGCCAAGTCATTTGACTGAGGACGATAAGGAGACGTAACTCAGTGATCGATGTCATACTCCTTCATTAATTTCTTGACCTCTTTACTAATGAAATGTCTACCCCCGTCTAAAATTAGTATCTTCGGTATCCTAAACCATGATATGATGTTATTTTTCAGAAATCTGTAGACTATTCTGTTATCTTCAGCTCTAGCAGGGATAGCTTCAACCTAGCGGCCATGAAATTGATGCCCTATGCATCGGACATATTAGATATCTGGATAAATTTGAGGGGGCATGTTGTCTTTAATACCTAAGGGTTTTCCCATTTTATGAGATTCAGTATAGGATTTCATGTATTCAATTACATATTTAAATAGTGTCGGCCACTAGAGGCCACATTGTAGTTTCTTTGATGCCGTTTTGTTTCCAGAATGGTGTCCACAAGATTCGAGCTTATGGTAGTGCTCGAGGACACTAGTGTACTCCTCCTGAGGGATACTCCAAAGCCAAATGCAATCCACTCCTTCTCTAAATAAGTATGGGTCTTCCCATTGGTAAAAATGGAAATCATAAAAGCACGTGTCCTTGATTTTCCTCCAATATTGTGAAACTACCCTAGAGATGAGGTAGTTCACAATATCAACATACCAAGAAAGAGACCCAATGCTGAGGATGGATTCATCAGGGAAGGTTTTTGTGATCAGTGCATTGTTCAACCGAGTCTCTTCGTATTCAATTCAGGATACATGATCTGCCACTACATTTTAAAGTCCAGACTTATCTCTAATTTCCAAGTCAAATTCGTGGAGGAGAAGGATCCATCTAAGTAGGCATGATTTAGCGTACTTCTTCTACTGTAAGTATCGGATGGTAGAGTGGTCAGTGAAAACAATAACTTCAGATCCAAGAAGGTAGGATCTGAACTTCTCTAAAGCAAAAACAACTGCCAGTAATTCTTTCTCTGTAATGTATAGTTTCTTTGTGCTTCATCTAATGTTTTGCTGGCGTAATGGATGGCATAGGGAATCTTGTCTCTTATTTGTCCTAATACAACCCCAACTGTAAAATCGGATGCATCTGTCATGATCTCAAAAGGAAGAGACCAATCAGGTGGCTGTAGTTCTAGAGAATGAGTAACTTCTTTCAACGGATAAAATGATTGGAGAACTTGTTGATCGATAATGAACACGTTCTCCTTACAAAGAAGCTTGGTTAGAGGTCGGGCAAGCTTGTTGAAATCCTTGATGAATCGACGATAGAAACCGACCTGCCCAAGGAATGACCTCACATTCTTCACATTCTGAGGTGGCTTGAGTTTAGCGATCACATCTACCTTCACCAAGTTGACCTCCATGTCACGCTTGGAGACGACATGGCCCAACACAATTCCTTTTGTGATCATGAAGTGTCTCTTTTCCCATGATAGAATAAGATTGACTTCACGACACTTCTACATTACTCTTTCTAGGTGTTGAAGACAAGAATCGAAACTGTGACCATAAATGGAGAAATAATCCATGAAAACTTTGAGAAAATCCCTACCATGTTGACAAAGACAACTAGCATGCACCTTTGGAAAGTAGCTAGGGCGTTACAAAGTCCAAAGGGCATTCTTTGAAAAGCATAGGTATCAAACGTGCACGTGAAAGTTATCTTCTCTTAATCTTCAGGGGCAATCACCACTTGATTGTACCTGGAGTACCATCTAAAGAGTAGAAGTATTCTTTCCTTGCAAATCGTACAAGAACTTGATCAATGAATGGCAGAAAGAAATGGTCCTTCTTTGTCGCTGAATTCAGATGGCGGTATTCAACACACACCCTCCAAGATGTTGGTACTTGGGTAGAGATCTTCTCTCCTTGGTCATTCTTAACCACAATGAGCCTTGATTTCTTGGGAACAACATGCAGGGGGTTCACCCATTCGGAATCGGAGATGGGATAAATAAATCATGTTTCACATCACTTCGTGATTTCTTTCATAAATATGTCCTGAAGATTAGGTTTCAATCTTCTCTGGAATTCTCGAGATGTCTTGTAATCATCCTCAAGGTATATGTAATGTGAACACAAAACCACATTTATCACATAGGGATCTAAGACTTTCCAATCAAGTACCTTGTGGTTCTTTTCTAGAACCTCGAGAAGTCAAGATTCTTGATTCAGAGTCAACCTGCTGCTGATGATAACCTGATACATGTGTTCTTCACCATCAAGGAAAGCGTACTTCAGATCTATTGGGAGCAGTATGAGTTCTGGTAATTGTTGAACTTGCTAGTGGTTACTTCAGAGACTATGCTGGTATATGGTTGCTATGCTAATGTCAATGAGGTGTTGCTCACCTCTGTCACTGTTGGCTCTAAAATAAATGTGTTGAACATATCTGCAACGAGTTCATATTCGGTCTGGCATGAATCTTCTTCAAACATGTTGATCAGTGACTCAGATTCTGACTCACATTCGATAGGGAAACATGGATTGACTATGCTATCCAAGTCCTCTTCTAAAGAGAGGATTTCCTTTGTGAAAATGACATTTAGAGAAATTGATGGATCTTTAATATCCACAATATCACAATCTTTAGATGATTATTCTATCTTCTCTCAATCAGATGCGCCTTTAGGCTCATGATGAATACTCATTCATCACTTTTTATTCCTATATTTTAGCTACAAAAACCTTTGCAAATACATGTAGATATTTGTAAATACAAATAATTACCAAAAAGCATGCATTGTATAAAATTAAATAATTAGCATGTTTTTGTGCAAAAATAAAAGAATAAAGAAACAAAAGAAAAAGAGGGAAATATTTAGAATAAATATTGAGCAACCTAATCCCAAGGGAGGGCTCAGCATGGGCCTGACCGTATAAAAGCCAAAGTAGAGAGAGATAAGGGAGCTCATGTGTACATATACCTGTAAAATATTTTCCTCTAAAAATAAAATAAAAATGGGTCTGTTTATATTTGTATATATTTGTACATACAAAATCAAAATAAAAATTAGAAAATTAAAAAGAAATAAAAATATCTTCTCCACTTGTATATTCATCATGTACATAGACTCCCTTTCTCTATTTATTTCACCTTGTAAATAAATAAATTAAATTCCATAAAAATTGGTATATATTCCATATCCTACTATGTAAATAAATAAAATAAAAACCATAAAAACGAAAATTAAATAAAAGGAACAAAATTAAAAATCAAAAGAAACATTGTAAATATACCATGTACATACTTGTATATAACTATTTATTTTACCCTTGTAATTAAATAATAAAAATAAAATAAAAACTCCAAAATATTCCAAATTTTATCTTGTAAATAAATAAAATATAAATCTGGAATAAAAATGCACAAAAATAAATAATTAAAAATCAAAAATTAAAAAACAATATTGTATATATACCAATACATAGTACTATATTGTAAATACCTAATTTATATTTCGAAAAAATAATTAAAAATCACAAAAAAATAGTTTAAAATAAAATAAACATTTTTCATGTTTTTAGTTTTTCTTAATTCGGTCATTTACTATTTTTAAATAAATAATCAAATAATTGGTATTTGGTGGGCTCTGATTGGTCCACGGGGGATGTTGACCCCCGGTCAACTCCCCCCCCCAAGACCACCAGAGCCGGGTTCGTTGTGCCCGACACATTTTCTCCAAATTCTTCCCGCTCGACCCGATCGCCAAATCACTAAACCTCGAGCTCCGATCATTCCTCATGCATCCGAGATCCACGCCGTCATATCCGCGTTGGGATCCGCGCTTCGCAGAACCCTGCCCGACCTTCTCTTCTTGGACCTGCACACGTATAAAGCATCAGCTCCGGCCGCAATTTCAGGCATCTTTGGCTACCATTTCTCCACCCCAGGACCTCCATTGTTCTCGCCTGAGTGACAGCTCGCGAGTGGTTGTGTTGCAGCGAGGAGGGAGCGAGTGGGCCATCGATCCAGCGACATAGTGCCGCCGTGCGCCGGCCAGACATGGTGCTCGAGCCTCGAGCATCGACAACCCTCGAGGCTAGGACCTAGAGCTTCATCGGCTCATTCCCAGTCGACCTCGTCCATCAGGTAGCTCCAGTTCTTTCTCTTTTCCGCTAATTTTGAGTTACGCCCAATTCGCACCTCCGCCGACGACCGTCGATTCCGACCACCTCCGTTTACATCTCGATCATCGGACAACACCATCACCTTCGCATTACTCCCCTGCACCTTCTCCGCCCAACCATTCAACCCAGTTCGTAAAGGATCTGGGATTGGGGCTCCACCGCCGTCGCTTTGCCGGAGCTCCCCCATCTCGACGCACCGATCATCCCCACCACCGCTAACCGGGTCGAGACACTTTGCCCTCGACCCAGGAGTCTGTTGCGTTGTTTTGCAGGTCAAGACGAGCCCATCTGAGGGCTTGACGTTCAGGAGCAGCAGCTCCAACTCCGCCGGTGTCGCCTGAGCTCTCCGGAGCTCCGTTGCGCCATCGGAGGGGCTCTTCAGACGCGGGAGGCCCATGCGCTTCTTCTCTGATCACCAGTAGCCCACGAGGAGGATCACCGTGCGCGTCCCGGGCCGGCGAAGTTCGCCGACCGTCTGTTCTTCGAGTATCCTCCAGAGCCGTCCGATCTTCCTCCTGCTCCAAGCGCGATCTTAGCCATCCATTTGAGGAGTCCTCCACCGTCCGATCTCTTGGTGGAATGATCTGGACCCTCCATCCACAAGGGTTAGCCACGACGTACAGCAGCCGTTGATCATCCACGTGGCCAACTCTCCTCCGTCAGATTAGAGCAGGGGACCCTTCGTTCACCCACATCGATTCACAGCCGTCAGATCCTCCACGTGGGAGGTCCTCAGCCGTCTGATCCAAGCGGGGTTCCTTCGTTGAGTGTCGCACCTCCTCCACCGTCTGATTCGCTACGTGGCACGCATCCAGCCCTCCGCTTAAATAAAGGGGTAATTTCCATTAGGCCCCTGTTCTTTTGTTGTTAATATTTAGTCCTGTAAATATCTAGTATAGTTGTTTTTATTTTGGTCATTTTGCATTGTGGACCTTGTCGTTTCTGTTATTTGCTTGTATACCCTTGTTTATAGTGACCATGTGCTTCGCCATGTGTTTTAGTGGGATATTTGCATTTTCTAACCTGCGTTTTTGGAATGTTATTGTTTGCATCTTTTAAAATAGGAATGACACTTTGGTCCTTCCAGGCCTGAGTCACGTGTATCGTGCGTGGGCCTCGGGGACTTTTACATTTTGGGCCCTATACTTTCCAGCCATGTTATCGAGAGGGCCCTGGAACTTATTTTTCTTTCAGATAGGTCCTTGTGCACTGTGCCTTGTTGTTTGATTTTAATAAAATAGCAACATTACTCCAAATTTGATGAAAATTGGATACGTGGC
This sequence comes from Ottelia alismoides, assembly GCA_037367405.1. Lineage (NCBI taxonomy): Eukaryota > Viridiplantae > Streptophyta > Magnoliopsida > Alismatales > Hydrocharitaceae > Ottelia > Ottelia alismoides. The sequence goes on along the minus strand of JAZKJV010008416.1, from coordinate 334,632 downwards.
TCCTGCCACTGTGTAAAATTTTCTCTAATTTTTGGAGACATTTTTGACTCTTTTAGTATTTTTAAAAATTCAAAAACATCCATTTCTCTTACTGTTCAGTTTTAAAATTCACAAAAAATATTAAAACATCTTTAAAAATTCTAAAAAAATAAGATATAGTGTGTTTTATTATGATTGATTTTCTGACCAAGTTTGGTCATTTTTGGACTTATAAAAATTATAAAAATTAAAACATTGAAAAACATTGAGAAATTCTAATAAATAATTGAAAAATCCAAACATAATAAATTCAATGCCTAATTTTTCCTTGTCTTTCAAATTTTACAGGAAAATTATCTCCAAGCCTTGAAACAACCATTTAACATTTTTAAATGGTTGTAGAAGCCTGACTAGACAGTGTCTTGCTTTTTCTGTCTTGTTTCATTTTTATAAAATTCCCTAAAATCATAAAAATCCCAAAAAATCATGAAAAACATAAAAAAATATAAAAAAACATAAAAATATTTTTGTTCGATTTTTTGGATCATTTTTGAGTAGTTAAATAATTGTTGATAGTTGCTTGTTTTCTTGTTTGTTTATTTTCTTTATTAATTTAAAAATCCAAAAAATATAAAGAAATTAAAAACCCGCCAAAAATCATTTTCTTTTATTTTAGACTACTCCATAGGCCGTGATGACCGCAAAATCAACGAGCAACTAAGGTGAAGAAATAGAGATAAGGTCGTTGCGACCTCAGTCGCTCGAGAAAGCCGGGTCAATCAAGAAAATTAAGAGCAGACCACCAAAACAGAATAAAAATCAAAGAAACACACTAGTGGTCCTGGCTATTGGATTAGCCTGGTATAGCGACCAAGGTCGGACTCAGGGAGCACGTGATGGCCTCGCGGCCTACGAAGTAGTCTAAAATAAAAATAAAATAAAAGAAAATGCTTTTTGGTGGATTTTTAAGGTTTTAATTTTTTTTGGATTTTTAAAGAATAAAAGAAATAAGAAAAGCACCCAACCAAGCAACTACAAACAATTATTTGACTACTCAAAAATCACTCAAAAATTCAAACAAAAATGTTTTTATGTTTTTTATATTTTTTTATGTTTTTGGTTAATTTTTGGTGATTTTCTGATTTTTATGGAATTTTATAAAAATAAAACAAGACTGAAAAATAAAGGCACTGTCAAGTCAGACTTGGAGGGCCAAATTAAAATGCAAAATGGACCTATCAAGGTCTGAAGGTAATTTTCCTATAAAGTAGAAAACACAAGGAAAACTTAGGCACTGGAATTATTAATTTTTGATTTTTCAATTATTTATTAGAATTTTATGGGTTTTTAGGGGTTTTGTAAGTTTTATAGGTTTTATAAATCTAAAAATGACCAAAATTGGTTATAAAATCAAACAGCACAAAACAAACACTATATAATTTTTTTGTAATTTTTAGAGGTGCTTTAATATTTTTTATGATTTTTAAAGCTAGACAGTAGCAAAAATGCTTGTTTTTGAATTTTTAAAAATAATAAAAAGTGTCAAAAATGTATCCAAAAATTATAAAAAATTTTACACCATGGCAGGAGCCATGTGTCCAATTTTCATCAAATTTGGAATAGGTTTGCTATTTTATTAAAATCAAAAAGGTACAGTGCATAGGGACTTGTACGCAATTAAGAGACGTTCCAGGGGGTCCGGTGCAATTTCTCCAAGAACTCACACGCCAAACGCGTGACCTGGGCACTCAGGGACCTATTTGCAAGAAAACTTAAGTCCCTGGACTAAATTGTAACACGTACTAAAAGTCCAGGGGCTCAAGTATAAATTACCCTCGATATAAAGCACATGCACAAATACAACACTCACAAGGGCATTTCTGCAAATAATAAAAACTTAATTTCATTCATTAACACCCTAGAATAATAGGCCCATACATGCAAATATCCCACAAAAGCACGTGTCGAAGCACGTGTTCCACTACAGACAGGGGTATAAAAGCAAATACAGGAAAAGACAAGGTCCACTATGCAAATACACCAAATTCAAATAAAGTTCTAAAATATTTACAGGACTAAAGACTAACAACTAAAAAGCTAAGGACCTAAGAAGAAATTACCCTTTATTTAAGCCGATGGTCGGATGCCTGCCACGTGGAGATCGGACGGTGGAGAAGAGGCGCGGCTAAGCACAGGGCTCCTCGGCGCTTATCCAACGGCAGGGGACGCACCACGTGTAGATCCGATGGTCGAGATGCGCTAGGTCCTCTTCGCTGGATGGAGGGTTGAGAGGAGGCCACGTGGAGATCCGACGGTAGCTGCTGGCCTCCTCTTAACCCTGATCGGACGGTCCGGACATGATTTGGAGCTGGAGGGCAATCGGACGGTCGGGGAGGATGCTCGATGAACAAGCGGCCGGCAAACTTCGCCGGGCTCGTGCTCGTGCAGGAGAGCTCCTCGGAGGCTGTTGAAGATCGGAGAAGATACGCCTTGGCCTCCCGCGTCTAATGGGCTCCTCCGATGGCGCAACGGAGCTCCGGAGAGCTCAGGCGACACTGGCGGAGGGTGAGCTGCTGCGCCTGAATGTCGAGCCCTCAGATGGGCTCCTTTGGACCTGCAAAGCTATGCAACACACTCTTAGGTCGAGGGCAAAGTGCCTCGACCTGGTTAGGGGTGGTGAAGGTGATCTGTGCGTCGGGACGAAGGGGCTCCGGCGAAGCGACGTCAGAGGAGCCCTAATCCCAGTTCCGTGGCGAACTGGGTTGAACGAAGGGATGGAGAAGGTGCGCGGGGGAAAGGCGAAGACGTGGGTTGACTTCGATGATCGAACGAGTGGCTAGGGTGGTCAGAATCGGAGCTCGTCGGCGACGGGGTGAATTGGGCGTAAAGCTAAATTAAAGAAATAGGGAAGGAAAGAGGGCTACCTACTGGTCGAGGTTGATTGTGGAAGAGCTGGGGAAGCTCTAGGTCCTAGCCTCGAGGGCCGTCGATGCCCGAGGCTCGAGCACCACCTCTGGGCGGCGCACGGCGGCGCAATGTCGCAGGATCGATGGTCTACACGCTCCTTCCTCGCTGCGACACCACCGGTCGACTGCTGTCACTCAGGCGGAGATGATGGAGGTCCTGGGGTGGAGAATGAATGCGCCAAAGATGCATGAAAATGGAGGCAGAGCTCAGGCTAAATACCTTTAGGGGTCCGGTTAGATGGGAGTCGGGCATGAAGCTCGGATCCCAAGGTTGGTGATCGGGCGTGCATCTCGGATGCAAGAGGAAGGAGAGCCCGGGAATATCGGATTTGGTGATCGGGTCATGACGTGATAAATCGGCGAAATCGGGTCGGGCGTCATTGACCTGTGGGAAGTGATCCAAGGGGGGGAGTTGACCGGGGGGTCAACATCCCCCGTGGACCAATCAGAATAGGCCACCTCAGAAATAATTGGAAATTCAAAATAAAATACTAAATGGTTGAATTATTAAAAACTCAAAACATGAAAAATGTTTGTTTTAATTTTTTCTATTTTTTCGTGATTTTTGATTTTTTTTTGAAATAAAAATAAGGTATTTACATTATAGTGCTATATATAGGTATATATACAATATTGCTTTTTAGTTTTTGATTTTTAATTAATTATTTTTGTACATTTTTATTCCCATTTTATATTTTATTTATTTATAGCATATAATTAGGAATAAAAAGGTTTTTTTTATTATTTATTTACAAGGGTAAAATAAATAGATATATACATTTATATACATGGTATATATACAATGTTCTTTTTGGTTTTTATTTTTATTCTTTTTATTTAATTTTTGTTTTTATAGTTTTTATCTTATTTATTTACATCATGAAATATGGAGTATATACAAATTTTTGGGGATTTTAATTTATTTATTTACAAGGTGAAATAAATAAAAGTGTGGTCTTATGTACATGGTGAATATGTACAAGGAAGGTTATTTTTATTTTCTTTTTAATTTTTCAATTTTTACTTTGATTTTGTACTCACAAATATTTACAAATATATACAAACCCATTTTATTTTATTTTTAGAGGAAAATACTACACATGAGCTCCCTATCTCTCTCTACTTTGGCTTTTACGCGGTCAGGCCCATGCTGAGCCCTCCCTTGGGATTAGGTTGCTCAATATTTATTCTAAATATCTCCCTCTTTTTCTTTTAATTCTTTATTCTTTTATTTTTGCACAAAAACAAGCTAATTATTAAACTTTATACAATGCATGCTTTTTGCTAATATTTGTATTTACAAGTATCTACATGCATTTGCAAAGGTTTTTGTAGCTAAAATATAAGAATAAAGAGTGATGAATGAGTATTCATCACCCCCCTATACTTAACGTTGCTAGTCCCTTAGCAAACACTTATTTGAAAAAGAAGTGAAAAAGAGAAAGAAAAAGAAAAGAGGAGAATGTACATGGATCTAGGTTGAATATTAAACTTGCCTTCATTAAATTGAATTATGGAGCTCGATCAGATCTTTGGATTATTAATGTGTCAGAACCTTATTTGGACTTAAGTCTAAAACTCAACAGCCTCTAAGTTCCACTAATCTATAACCAGGACTCCTCAATAATCCAGATCAGAACAAGTCACCAAACACAAACATTGAAGACCATGAATCTTTCCTTGTACTGTGAATGTGAAGTATAAGCTCTCCACCTCAGAAATGGCAACTTGACAACCCTCCCCGACAAGGTAACTCTATGACCCCAATCTGTCCACTCTTTCCTCGAGGAGCGGGGTATTCCCTTCTAAGTTCAAGTTCAACCGGCTCAAGAAGAGGGGGAAGAAGAGAATGGACCATGGCCAGTGTAGCCATGTATCCTTGGGAGCTCAACCAGTGTAGCCAAGTCTCCCTGCTGCAACCTACATAAGGTGGGACATGAATCTCAAGCTTGGCTTATTTGCACTATATACATACTCCGGTGGGATTATCATTTTCTATCAGACCCACCATTTTTTGGAGTTATTTTCTTTTTGCATTTTTCTTCAAGTGCATCTATACAACATATACATGTGCAGCATATATACAAGGAGTTTTTCCTCTTGAGCCAGTAGAATATCCCTCTTTTGAAGCATTATTGCAACCCACAACTCCTGTCATTAGACCTCATGGCAACCAGACCAAGTTTAGACGCACTTCCTTCACTAAAAGAAGAAGAGAGGTTCCGCCTAGAAGTACTACCCTCATATGCTACCCCAAGTCAAAGAAGACTGCCTCCTCACCACTTCATCCGTAGAGAGCTCGGTGCTAAGTGCGGTGTCCAAGTAAAGCCATTGTCCATATGAGTCATGTGTGTGCTGTTAAGTGCTCTACTTAGGCTCATTGAGATGACATGTGATCATAGCCTAGTGGACTCAAAGAATTAAGTCGCCATGAACCTGAAAAGCCTTAACCCTAAGCCCTATCAGGTTCCTCTTAGAAATTAGGTGGATTAAGATCTTCATCAAGCTCCATTTCCCAATTTAATTCCAGGCTAGTTTAAATGTCAACTATAATCCAGGAAAAACTATATACATATATACAAAGATGCTATTTACACAATATTTACAAACATGCAAAATTTTTGAAAAATGTTTTGAAATCATGAATGGATGAATGCATGAATGCAAGTTTTGCAAAAGTATTTACACACATTTACACAAGATTTTTGCAAACTTTTGATTTTCAAAACATTTTGGAAAAATTTTGTACTATATACATAATTTTGATATGAAAATATTTACACAAACTTTACACAAAAAGGTTTTGAAAACATTTTTACAAAAATAATTTGTACACTAGATATGTATGTGCAATAAAAGAATGTTTATTTACAGGAAACATTTTTAATTTTTGTGGTTTTTAAGGTTTTTAGCCATTTTTATTTATTAACACACTCACACAAAGTACGAGTTATGTCTAAAGTATATATGGAATATATACACACCCCCTATACTTAGCTCGAACGATGTCCTCAGAGTCAAGAGCGATGAAGAAGACATAACTCGTGCTTAGTATAGGGAAGCGAAAAGGAAGGCTATATACAAAGATGAATGAGTGAATAGAAAATCAAGAAGACTCTCGGCTTTTCCCCCCTATACTTAGGATCAAATAATCCTAAGTATAGCAGGCTGTACACAAAAAGGAAAACCGAGTGGCGAATGTACAGGGTCTACCCCCCCTATACTTAGGGTAAAATATCCCTAAATATAGGCAACAAAACAGGGATAGAAAGAATCAAAAGAAATACCCAAAGGTCCTACATCCCCCCTATACTTAGGGTAAAGTACACCCTAAGTATAGCATAATCAAAAGATGAAGAAAGGGATGTGGGACTAAAGAATGTGATGATATGGACATCTGGATCTATACAGGTCGGAAGAACAGTGATAATCGGGCGTGAGATGCAATAGATGTGAGTCAAGAGACCACATCTCATGCAAAATGAATCGGGGCAACATCAATGACCCGTGGCTCATGATCTAGAAATGGCTTGAGCCGCTGGCCGTTCACTCGAAAGGTACTCTCAGAAGACAACTCGGATATGTCAATGCTACCGTTGTCGTGTACCTTTCTCACAAGATAGGGTCCCTTCCATTTGCTCTGTAGCTTCCCTGGAAATAGATGAAGCCTAGCGTCAAACAACCATACTCTCTGTCCAGGCTCAAAATGCTTGTGGCTGATGTGAGAATCATGCCACTCCTTCACTCTCTCCTTGTACTGTAGGTTGTTTAAGAAGGTGGTATCTGTAAGCTCCTCCAAGGCTGCTAACTCTGCCCTCCTCTGGTCTCCTACACTATCTGGATCAACAAGTATCTCAGTGACTGCCCAAAGTGACCTGTGTCTCAGCTCAACAGGTAAATGGCACGGCTTGCCATATACGAGACGAAAGGGAGATGTGCCCAAAGGTGTCTTGAAAGATGTCCTATATGCCCACAAGATCGAATCCAAAAGCTATGACCAATCCTTTCGGTCAGGGCGGATGACTTTCTGCAATATAGTCTTGATCTCCCTGTTCGACACCTCGGCTAGACCATTCGTCTGTGGATGGTATGGAGTGGCAACTCGATGGTCTATGCCGAACTCGCTAGCAAGGGCCTTCACCTGGTCGTTGATGAAATGAGACCCCCCATCTGAAATCAATACTCGAGGTACCCTGAACTGTGTGATGATGTACTTCCTCAAAAATCTGCAAACTGTCCTGGCATCAGCGGTTCGAGCGGGGATGGCCTCAACCCAACGACTCACATAATCTACGGCCAATAGAATGTACTCAAATCCCTGACTCTTAGGGAATGGACCCATGAAATCGATGCCCCATGCGTCAAAAACCTCGCAGAAGTGAATGGGCTGCATCGACATCATATCAAGCTGTCCACAAGTGCCCATCCTCTGACAGTCAGTACACCTCTTCACGAGCTCATCAGAGTCCTTGAAGAGGGTAGGCCACCACAAGCCGGATTGGAGCACTTTCTGTGCCGTTCTCCTCCCAGAGTGATGTCCCCCTGCCTCAAGCTTGTGGCAGTAAGTGAGGACGCTATGGTGCTCCTCCTGAGGAATGCACCTACGCCAGACGCTATCCCCTCCTTTGTGGTAAAGGATGGGATCCTCCCAGTGGTAGGACTTGGCCTTCGCGAGGAAGGTCTCAAGCCTCTGCCTGGGCCAATCTTGTGGAACTTTCTTAGCAACAAGAAAGTTCACAATATCGGCATACCACGGGAGAGAGGCGATAGCAAGGATCACCTCATCTGGGAAGGTCTCACAAATAGGATCGATCTGCTCAGAATCCTCAAGGTGCTCAAGTTGGGAGAGATGATCCGCCACCACATTCTTGACTCCAGGCTTATCTTTGATCTCAATCTTGAACTCCTGGAGTAGAAGCATCCATCTAGTCAGTCTGGCCTTGGCATCCTTCTTTGCCATGAGGTATCGGATGGCGGTATGATCAGTAAACAGGGTCACTCTAGATCCAATAATGTACGATCTGAACTTATCTAGGGCGAACACTACAGCTAGCATCTCCTTTTCTGTGAGTGTGTAGTTCCGCTGCGCGGAATCCAATGTGCGGCTAGCGTAGTGGATAGCAAATGGGACTCCATCCCTCCTCTGTCCCAACACGGCCCCCACAGCAAAATCGGAGGCATCCGTCATGATCTCGAATGGGAGAGACCAATCAGGTGGATGAAGAACAAGAGCCTCTACAACACATCTCTTGAGAGTCTCAAAGGACGAAAGACACTTGTCATCGACAAGGAACTCGGTGTCTTTCATCAGCAGGTCAGTCAACGGTCGGACAATCCTACTGAAATCATGAATGAATCTTCAGTAGAAACCGACGTGCCTCAGGAATGACCGTAACTGCCGCAAATTGGACGGCGGTGCGAGTTTTCTAATGACATCTACCTTGGCTGGATCAACCTCCATGCCCCTGTTGGAGATGATATGGCCAAGCACCGTCCCTTGAGTCACCATGAAGTGACTCTTCTCCCAAGATAGCACCAAGTGAATCTCTATACATCGCTGAAGTACTCGGTCTAGGCAGTCAAGATAGGAGTCGAATCCGTCGCCGTAAACCGAGAAATCATCCATGAAGACCTCCAAGCACTCCCCTACCATGTCCGAAAAGATCGACAACATGCATCTCTGAAAGGTCGCAGGGGCATTGCATAGCCCAAATGGCATGCGTCGGAAGGCGTATGTGCCGAAGGGACAGGTAAAGGTGGTCTTGTCCTGGTCCTCGGGAGCGATGGCCACCTGGTTGTAGCCCGAGTACCCATCCAGAAAATAGTAGTGGCTCTTCCCTGCCAGTCTCTCAATGATCTGATCTATAAAGGGCAGGGGGAAATGATCCTTCTTGGTGGCCTGGTTGAGTCTCCTGTAATCAACGCAGACCTGCCAAGAAGTGGGTACCCGTGTAGCAATCTCCTCTCCAGACTCACTGACCACTGTAGTGATGCCCGTCTTCTTGGGCACCACATGCAAAGGGCTGACCCACTTGGAGTCGGAGATGGGGTAGATAAAATCGATGCTCCACCATTTTGATTTCTCCTTCATGACAACCTCTCTCAGATTCGGGTTCATCCGCCGCTGGAACTCATGCGACGGCTTCGCCTCATCCTCGAGATAGATATGGTGGGAGCACAAGGCCGGACTTATCCCCTGGAGATCTGCTACGCTCCATCCAATAGCCTTGCGGTTCTTTTCAAGAACCCCCATCAGACGAGATTCCTGCTCTCCAGTCAAATCGGCGGAGATAATGACTGGGTACATCTCATGCTCACCCGCAAGGAACCTATACTTCAGTGATGCAGGAAGTGGCTTCAGCTCTGGACAACTGGGTGCTAGTGGATCTGGCCTCTGAAAGGTCTGCGTGAACGCTGCCAGATCTACATGGGAGAACTGAAACTCTCTGTCACTCTCAAGAATTGGAGAATGCTGCCGTGCTGGACTGTCTCTGCTCTGCTCAGCATCTACCTCCTCCCCATCTGCAGGATCAGTGGAAGTCAGGTCTGGCATATAATCATCACAATCTGCCCAACCAGACTCTGACTCAGAGGGATCTGTGTCATCCAAGGTGGCATCAGCACCACCATCATCACAAGAATCTGTCTCGCGGTCGAGAACCAGCTCTGCTACCTCTAAAGTATCCTGGACCAGGAATGTGCTTTCCAAGCTCTCCTCTGCTGTCGTCTCTGCATCAGCGGAATCTGAAAGTGAGAGGATGGCCTGTGCTGCTGGGTCTGCCCAAACTGCCTCATCGTCTGTCATCACAACGTCACAGTCCTGGTGGATGTCTAGCCCTGCATCTGTCAGCTGCTCTGCATCTGAAGTGGTCTCTGAGCATGATCTGTCTCTGGCACGGCTGTCCTCGACTGTCTCTATTTGTACACTTTCGCCCTCGATGTGAAAGTATACCTTCCTGCTATCATGGTCAGTCACCGCCTTGGCTGTGGCCAAGAACGGACGACCGAGAATGATGGGGGTATCGGTCACTGAATCAGGGATCTCCATGTCCAACACTACGAAGTCCACGGGGAATTGCAGGCCCTGAATCGTGACGACAACGTCTCGCAACAACCCCTTCGGCCTCTTGACAGATCGATCAGCAAACTGAAGGACTGTCCTGCTCTGTCTAAGAGTGCCCAACTCGAAGCGGTCGAGAAGGGCTGCCGGAAGGAGGTTGATCGACGATCCGCTATCTAATAGAGTGCGGTCGAACCTCTGCTCTCTGATGTGGCATCTGACATAAGTGGCTCCTGAATCTGGCCTCTTGGCCGGAAGACGATTCTGGATCGCGAAACAAGTGGCTCTCGTCAGCACACGGATCTCTGAGTGATGGTTCCGCCTCTTCCTCCTGACTGTGGTCCTGTCTCTAAGGGAACGCTGGAGAAGAGGTATGTGCTACAAAGCCTCCTGAAGAGTCAGCTGAATGTGGAAACGATCTATCATCTGCTGGCTGAACTCTTCCTGCTCTCTCTTTTTTGGATTTTCTTTTTTCTTCCCCTTCCCCATCTGAAGGGCTCTAGGGAAGGGGATCACAGGGTCCTTCTCAAATGAAGGACTAGGAAAGGGTCTAGACGGTTCGACGACCGGATCCACACATACATCATGCACCATAGTGGGACCAGAAGAAAATAAACCCTTTCCTTTATTCACAGAAGTGTTCCGAGATACATCAGTAAAAGGAAAAACAACAGGAATCTCAGAAGAACTGGTGGCATCAGCACCACCATCGGCTGGAAGACTCGCGGCCTCAGTACCGCTCTCTGGCTCGGCATCCTTGGTGGCCTCAGTACCACCTCCTCCAACTAGTGAAACGGCGGCCTCAGTACCGCTGGTGGGACCGGCATCCATGGTGGCATCAGTACCACCATCATCATCTCTAGCGGCCTCAGTACCGCTCTTCTCCTCGCTTGGCGCTCTGGGTGTCTGCTCATGGTGTCGCTCAGATGAGGCGCCGCCTGCTGGCATCCTACCGCTCCTAAGTGTGACAAAATCAGTATAAAAAAGATATGCAGACATATCACCAAATGCATCACTAGGAGTGGCATACTCAGTACAAGCTACCTGCTCAGATTTCCTCTTTAGGTTGTTGGGATTCGGCTCAATCTGGGCAGGGATGGCGGCCTTCCCTCTCACGATGTCCTGCATCTCCTGGCGGAACTCGTCCATCTCCCGTCGAAAAGTAGCCTGCTGATTTGTGAGAAGGCGGGCTATATCATCCAAGACGGGCTCTCCTGAGAACCCGACGGGTAGCCTCTCTGGTAGTGAGGCTGCTGGAACTGGTGCTGTGGCTGAGAGGGGTAAGAATGTGTCTGCTGATGCTGCTGCTGGTGAGGCTGATCACGCCTCCAAGACTGTCCCTGCTGATAGGGACGAGGGCCATACTGTGACTGCTGCTGCTGCTGCTGTGGGTACACTGGGGGCTGCTGCTGCTAGTGATCTCTCTGATGGCCGTACTGGCCACCCTGTCCTGACGACTGCTGTTGGGGCTGGGTACCTCCGGTCCTCCAACGGAATCCGGGATGGTCTCGTCGGATACCGAGCTGGGGGCGGTCATACCAAATCCCGTTGACATCTATCAACGGCTCTGCATCGTACTGGGGTGGCGGGAGCACTGCTAGAGGCTGATCCGGCTGGTATACCACCATCTACATGTCTGAAGATGGTGGTGACTGGTAGGTGGGCTGCGGCTGCTGGTATGGCTCTTCCTGTACAAGATGGACCTGTCTAGGCTGCTGGTGGGAGCTGGAGCACTGGGACTGGCTGCCGGAGCTACTCGGATCGCCTCGTGCCTGAAAATGGGGCTGGGGAGCTGTCTGTGCCTCCTGGAGACACATGAGCTGTGTCTTCAGGTCACTCAGAGTCTGTGCCATCTGCTACATCTACGTGATGCCCTGGCAATGCTTCTTCTCTATAATCTCCATCCAGTCCAGCTCCTTGCTGATGATCCTCATGTCCGCGGCTGATGACTCGGCCTGTGCTGCTGCTACTGCGGATGAACTGGAAGGACCGACGTCGACCCATGCTATCCTCTGGTACTGCACGGGCTGTGGCTGCTGGGGTCTGCCCTGAGTATAAAACTGGGTCTGGGACATCACCATATAGTTCTCAGCCATCTCTCAGTAGATGGACCAGACCTGATCGTGATCCTTGGTGAAGTAAGACCCGCCACAAGAAGCGTTCACCAAGCCCTGAAGCTCTGGTGTCAGCCCGCTGAAAAAGCTCTGAACAAGGTTCGGCTTGGAAATGTCGTGGTGCGGGCATCTGTCTGTCAGCTCTCTGAACTTCTCCCATGCCTCGTGAAACTGCTCGTTGGGGAGCATGAAGAAGTTGCTGATCATGGCTCTAGCGGCATTGGTCCGTCCGAGTGGGTAGTACTTGTGCAAGTACTCGGTGCGGAGTTGCTCCCAAGTGTAGACGAACTTCCCCAAATGCTTCAGCCTGGTGGCTGCTCTGTCAGCTAAGGAGAAGGGGAAGGCAATCATCCTGATGGTATCCTGGTCCACCTGACGGTCGTGGACGGTGCTGCAGATCATCAGAAACTCCTGGAGGTGGAGATGGGGCACCTCAGTGGCGAGCCCATGGAAACGGGGGAGGAGCTGCAAAGTGTTCGGGGGAAACTTGAAATCCCCCACGATAGCTGGTAGCACAACCCAGTGATGCATCAGGGTCAATCCGGGGTTGCAACTCCCGCATCGGTCTCGGCTGCTCTTCTCCTGCCGCCGCGGCTGCCGCTGCGGCTGCTGCGGTAGCGGCTGCTGCCGCTGCCTCATCTGGGATCCTCGGCCCGTCTCTACGCTGCTCTCGCTCTTCTCTCATCTGCTCCATCTCGCGCCTCATATCTAACATAAACGCTCCCTGATCCCTCAACTGCTGCTGCACTGTCTCAAGGGAGGCGATCAGGGAGGAGTTGATCGCACCCTGGTCAAGAATGAAATGCTCAGGCTGCGAACCTCTAGTGCGATCATCGGAACTGTCGGCCATAATCTCTGCAAAATCAAATGATCCATACTCAGGTGCCGATAAATATGATAGTCTCTCCTCTGGCACTGGTCTCTCGGAACAGAAAGAAAGGGGGTCGAGGGGGAACATGGTGGAATCATACTCAGGTTCGGAGAGCGGATCTCGGCTCTCGCGAACCAACCTAGATGAACGGGTCGACGCGCCCGAAAGCGGTGCAGCCAGAGGCTGCCTAAGAGATCGTCTGCCCATCATCTTGATGTGGCGAGTAAGGCGGATGAGATCTGGAAAAACTATGATCACAAGCAAACCCCCAGTTCACCAACGCAACGTGAGCTGAAGACCGTAAAGGCTCGATCAATTTATCTTGTCAATTTTTATTTTGATGAACAGTCAGGATACCAGAGCGATTACGTGACCTGTTGGGATACCCGATACTTTCCCAACTGACTATCCCACACAGAAAGAGTCAGTAATCAGTCGAGAAGAGTATCGGAGGGCTCTACCTAGTGTTCGGGGTCACTCTCTCGCACAATCAAACCAGACAATGAGGGGGTTGCTCTCCCCAAGACAAGTTTTTTAAGTGAAGTGTCTTTTAGGGTCAATAGTTTTAGCAGTCCCAATTTTATGATTTTTCTTTTTAGATATTTTTCAATAAAAACAAAAAGCCTAACGAATTTTTCGGTTCTCCTGATTATTAAGTCAAAAACAGGGGGAGAAGACGAAAAAGCCGATGCGCGATGAAATCAATGATGCATGCAGAGTAAGAGATGCGTACCTGACTCCAGCAGTCTACATCCAATATGATCCACGCAGAATTGAAAGACGGAAATAAAACTACCTAAATGGTGCAAGCGGAAAACCGAGTCCCTAAATAGCAATTTCTACTCGAAAGAACCGTCTAACTGGTCACCAGCCTCCGATCCAAAGAGTCCGGTCTCGGTCTACCCCTCCTCCTCCCGACAAATCGGGTTCAGGAGCAGCGCTTGGCAGGGTAGGCTACGGCACGTAGGCTCGAAGGAAGCGAGTCAGCTATTTTTATTAATCTTTTATTAGTAGGTCCAATTAACGAACTATAGACACAAGCAGATAATTAGGTGTTTGGATCCTACTAAGTATGACACAATCAACATAAATTCCTAAGGCTAGGGGCTCGATAAAAACCGCGTGAAACCAGAAAAGGCAGTGAAAAAAGAAAAGCCGCGTAAAAAGCCGCGAAAAACCTAAGAGTCCCCCGAGCACACCGGTGCTCGGCGAAACAGACCCGAGAGAAAGTCTAAGTCCAAGTCCTGCTGAGCTATCCCTGTGTTATTACAATAAGTCAAATAACAGAAATAAACTCTAATATACTCCTCTCCCACTCAGCTACTCTCTCACGCTCTCCTGCGGCTCCGTGCAGAAGGGAGCCGCCTCTGAATCCTACGGTTGCGGCAGCTTCTCGAGAGTTACCGCCTCGGTCCTCGGGCCCTCGCAAGAAAGCAGACAAGTGTCAAACACCAAATAAACTAATCAAATAAAGGCAGGAAAAGTAAATGAAATGAAACAGAGGTATATATGCAAAAATGACAATAAAATAAACAAGCAAAAATAAAAACAAAAATAAAAGAAAAGAAAAGAAAAGAAAAGAAAAATAAAAAAAATAAAAGAAAAATAAAAGGCCACGAAAAACCGCGGACTCAGAAAGAGCCGCGGAAAGCCATGAAAAAGGAAAGAAAATAAAATGTAAACTAAAGCGACTACTAAGCCGTGCTCCTCGGCAACGGCGCCATTCTGATGATCGCAAAATCAACGAGCAACTAAGGTGAAGAAATAGAGCTAAGGTCGTTGCGACCTCAGTTGCTCGAGTAAGCCGGGTCAATCAAGAAAATTAAGAGCAGACCACCAAAATAGAATAAAAATCAAAGAAACACACTAGTGGCCCTGGCTATTAGATTATCCTCGTATAGCGACCAGGGTCGGACTCAGGGAGCACGTGATGGCGTCGCGGCCTACGAAGTAGTCTAAAATAAAAATAAAATAAAAGAAAATGCTTTTTGGTGGATTTTTAATGTTTTTAAATTTTTTTTGGATTTTTAAAGAATAAAAGAAATAAGAAAAGCACCCAACCAAGCAACTACAAACAATTATTTGACTACTCAAAAATCAATTCAAACAAAAATGTTTTTATGTTTTTTATATTTTTTTATGTTTTTGGTTAATTTTTGGTGATTTTCTGATTTTTATGGAATTTTATAAAAATAAAACAAGACTGAAAAATAAAGGCACTGTCCAGTTAGACTTGGAGGGCCAAATTAAAATGCAAAATGGCCCTATCAAGGTCTGAAGGTAATTTTCCTGTAAAGTAGAAAACACAAGGAAAACTTAGGCACTAGAATTATTAATTTTTGATTTTTCAATTATTTATTAGAATTTTTATGGGTTTTTAGGGGTTTTGTAATTTTATAGATTTGATAAATCTAAAAATGACCAAAATTGGTCAGAAAATCAAACAGCACAAATTTTTGTAATTTTTTTGTAATTTTTAGAGGTGTTTTAATATTTTTGTGATTTTTAAAGCTAGACAGTAGTAAAAATGCTTGTTTTTGAATTTTTAAAATAATAAAAAGTGTCAAAAATGTCTCCGAAAATTATAGAAAACTTTACACCATGGCAGGAGCCATGTGTCCAATTTTCATCAAATTTGGAGTAGGTTTGCTATTTTATTAAAATCAAAAACAAAGGTACAGTGCACAGGGACCTGTACGCAATTAAGAAAAGTTCCAGGGGGTCCGGTGCAATTTTTCCAAGAACTCACACGCCAAACGCGTGACCTGGGCACTCAGGGACCTATTTGCAAGAAAACTTAAGTCCCTGTACTAAATAGTAACACATACTAAAAGTCCAGGGGCTCAAGTGTAAATTACCCAAGATATAAAGCACATGCACAAATACAACACTCATAGGGGCATTTCTGCAAATAATAAAAACTTAATTTCATTCATTAACACCCTAGAACAATAGGCCCATATATGCAAATATCCCACAAAAGCACGTGTCGAAGCACGTGTTCCACTACAGACAGGGGTATAAAAGCAAATACAGGAAAAGACAAGGTCTACTATGCAAATACACCAAACTAAAATAAAGTTCTAAAATATTTACAGGACTAAAGACTAACAACTAAAAAGCTAAGGGCCTAAGAAGAAATTACCCTTTATTTAAGCTGATGGTCGGATGCCTGCCACGTGGAGATCGGACGGTGGAGAAGAGGTGCGGCTAAGCACAGGGCTCCTCGGTGCTCATCCAACGGCAGGGGACGCGCCACGTGTAGATCCGATGGTCGAGATGCGATGGGTCCTCTTCGCTGGATGGAGGGTTGAGAGGAGGCCACGTGGAGATCCGACGATAGTTGCTGGACTCCTCTTAACCCTGATCGGACGGTCCGGACATGATTTGGAGCTGGAGGGCAATCGGACGGTCGGGGAGGATGCTCGATGAACAAGCGGCCGGCGAACTTCGCCGGGCTCGTGCGCGTGCAGGAGAGCTCCTCGGAGGCTGCTGAAGATCGGAGAAGATACGCATTGGGCTCCCGCGTCTAATGGGCTCCTCAGATGGCGCAACGGAGCTACGGAGAGCTCAGGCGACACCGGCGGAGGCTGAGCTGCTGCGCCTGAATGTCGAGCCCACAGATGGGCTCCTTTGGACATGCAAAGCTATGCAACACGCTCCTGGGTCGAGGGCAAAGTGCCTCGACCCGGTTAGGGGTGGTGAAGGTGATCTGTGCGTCGGGACGAAGGGGCTCCGGCGAAGCGACAGCGGAGGAGCCCCAATCCCAGTTCTGTGGCGAACTAGGTTGAACGAAGGGATGGAGAAGGTGCGCTGGGGAAAGGCGAAGACGTGGGTCGACTCCGATGATCGAACGGGTGGTTAGGGTGGTCGGAATCGGAGCTCGTCGGCGACGGGGTGACTTGTGCATAAAGCTAAATTAAAGAAATAGGGAAGGAAAGAGGGCTACCTACTGGTCGATGTCGACTGTGGAAGAGCTGGGGAAGCTCCAGGTCCTAGCCTCGAGGGCCGTCGATGCCCGAGGCTCGAGCACCACCTCTGGGCAGCGTACGGCGGCGCATCGTCGCCGGATCGATGGTCTACACGCTCCTTCCTCGCTGTGACACCACCGGCCGACTGCTGTTACTCAGGCGGAGATGATGGAGGTCCTGGGGTGGAGAATGAATGAGCCAAAGATGCGTGAAAATGGAGGCGGAGCTCAGGCTAAATACCTCTAGGGGTCCGGCTAGATGGGAGTCGGGCGTGAAGCTCGGAGCGCGGATCCCAATGCTGGTGATCGGGCGTGCATCTCGGATGCAAGAGGAAGAAGGAGAGTCTGGGAATATCGGATTTGGTGATCGGGTCATGACGCGATAAATCGGCGAAATCGGGTCGGGCGTCATTGACCCGTGGGAAGTGGTCCAAGGGGGGGAGTTGACCGGGGGGTCAACATCCCCCGTGGACCAATCAGAACATGCCACCTCAGAAATAATTGGAAATTCAAAATAAAATATTAAATGGCCGAATTATTAAAAACTCAAAACATGAAAAATGTTTGTTTTAATTTTTCTATTTTTTGTGATTTTTAATTATTTTTTTGAAATAAAAATAAGGTATTTACATTATAGTGCTATATATAGGTATATATACAATATTGTTTTTTAGTTTTTGATTTTTAATTAATTATTTTTGTACATTTTCGGTTTTGATTTTCATTTTATTTTGTTTTTTTATTCTCGTGGCTTTCCGCGGCTTTTTCTGAGTTCGCGGCTTTTCGCGGCTTTTTGTTTTTCTTTTATTTTTGTTTTGATTTATTTTCTTTTCTTTTCTTTTCTTTTATTTTTGTTTTTATTTTGCTTGTTTATTTTATTGATATTTCTGCACATATACCCTGTTTATTTTCCTGCCTTTGGTTGCTTTATTTTATTGGTATTTGACACTTTGCTATTGTCTTGCGAGGGCCCGAGGACCGAGGCGGCGACTCTTGAGTAGACGGCGCAACCGCGGTGATTGATGACCGACGGATCACGAGAGATCAAGGGAGATAAATAACAGGTCGTTGCGACCTCAATCCCTCGAAAATCGATCAACAAGAAAAATCAATCACTCAAATCAGATAAAAACAAGCAAGCACACAATAGAGCGATCTAGCTATAGGATTAACCTGGTATAGCTCCCAGGGTCGAACACAAGGAGCACAGATTGGCCTTGCGGCCTACGATGTAGTCAGAAATCCAAGAAAGTCTTTTTTTTATGGTTTTTATTTGTTTTTATATTTTTTTTAGATTTTTTTAAAAGATGAGAAAATGAGAGAAAGTAAATACAAGGCAACTTCAACAATTTATACAACATACAAAAATGAAGCAAAAATTCCAGAAAATTGGTTTTTAGGTTTTTCAAGTTTTTTACTGTTTTTGGTGAATTTTTGGAATTTTTATAATGGGTAAATTATTTACTAAAAATCAAACAAGGCAGAAACACCAAGGTACTGTCCAGCAAGGTTAAAAACTCAAGAATAAAATATTTAAGAGTTTCAAACAACCTTGGAGGTAATTTTCCTGTAATCTATGAAGAATGAGGAAAATTTAGGCACCCTAATTATTGTTTTTGCATTTTTAATTTATTTATTACAGTTTTTATGAGTTTTTAGGGGTTTTTCAATTTTTAGGGTTTTTAAGTGATGAAAAGTCACCAAAAATGGCTGGAAAATCAAACAACCAGCAAACAACAAATCCTAATTTTTTTAGAATTTTTAAAGGTGATTTTATATTTTTTTGGTATTTTTAAAGTCAAACAGTGGCAAAAGTATGTGTTTTTGAATTTTTAAAAATAATAAATGAAATCAAAAATGTCCCCAAAAATCATAGAAATTCCTACACCATGGCAGGAGCCATGTGTCAAAATCTCATTGGATTTGGAGGTCGTTTGATATTTTATTCAAAAATAAAGGTGGGGCACTGTGCACAGGGACCTAAGTGCAAATACCCAAAGATCTGGGGGCCTTGGTGCAAAATACCCAATAAATAACGCACATGCGCATAAACAATGCTCACAGGGGTATATATGCAATTATTCAAAAATATTCATGCATTCATTAACATTCCAGAACTACAGGGCTAAAGATGCAAAAATCCCAAAGTAACACGTGACGAAGCACGTGGTTCACTACTGGCAGGGGTATAATTGCAAATAAAATTAAGCGCGAGGGTCTCTATGCAAATATCCCAGAAAATAAACAACTGAATTAAAAATTACAGGACTAAAAAGAAATGGACAAACTACGAGGGGGCCCTATGATATTTACCCCTTTATTAGCCGACGGTCGGATGTGCGCCACGTGGGTGATCTGACGGCTGGGATGCGCGACGCTTTACTTCTTCGGCTCTTGGGCTCGATCGACGGCGGAGGGAGAGGCACGTGGACGATCGAGCGGTGCTGGGTTACTGCGCCTCTCTCCTCGGTTGCGACGGTCCAGATGAGATCCTCAGATGGATCAACGGCTGTTGCTCCTCTACAGATCGACGGCTAGGATGAGAACTGGAGCGAGGTCTTCATCGGACGGCTCTGGAGGGTGGAGGAAGAACTCGACGCCGGCGAACTTCGCCGACGTCCTGCGTGAACTCCGGTCCTCCTCAGCTGCGCCTGAAGGTCGGAGAAGGTCCGGCGTGAAGTTGCGCAGCTGCTGCGGGTGGCCAAGGGCCCAACCGAGCCCTGGAGGGGCTCCGGCGAGGCCTAGTGGCTCGAAGCTCCTGGCTGAACTGTGAAGGAGGCTCAGACACCCCCTTTGGACCTGCAAAGTGGTCAAGAAGCTTCGCGGGTCGAGGGCAAAGTGCCTCGACCCGGTTAGGTGGCGTGAAGATGATCGGTGCGGTGGGGCGGAAGAGCTCCGGCGAGGCGACGGCGGTGGAGCTCGACTCCCAGATCCTGTGCGATCTGGGTTGTGCGAATGGGTGAAGAAGGTGCGCGGGAAGACGGCGAAGGTGAAGGTAGGGTCGGATGGTCGAGATGATACGCGAAGTGGTCGGAATCGGAGATGTACGTCGGAGCTATGATTTGGGCGTAATCGGAAATTGGAAGAAATTAGCAGGAATTAAGGCTACCTGATGGATGCTGGAGACTGTGCTGGAGCGTGGCTATCTCCGGGTCGTAGCTTCGAAGGGCGTCAAGGCCTGAAGCTCGATGCTCAACGCCGGCGGCAGAGCAAGGCGGCGAGAAACGCCGGATCGATGGTAGGGGCACCCTCACCTCACTGCAACAGGGGCTAACTCGAGCTGTCACCTCGGGCTTTGCTCTGGAGGTCACGGGAAGAAGGATGGCTATCCAAAGATGGGGCGCGGAGGCGGCGGAGGTGATGGTATATATGGTGACAGCGTCGACTAGGGTTGAGGGTGGACGGCTAAGGAAGGTGTTGATTCGATGGCGAAGGATCCGGCGAGGGAGAGGGATGAACGGCGAAGAATCCGGGCGTGGGGTATGCGTGGGGGACAGCCTGGAGTCGCGTGGGAAAATCGGAGAAGGCGGGGCGGCGCGCGTCGTCCAGAATAGGAAGGAGACCGCGGGGGAGTTGACCGGGGTCAACATTCCCCCGTGGACCAGTCAGACGCTGCCACGTGTTCCTGATTTTTGTTTATTTATTTTAGGGCAGAAATAGGCCGAATTAAAGAAAACTCAAAACATGAAATATTTTTCTTTTATTTTTTTCTATTTTTTGGTGATTTTAAATTAATTTTTGGAAATAAAAATAGGGTAGCTATATATATAGGTATATGTACACTATATGGATTTTTATTTTTGATTTTTTTATTTGTTCTTTTTATGTATTTTATGCTCATTTTGTATTTTATTTATTTACAAGATAAATTATGAAATAAAAGAATATTTTTATTTTATTTTTATTATATATATACAAGGGTGAAGTAAATGGTTGAATACATTTATATACATGGTATTTATACAATGTATTTTTGTATTTTCAATTTTGTAATTTTTATTTGATTTTTGTTTTGTTTCTTTTTATTTATTTTATTTACAAAATATGCCATAGAATATTTACAAAAAGTTTAGAAAATAATTTCATTTATTTATAGGGTTAAATAAATACAATGGTGTGGTTTATGCACATGAGAAAAAGGGTATTTTTGAATTTTTGATTTTTATCTTTTTATTTTGTTTTTAATAGCTTTTACAAAATATATACAAGATATTTACAACCTATTTTTGGGTGAGGAAAATATATAGTTTTATTTACAGAAGTATATACACATGTGAGCCCTATCTCCCTCTACTTTGGCTTTTATGCGGTCAGGCCCATGCTGAGCCCTCCCTTGGGTTAGGTTTGCTCAATATTTATTCTAAATATTTCCCTCTTTTTCTTTTTGCTCTTTATTCTTTTATTTTGTGCACAAAAACATGCTAATTATAGGTTTTTACACAATGCATGCTTCTGGTAATTATTTGTATTTACACATATCTACATGTATTTGCAAAGGTTTTTGTAGCTAAAATAATAGAATAAAGAGTGATGAATGGGTATTCATCAGTGATCGGAGGCGGTTCCTTTCTACACGGAGCCGCAGGAGAGCGTGAGAGAGTAGCTGAGTGGGAGAGGAATATCTTAGATTAGATTAGACTTTATTTCTGCTATTTGAATTGTTGTAATAATACATGGACAGATCAGACTTGGACTTGAGACACTCTCGGGTCTGTTTCGCCGAGCACCGGTGTGCTCGGGGGACCCATTAGCTAGTTCGGTTTTTCGCGGCTTTTTATGCGGTTTTGATTTTTCACTGCCTTTTCCGGTTTCTCGCGGTTTTCTCGAGCCCCTAGCCTTAGGAATTTCTGTTTGATTGTGACGTAATTCATAGGATCCAAACACCCTAATACACTTGCATGTTCCTATAGTGCGGTAATTGGACCTATTAATAAAAGATTAATAAAAATAGCTGACTCGCTTCCTTCGAGCCTACGTGCCGCAACCCGCCCTGCCAAGCGCTGCTCCTGAACCCGATTTGTCGGGAGGAGGGGTGGACCGAGACCGGACCCTTTGGATCGAAGGCTGGTGACCAGCTAGACTGTTCTTTCGAGTAGAAATTGCTATTTAGGGACTCGATTTTTCGCTTGCACCATTTAGGTAGTTTATTTTCTGTCTTTCAATTCTGCACGGATCATCTTGCATGTAGACTGTTGGAGTCAGGTATGCATTTCTTACTCTGCATGCATCATTGATTTTATCGCGCATCGGCTTTTTCGTCTTCTCCCCCTGTTTTGGACTTAATAACCAGGAGAACCGAAAAATTCATTAGGCGATTTTCTTTTTATTGAAAAATACCTAAAAAGGAGAAATCATAAAATTGGGACTGCTAACACTATCGACCCTAAAAGACACTTCACCTAAAAAATCTGTCTTGGGGAGAGCGACCCCCTCATTGTCTGGTTTGATTGTGCGAGAGAGTGACCCCGAACACTAGGTAGAGCCCTCCGATATTCTTCTCGACTGATTACCGACTATTTATGTACAGGACAGTCGGTTGGGAAAATATCGGGTAACCCAACAGGTCACGTAATCGCTCTGATATCCTGACTGATCACCAAAATAAAATTGACAAGATAATTGACCGAGCCTTTACGGTCTTCAGCTCGCGTTGCGTTGGTGAATCGGGGGTTTGCTTGTGATCTTAGTTGTTACCAGATCTCATCCACACTACTCGCCACATCAAGATGATGGGCAGACGATCTCATAGGCAGCCTCTGGCTGCACCGCTTTCGGGCGCGTCTACCCGCTCATCTTGGTTGGTTCGTGAGAACCGAGACCAGCTCTCCGAACCCGAGTATGATTCCACCCTGTTCCCCCTCGATCCCCCTTCTTATGAGACCGAGATACCACTGCCAGAGGAGAGACAGACAGATGATTTATAGGCACCTGAGTTCGGATGTTTTGATTTTGCAGAGACTATGACCGGCAGTTCTGATGATCACACCAGAGGTCCGCAGCATGAGCATTTCGTTCTGGACCAGGGTGCGATCAACTCCACCCTGATCGCCTCCCTCGAGACAGTTCAGCAGCAGCTAAGGGATCAGGGCACATTCATGTTAGATATGAGGCGCGAGATGGAGCAGCTGAGAGCAGATCAAGAGTAGTGTAGAGACGGGCCGAGGATACCCGATGAGGCCGCGGCAGCAGCCGCAGCAGCCGCCGCAGCCGTAGCAGCCACAGCAGCCGCAGCACCCCAAGCCAAAGGAAACTGCCTCCTCACCACCTCATCCATGGAGAGCCATGTGTAAAGTGCAGGTGCAAGTTAAGCCATTGTCTCTGAGAGTCATGCGTGTGTTGTTAAGTGCTCTACTTAGGCTCATCAAGATGACATATGCTCATAGCCTAGTGGACTCAAAGAATTAAGTCCTTATGGACCTGAAAAGCCTTAACCCTAAGTCCTATAAGGTTCCTCTTGAAGTTAAGTGGATTAAGATCTTTTCAAGCTCCATTTCTCAATTTAGTTTCAGGCTTAGTTTAAATGTCAACTCTCATCCAGGAAAAACTATATACATATATGTACAAAAGATGCTATTTACAAATATTTTACAATCATGCAAAAATTTTTGAAAAATGTTTTGAAATCATGAATGATGCATGAGGTGCAAGTTTTGCAAAAAGATATTTACAAACATTTACACAAGATTTTTGCAAACTTTTGATTTTCAAAACATTTTGAAAAAAAGAAAAAATTTTGTACTATATACATAATTTTGATACAAAATATTTACACAAGCTTTACACAAAAGATTTTTGAAATCATTTTTACAAAAATACTTTGTACACTAGCTATGTATGTGCAAGAATAAAAGAGGTTTATGTACATGAAAAATTTTTAATTTTTGTGATTTTTTAGCCATTTTATTTATTAACACACTCACACAAAGTACGAGTTATGGCTAAAGTATATATGAAATATATACACACCCCCCCTATACTTAGCTCGAACGATGTCCTCAGAGTGATCAAGAGCGATGAAGAAGACATAACTCGTGCTTAGTAAAAGGGAGGTGAAAAGGAATGTCTAAGTACAGGAATGAATAAATGAATAAAATGAGAGGAACTCGGTGGTCTCCCCCTATACTTAGGATTAACTAATCCTAAGTATAGAAAGCTGTACATGAAGGGAAAGCCGAGTGAAGAAGATACAGAATCTGCCCCCCCTATACTTAGGGTAAAATATCCCTGAGTATAGGCAGCAAAAACAAGAGCAGAAAGAATGAAAAGAATACTCACAGGTCCGACACCCCCCCTATACTTAGGGTAAAGTACACCCTAAGTATAGCATAATCATAAGATGAGAGATGGGATGTGGGACTAAAGAATAGAATGATATGGACAACTGGATCTATACAGGCGGAGGAACAGTGAAAATCAGGCGTGAGATGTAAAAGATGTGAGTCAAAAGACCACATCTCACGCAAAATGAATAGCGGCAATAATAACGTCCCGCGGCTCATGATCTAGAAATGGTTTGAGCCGCTGGCCGTTCACTCGGAAGGTACTCTCAGAAGATAACTCAGATATATCAATGCTACCGTTATCGTGTACCTTCCTGACCAAATAGGGTCCTTTCCATTTGCTCTGTAGTTTCCCTGGAAATAATCTAAGCCTTGCATCAAACAGCCATACTTTCTGTCCAATCTCAAAATGCTTGTGGCTGATATGAGAGTCATGCCACTCTTTGACTTTCTCCTTATAATGTAGGCTGTTTGAAAATGCTTCATCTCTAAGCTCTTCTAAGGCGGCTAACTCTGCCCTCCTCTGGTCTCCTATACCATTTGGATCCATCAATATGTCTGTAACTGCCCAAAGTGACTTGTGCCTCAGCTCGACTGGTAGGTGACAAGGTTTGCCATAAACGAGGCGAAAGGGAGATGTACCCAATGGAGTCTTGAAAGACGTCCGATATGCCCACAAGACCGAGTCCAAAAGCTGTGACCAATTCTTTCGGTCAGGGCGGACGACTTTCTGCAAAATATTCTTGATCTCCCTATTCAACACTTCAGCTAGACCATTCGTCTGTGGATGGTATGGTGTGGCAACACGATGGTCTATACTGAACTCTCTAGCAAGTGTCTTTACCTGGTCGTTGATGAAATGAGATCCCCCATCAGAAATCAGAACTCGTGGAACCCCGAATCGCATGATGATGTGCTTCTTCAAAAATCTGCAAACTGTCTTTGCATCGGCGGCTCGGGCGGGGATAGCCTCAACCCAACGACTAACATAATCTACGGCCAACAGAATGTACTCAAATCCCTGACTCTTGGGGAATGGACCCATGAAATCGATGCCCCATGCGTCAAAAACCTCACAGAAGTGAATGGGCTGCATCGGCATCATATCACGTTGTCCACAAGTGCCCATCCTCTGACAGTCAGTACATCTCTTCACGAACTCATCAGAGTCCTTGAAGAGTGTAGGCCACCACAAGCCGGATTGGAGCACTTTCTGTGCCGTTCTCCTCCCAGAATGATGTCCTCCTGCCTCAAGCTTGTGGCAGTAAGTGAGGACACTATGATGCTCCTCCTGAGGAATACACCGACGCCAGATGCTATCCCCTCCTTCGTGGTAAAGGATGGGATCCTCCCAGTGGTAGGACTTGGCCTTCGCGAAGAAGGTCTCAAGCTTCTGCCTGGGCCAATCTTGTGGGACTTTCCCAGCAACGAGAAAGTTCACAATATCGGCATACCATGGGAGTGAGGCGATAGCAAGGATCGCCTCATCTGGGAAGGTATCACAAATGGGATCAATCTGCTCTGTCTCCTCAGGCTGCTCTAGTCGGGATAAATGGTCCGCCACCACATTCTTGACTCCAGGCTTATCCTTGATCTCAATGTCGAACTCCTGGAGTAGAAGGATCCATCTAGTAAGTCTGGCCTTGGCATCCTTCTTTGACATGAGGTACCTGATGGCGGTGTGGTCGGTATACAAGGTCACTCGGGATCCAATGATATATGATCTGAATTTATCGAGAGCAAACACTACTGCTAGCATCTCCTTCTCTGTGACTGTATAATTCCGCTGGGCGGAATCCAATGTGCGGCTAGCATAGTGTATCGCAAATGGTACTCCATCCCTCCTCTGTCCTAGCACGGCCCCTACGGCAAAATCAGAGGCGTCCGTCATGATCTCGAATGGGAGAGACCAATCGGGTGGCTGAAGGACAGGAGCCTCAATAACACACTGCTGGAGAGTTTCAAAGGACGAAAGACACTTGTCATCGACAAGGAACTCGGTGTCTTTCGTCAAGAGGTCAGTCAACGGTCGGGCAATCTTGCTGAAATCATGAATGAATCTCCTGTAAAAACCAACGTGCCCCAGAAATGACCGTAACTGCTTCAGATTGGACGGCGGTGTGAGTTTCCTAATGACATCGACCTTGGCCGGATCAACCTCCATGCCTCTGTTGGAGATGATGTGGCCAAGCACCGTCCCTTGAGTCACCATGAAGTGACTCTTCTCCCAAGATAGAACCAACCGGGTAGCAATACATCGCTGAAGCACTCGGTCTAGGCAGTCAAGACAGGAATCGAATCCGTCGCCGTAAACCGAGAAGTCGTCCATGAAGACCTCTAAACACTCCCCTACCATGTCCGAAAATATTGACAGCATGCATCTCTGAAAAGTCGCAGGGGCGTTACATAGCCCAAATGGCATGCGTCGAAAGGCGTAGGTACCGAAGGGACAGGTAAAGGTGGTCTTCTCCTGATCCTCAGGAGCGATGGCCACCTGGTTGTAGCCTGAGTACCCATCTAAGAAGCAATAATGGCTCTTCCCTGCCAGTCTCTCTATGATCTGATCAATAAAAGGCAGGGGGAAATGGTCCTTCTTGGTGGCCTGGTTGAGTCTCCTGTAGTCAACACAGACCCGCCAAGAGGTGGGTACTCGTGTAGCGATCTCCTCTCCCGACTCACTGATCACAGTCGTGATGCCCGTCTTCTTGGGCACCACATGCAAGGGGCTAACCCACTTGGAGTCGGAAATGGGATAAATAAAATCTGCACTCCACCATTTTGATATTTCCTTCATAACAACCTCTCTTAGGTTGGGGTTCAGTCGCCGCTGGAACTCACGCGACGGCTTTGCCCCTTCCTCGAGATAGATATGGTGGGAGCACAACGAGGGACTAATCCCATGGAGATCTGCTACGCTCCATCCAATTGCCTTGCGGTTCTTTTCAAGAACCTCCATCAGACGGGATTCTTGCTCTTCAGTCAGATCAGCAGAGATGATGACTGGGTACATCTCAGACTCTCCCGCAAGGAATCTATACTTCAGCGAAGTAGGGAGCGGCTTTAGCTCTGGACAGCTGGGTGCTGGCAAATCAGGCTTCTGAAGAAGATGTGTGTATGCGGACAATTCTGCCAAATTTGCCTGGGAAAATGATAACGAACTCTCACAAACTGGATCTGGAGAAGGCGGGTCCTCTATATTGTCTCTGATCTGTTCTGCCTCTACCTCCTCCTCATCTATAGGCTCAGGTGGATCCAGATCTGGCATCTGATCATCACAATCGGCCCAATCAGATTCTGAATCCGAGGGATCTATATCAGACTCGGTGGCATCAGTACCACCGGAGAACAAGGTGGCATCAGCACCACCATATAGCAGGGTGGCCTCAGTACCACCATCACTGGAAATCGTGTCGCGATCAAGGTCCGACTCTGCTGACTCAATAGTATCCTGAACCAAGGCTGTGCTCTCCAGACTATCCTCCGCTATCAATTCTCCATCAACTGTATCTGAATATGAGAGGATGGTCTGTGCTGCAGGATCTGCCCAAACTGCCTCATCATCTGTGATCACAAAATCACAGTCCTGGTGGATGTCCGGCTCTACGTCTGTCAGCTGCTCTGAATCTGTACTGCCATGTGAGCGGGATCTAGCTCTGGCTCTGTGGTCCTTAACCGTCTCTATTTGTATACTCTCGCCCTGGACGCGAAAGAATACCTTCCCACTGTCATGGTCAGTCACCGCTTTGGCTGTGGCCAAGAACGGGCGACCGAGGATAATGGGGGAATCGGTCAACGAGTCAGGGGTCTCCATGTCCAGCACTACGAAGTCCACGGGGAATTGCAAACCCTGAATCGTGACGACAACGTCTCGCAACAACCCCTTTGGCCTCTTGACAGACCGATCAGCAAACTGAAGGTATGTCCTGCTCTGTCTAAGAGTGCCCAACTCTAAGTGGTCGAGAAGGGCTGCCGGAAGAAGGTTGATCGACGATCCGCTATCTAAGAGAGTACGGTCGAACCTCTGCTCACTAATCTGACATCTGACATACGGGGCCCCTAAATCTGGCCTCTTAGTCGGCAGATGGTTCTGGATCGCGTAACACGTGGCTTTGGTCAACACATGAATTTCTGCGGTCTTGTTCCTCTTCGTCCTTCTGACTGTGGTCTTATCTCTCAAGGATCGCTGAAGAAGAGGGATGTGTTGCAAAGCCTCATTGAGCGTCAGCTGTATGTGAAATCGGTCTATCATGCTCTGGCTGAACTCCTCCTGCTCTCTCTTTTTTGGATCTTTTTCTTTTTTCTTCCCCTTCCCCAACTCAAGGGCTCTAGGAAAGGGGATCACAGGGTCCTTCTCAGATGAAGGACTAGGAATAGGCCTAGACGGTTCGATGACCGGATCCTCACAAACATCATTCATCACAGTGGGATCAGAAGAAACTAAACCTTTTCCTTTATTCAAATCAGAGTTCCGAGATATATTTATGCGAGGAAAGACAACATTTCTATCAGAATAAATGTTGGTGGCATCAGTACCACCTCTAGTTGGCTCTACAACTAGACGTCTTGCGGCCTCAGTACCGCGGGCTGGCTCGGCTCTGCTGGTGGCGTCAGTACCACCTCCTCTATGTGGTGAAACGGCGGCCTCAGTACCGCCGGTGGAATCAGCATCTCGGGTGGCATCAGTACCACCGTCATCATGATGTGCGGCTTCAGTACCGCTCTCCTCTTCCTCATCTGGCGCTCTAGATGGATCCTCGTGTGGTCGCTCAGATGAGGCGCCTCCTGCTGGTCTTCTACCGCTCCTAAGTGTGACAAAATCAGCATCAAATAAATCCGACGAGATAACATCAAATGAGTCACTAGAAGTGGTAGGCTCAGTGTGAACTACCTGCTCAGATTTCCTCTTCAAGTTATTTGGATTAGGCTCGATCTGTGCAGGGATGGCGGCCTTCCCTCTCATCAGGTCCCGCATCTCCTGACGGAACTCGTCCATCTCCCGTCTAAATGTAGCCTGCTGCTCTGTGAAGAGACGGGCTAGATCATCCATGGCGGGGCTCTCGTGGGAACCCGACGGGTTGCCTCTGTGGTGATGAGGCTGCTGGACCTGGTGCTGCTGTGGCTGAGAGGGGTAAGAGGAATGATGCTGCTGCTGGTGAGCCTGCTGCTCACGTCTCCAATTCTGTCCCTGCTGCTGATAGGGACGAGGTACGAAGGATGATGGCTGGTGTGGTGGGTATGCTGGGGGCTGCTGGTGATCTCTCTGCTGAGAGTACTGCCCTCCTTGACCGGCTGGCTGCTGTTGGGACTGGTTACCCCCATTCCCCCACCTGAATCCGGGATGGTCTCGTCGGATTCCAGGCTGAGGACGGTCATACCAAATCCCGTTGACGTCCATCAACGGCTCAGCATCAAAGGGGTCTGGTGGCAGTGCTGCCAGAGGCTGATCCGGCTGATATACCACCATCTGTAAGTCTGGAGATGGTGGTGACTGGTAAGAGGGCGGCTGCTGCTGGTACGGCTCTGCCTGTACAAGGTGAACTTGTCTAGGCTGCTGCAAGGAGCTGGAGCGCTGGGACGAGCTGCGGCTGCCGCCGGAATCGCCTCGCGACAGAAGACGGGGCTGAGGAGCCGTCTGTGCCTCCTGAAGACACAAGAGCTGGGTCTTCATGTCGCTCAGAGTTTGTGCCATTTGCTCCATCTGAGTTATGCCCTGGCACTGCTTCTTCTCTATTATTTCCATGCGGTCCAACTTCTCGCTGATAATCCCCATGTCCGCAGTGACCGACTCTGCCTGTGCGGCCGCAACTGTGGACGAACTAGATGGACCTGCATCAACCCGTGCTATCCGCTGATACTGCACGGGTCCTGGCGGCTGCTGAGATCTCTGTGTGTACAACCGAGTCTGGGACATCACCATGTAATTTTCTGCCATCTCCTCGTAGATGGCCCAGACTTGGTTGTGGTCCTTGGCAAAGTAGGACCCGCCGCAAGAAGCATTCACCAGACCCTGAAGCTCTGGCGTCATCCCACTAAAGAAGCTCTGAACTAGGTTCGGCTTCGAGATGTCGTGATGTGGGCATCTATCCAGAAGCTCTCTGAACCTCTCCCATGCTTCGTGAAATTGCTCATTAGGGAGCATGGAGAAGTTGTTGATCAGGGCCCTCGCTGCATTCGTCCGCCCGAGTGGATAGTACTTGTTCAAGTACTCGGTGCGGAGCTGATCCCAGGTGTAAACAAACTTCCCTAGATGTTTCAGCCAGGCGGCTGCTCTATCTGCCAGTGAAAAAGGGAAGGCCATCATTCGAATCGTATCTTGGTCCACATGACGGTCGTGGACAGTACTGCAGATCATCAAAAACTCCTGGAGATGGAGGTGGGGTTCCTCAGTGGCGAGTCCGTGAAAATGAGGAAGCATCTGCAGGGTGTTCGGAGGGAACTTGAAATCCCCCACGATAGCAGGTACCACCACCCAATGATGCATCAGTGTAGATCCGGGGTTGTGTAGCTCCCGCATCGTTCTCGGTGGTCCTCCTCCGGCGGCGGCTGCCGCTGCGGCAGCTGCTGCTGCGGCTGCTGCCTCTGCATCAGCGTCAGGAATGTCCTCAGGCTCGCTCGGCTCGTCTCGCTCTCTTCGGAGTCGCTCCATCTCCCTTCTCATCTCAATCATAAAAGCCCCCTGATCGCGTAACTGCTGCTGAACCGTTTCTAACGATGCGATCAGGGTGGAGTTGATCGCTCCCTGGTCTAAGACAAAATGTTCGGGCTGGCGATCGTCTGAACTGCCGGCTCCGGCCATAGTGACGTCTGCAAAATCAGATGAGCCCAACTCAGGTTCTGTTAAATCAATTCGTCTTTCCTCGGGCTCATGTCTCTCAGTAGGAAAAGAAAGGGGGTCGAGGGGGAACAGGATGGAATCGTACTCGGGCCCGGAGAGCTGGTCTCGACTCTCACGGGCCAACCTAGATGATGGAGTCGACGCGCCTGAAAGCGGTGCAGCCAAAGGCTGCCTAAGAGATCGTCTACCCATCATCTTGATCTGGCGAGTAAGGCGGATGGGATCTGGAGAAAATATGATCGCAAAGCAAACCCCTTGTTCACCAACTCAACACAATCTGAAGACCGTGAAAGCTCGGTCAATTTATCTTGTCAATTTTATTTGGTGAACACACAAGATATCAGAGCGATTACGTGACCTGCTGGGATACCCGATACTCTCTCAACCGACTGTCCCGCACAGAAGAGTCGGTAATCAGTCGAGATGAGCACCGGAGGGCTTTACCTAGTGTTCGGGTCACTCTCTCGCACAATCAAACCAAACAATGAGGGGGTTGCTCTCCCCAAGACAAATTTTTAATGTGAGTGTCTTTTAGGGTCAATAGTGTTATCCAGTCCCAATTTTTATTGTTTTTCTTTTTAATTTTTTTCAAAATAAATACAAGCGGCCTAACGGTTTTTCCGATTCTCCTGATGATTAAGCCAAAAACAGGGGGAGAGAACGAAAAAGCCAATGCGCGAAGAAATCAATGATGCATGCAGAGAAAGAAATGCGTACCTTGTCTCCAGCACTCTACATGCAAGTGATCCGCGCAGAATTTAAATACAGAATTAAACTACCTAAATGATGCAACGAGGAAAAACCGGCCTTAGACAAGCAACTTCTATTGATCGTGAAGAACAATAGTTAGCTAACCGAATCGAGTCCGGAGTCCGATCTTGGGAGTCACTCGGTGCCCGCCACGACGGGTCCTGCCAGCGCTGTATGTGACTCCTCACGGCACGTGGTCTCAAATCCAATTAAACTAACTTTTTCAGTGAATTTTATTAAGGTCCAATTACGTTCTATAGGAACAGATATTCTATTAAGTGTTGGGCCTTAGATATTTACGTCACAATCAACAGAAATTCCTAAATCTAGGGGCTCGAGAAAAACCGCGTAAACACCGGAAAAGGCAGCTAGCTATCAAAACCACGATAAAAGCCGCGAAAATCCAAATGGGTCCCCCGAGCACACCGGTGCTCAGCGAAACAGACCCGCTAAGTTACAAATGTCCACAAATGTCCAACGTCTACATTATTACAACAGAATTGTTCTCTCTCTCTCTCTAAAATAGAAAATCTCTTCTCCTCTCTCTCTTCCTCCTGCGCGGGTCCTCTAAATAGTAACTCCAAGCAGTCCAAGCAGTACCTCGCACAAAAATCCGAGAGAGAATGTCAGAAACAATTATAATATAGAGAGATAAAAAAATAGAAGAATGAAAACTGACTACAAAGCCGTGCTCCCCGGCAACGGCGCCATTCTGATGACCGACGGATCACGAGAGATCAAGGGAGATAAATAACAGGTCGTTGCGACCTCAATCCCTCGAAAATCGATCAACAAGAAAAATCAATCACTCAAATCAGATAAAAACAAGCAAGCACACAATAGAGCGATCTAGCTATAGGATTAACCTGGTATAGCTCCCAGGGTCGAACACAAGGAGCACAGATTGGCCTTGCGGCCTACGATGTAGTCAGAAATCCAAGAAAGTCTTTTTTTTTATGGTTTTTATTTGTTTTTATATTTTTTTTAGATTTTTTTAAAAGATGAGAAAATGAGAGAAAGTAAATACAAGGCAACTTCAACAATTTATACAACATACAAAAATGAAGCAAAAATTCCAGAAAATTGGTTTTTAGGTTTTTCAAGTTTTTTACTGTTTTTGGTGAATTTTTGGAATTTTTATAATGGGTAAATTATTTACTAAAAATCAAACAAGGCAGAAACACCAAGGTACTGTCCAGCAAGGTTAAAAACTCAAAAATAAAATATTTAAGAGTTTCAAACAACCTTGGAGGTAATTTTCCTGTAATCTATGAAGAATGAGGAAAATTTAGGCACCCTAATTATTGTTTTTGGATTTTTAATTTATTTATTACAGTTTTTATGAGTTTTTAGGGGTTTTTCAATTTTTAGGGTTTTTAAGTGATGAAAAGTCACCAAAAATGGCTGGAAAATCAAACAACCAGCAAACAACAAATCCTAATTTTTTTAGAATTTTTAAAGGTGATTTTATATTTTTTTGGTATTTTTAAAGTCAAACAGTGGCAAAAGTATGTGTTTTTGAATTTTTAAAAATAATAAATGAAATCAAAAATGTCCCCAAAAATCATAGAAATTCCTACACCATGGCAGGAGCCATGTGTCAAAATCTCATTGGATTTGGAGGTCGTTTGATATTTTATTCAAAAATAAAGGTGGGGCACTGTGCACAGGGACCTAAGTGCAAATACCCAAAGATCTGGGGGCCTTGGTGCAAAATACCCAATAAATAACGCACATGCGCATAAACAATGCTCACAGGGGTATATATGCAATTATTCAAAAATATTCATGCATTCATTAACATTCCAGAACTACAGGGCTAAAGATGCAAAAATCCCAAAGTAACACGTGACGAAGCATGTGGTTCACTACTGGCAGGGGTATAATTGCAAATAAAATTAAGCGCGAGGGTCTCTATGCAAATATCACAGAAAATAAACAACTGAATTAAAAATTACAGGACTAAAAAGAAATGGACAAACTACGAGGGGGCCCTATGATATTTACCCCTTTATTAGCCGACGGTCGGATGTGCGCCACGTGGGTGATCTGACGGCTGGGATGCGCGGCGCTTTACTTCTTCGGCTCTTGGGCTCGATCGACGGCGGAGGGAGAGGCACGTGGACGATCGAGCGGTGCTGGGTTACTGCGCCTCTCTCCTCGGTTGCGACGGTCCAGATGAGATCCTCAGATGGATCAACGGCTGCTGCTCCTCTACAGATCGACGGCTAGGATGAGAACTGGAGCGAGGTCTTCATCGGACGGCTCTGGAGGGTGGAGGAAGAACTCGACGCCGGCGAACTTCGCCGACGTCCTGCGTGAACTCCGATCCTCCTCAGCTGCGCCTGAAGGTCGGAGAAGGTCCGGCGTGAAGTTGCGCAGCTGCTGCGGGTGGCCAAGGGCCCAACCGAGCCCTGGAGGGGCTCCGGCGAGGCCTAGTGGCTCGAAGCTCCTGGCTGAACTGTGAAGGAGGCTCAGACACCCCCTTTGGACCTGCAAAGTGGTCAAGAAGCTTCGCGGGTCGAGGGCAAAGTGCCTCGACCCGGTTAGGTGGCGTGAAGATGATCAGTGCGGTGGGGCGGAAGAGCTCCGGCGAGGCGACGGCGGTGGAGCTCGACTCCCAGATCCTGTGCGATCTGGGTTGTGCGAATGGGTGAAGAAGGTGCGCGGGAAGACGGCGAAGGTGAAGGTAGGGTCGGATGGTCGAGATGATACGCGAAGTGGTCGGAATCGGAGATGTACGTCGGAGCTATGATTTGGGCGTAATCGGAAATTGGAAGAAATTAGCAGGAATTAAGGCTACCTGATGGATGCTGGAGACTGTGCTGGAGCGTGGCTATCTCCGGGTCGTAGCTTCGAAGGGCGTCAAGGCCTGAAGCTCGATGCTCAACGCCGGCGGCGGAGCAAGGCGGCGAGAAACGCCGGATCGATGGTAGGGGCACCCTCACCTCACTGCAACAGGGGCTAACTCGAGCTGTCACCTCGGGCTTTGCTCTGGAGGTCACGGGAAGAAGGATGGCTATCCAAAGATGGGGCGCGGAGGCGGCGGAGGTGATGGTATATATGGTGACAGCGTCGACTAGGGTTGAGGGTGGACGGCTAAGGAAGGTGTTGATTCGATGGCGAAGGATCCGGCGAGGGAGAGGGATGAACGGCGAAGAATCCGGGCGTGGGGTATGCGTGGGGGACAGCCTGGAGTCGCGTGGGAAAATCGGAGAAGGCGGGGCGGCGCGCGTCGTCCAGAATAGGAAGGAGACCGCGGGGGAGTTGACCGGGGTCAACATTCCCCCGTGGACCAGTCAGACGCTGCCACGTGTTCCTGATTTTTGTTTATTTATTTTAGGGCAGAAATAGGCCGAATTAAAGAAAACTCAAAACATGAAATATTTTTCTTTTATTTTTTTCTATTTTTTGGTGATTTTAAATTAATTTTTGGAAATAAAAATAGGGTAGCTATATATATAGGTATATGTACACTATATGGATTTTTATTTTTGATTTTTTTATTTGTTCTTTTTATGTATTTTATGCTCATTTTGTATTTTATTTATTTACAAGATAAATTATGAAATAAAAGAATATTTTTATTTTATTTTTATTATATATATACAAGGGTGAAGTAAATGGTTGAATACATTTATATACATGGTATTTATACAATGTATTTTTGTATTTTCAATTTTGTAATTTTTATTTGATTTTTGTTTTGTTTCTTTTTATTTATTTTATTTACAAAATATGCCATAGAATATTTACAAAAAGTTTAGAAAATAATTTCATTTATTTATAGGGTTAAATAAATACAATGGTGTGGTTTATGCACATGAGAAAAAGGGTATTTTTGAATTTTTGATTTTTATCTTTTTATTTTGTTTTTAATAGCTTTTACAAAATATATACAAGATATTTACAACCTATTTTTGGGTGAGGAAAATATATAGTTTTATTTACAGAAGTATATACACATGTGAGCCCTATCTCCCTCTACTTTGGCTTTTATGCGGTCAGGCCCATGCTGAGCCCTCCCTTGGGTTAGGTTTGCTCAATATTTATTCTAAATATTTCCCTCTTTTTCTTTTTGCTCTTTATTCTTTTATTTTGTGCACAAAAACATGCTAATTATAGGTTTTTACACAATGCATGCTTCTGGTAATTATTTGTATTTACACATATCTACATGTATTTGCAAAGGTTTTTGTAGCTAAAATAATAGAATAAAGAGTGATGAATGGGTATTCATCAGTGATCGGAGGCGGTTCCTTTCTACACGGAGCCGCAGGAGAGCGTGAGAGAGTAGCTGAGTGGGAGAGGAATATCTTAGATTAGATTAGACTTTATTTCTGCTATTTGAATTGTTGTAATAATACATGGACAGATCAGACTTGGACTTGAGACACTCTCGGGTCTGTTTCGCCGAGCACCGGTGTGCTCGGGGGACCCATTAGCTAGTTCGGTTTTTCGCGGCTTTTTATGCGGTTTTGATTTTTCACTGCCTTTTCCGGTTTCTCGCGGTTTTCTCGAGCCCCTAGCCTTAGGAATTTCTGTTTGATTGTGACGTAATTCATAGGATCCAAACACCCTAATACACTTGCATGTTCCTATAGTGCGGTAATTGGACCTATTAATAAAAGATTAATAAAAATAGCTGACTCGCTTCCTTCGAGCCTACGTGCCGCAACCCGCCCTGCCAAGCGCTGCTCCTGAACCCGATTTGTCGGGAGGAGGGGTGGACCGAGACCGGACCCTTTGGATCGAAGGCTGGTGACCAGCTAGACTGTTCTTTCGAGTAGAAATTGCTATTTAGGGACTCGATTTTTCGCTTGCACCATTTAGGTAGTTTATTTTCTGTCTTTCAATTCTGCACGGATCATCTTGCATGTAGACTGTTGGAGTCAGGTATGCATTTCTTACTCTGCATGCATCATTGATTTTATCGCGCATCGGCTTTTTCGTCTTCTCCCCCTGTTTTGGACTTAATAACCAGGAGAACCGAAAAATTCATTAGGCGATTTTCTTTTTATTGAAAAATACCTAAAAAGGAGAAATCATAAAATTGGGACTGCTAACACTATCGACCCTAAAAGACACTTCACCTAAAAAATCTGTCTTGGGGAGAGCGACCCCCTCATTGTCTGGTTTGATTGTGCGAGAGAGTGACCCCGAACACTAGGTAGAGCCCTCCGATATTCTTCTCGACTGATTACCGACTATTTATGTACAGGACAGTCGGTTGGGAAAATATCGGGTAACCCAACAGGTCACGTAATCGCTCTGATATCCTGACTGATCACCAAAATAAAATTGACAAGATAATTGACCGAGCCTTTACGGTCTTCAGCTCGCGTTGCGTTGGTGAATCGGGGGTTTGCTTGTGATCTTAGTTGTTACCAGATCTCATCCACACTACTCGCCACATCAAGATGATGGGCAGACGATCTCATAGGCAGCCTCTGGCTGCACCGCTTTCGGGCGCGTCTACCCGCTCATCTTGGTTGGTTCGTGAGAACCGAGACCAGCTCTCCGAACCCGAGTATGATTCCACCCTGTTCCCCCTCGATCCCCCTTCTTATGAGACCGAGATACCACTGCCAGAGGAGAGACAGACAGATGATTTATAGGCACCTGAGTTCGGATGTTTTGATTTTGCAGAGACTATGACCGGCAGTTCTGATGATCACACCAGAGGTCCGCAGCATGAGCATTTCGTTCTGGACCAGGGTGCGATCAACTCCACCCTGATCGCCTCCCTCGAGACAGTTCAGCAGCAGCTAAGGGATCAGGGCACATTCATGTTAGATATGAGGCGCGAGATGGAGCAGCTGAGAGCAGATCAAGAGTAGTGTAGAGACGGGCCGAGGATACCCGATGAGGCCGCGGCAGCAGCCGCAGCAGCCGCCGCAGCCGTAGCAGCCACAGCAGCCGCAGCAGACCCACCGAGACCGATGCGGGAATTACACAACCCCGGATCGACACTGATGCATCATTGGGTTGTTCTACCAGCCATCGTGGGGGACTTCAAGTTCCCCCCGAACACTTTGCAGCTCCTCCCCCGGTTCTACGGGCTCGCCACTGAGGAGCCCCATCTCCACCTTCAGGAGTTTCTGATGATCTGCAACACAGTCCACGACCGTCAGGTGGACTAGGATACCATCAGGATGATTGCCTTCCCCTTCTCCTTAGCAGATAGAGCAGCCACCTGGCTGAAGCACTTGGGGAAGTTCGTTTACACCTGGGAGCAGCTCCGCACCGAGTACTTGCATAAGTACTATCCACTCGGGCGGACGAACGCCGCTAGAGCCCTGATCAGCAACTTCTCCATGCTCCTCAACGAGCAGTTTCACGAGGCATGAGAGAGGTTTCGAGAGCTGACCAACAGATGCCCGCACCACGACATTTCCAAGCCGAACCTTGTGTAGAGCTTTTTCAGCGGGCTGACACCAGAGCTTCAGGGCTTGGTGAACGCTTCTTGTGGCGGGTCTTACTTCGCCAAGGATCACGATCAGGTCTGGGCCATCTACGAGGAGATGGCTGAGAACTATATGGTGATGTCCCAGACCTGATTGTACACGCAGGGCAGACCCCAGCAGCCACAGACTGTGCAGTACCAGAGGATAGCACGGGTCGACGCCGGTCCTTCCAGTTCGTCCGCGGCAGCAGCACAAGCAGAGAGTACAGCCGCAGACGTGGGGATTATCAGCGAGAAGCTGGACCGGATGGAGATTATCGAGAAGAAGCAGTGCCAGGGCATCACGCAGATGGAGCAGATGGCACAGACTCTGAGTGACCTGAAGACACAACTCATGTGTCTCCAGGAGGCACAAACGGCTTCACATCCTCGTCTTCAGGCACGAGGTGATCCGAGTAGCAGCAGCAGCTCGTCCCAGTGCTCCAGCTCCCACCCGCAGCCTAGACAGGTCCATCTTGTACAGGCGGAGCTGTACCAGCAACCGCAGCTCACCTACCAGGCACCACCATCCACTGACACACAGATGGTGGTTTACCAGCCAGATCAGCCTCTGACAGTGCTCCCGCCACCCCAGTATGATTCAGAGCCGTTGATGGATGTCAATGGGATTTGGTACGACCGCCCCCAGCCCGATATCCGATGAGACCATCCCGGATTCCGTTGGGCGACTGGAGGTGCCCAGCCCCAGGAGTAGCCGTCAGGTCAGGGTGGCCAGTACAACCATCAGAGGGATCACCAGCAGCAGCAGCCCCCAGCCTATACCCAGCCACAGCTACAGCAGTCACCGTAGTATGATCCTCATCCCTATCAGCATGGACAATCTTGGAGGCGTGATCAGCCTCACCAGCCGCATCATAGCACCAGCAGCCTCACTACCAGAGAGGCTACCCGTCGGGTTCTCATGGGCCATCCTATGAGAGCCCCGCCTTAGATGACATAGCCCGCCATCTCACAGATCAGCATGCTACTTTTCGACGGGAGATGGATGAGTTCCGCTAGGAGATGCGGGACATCGTGAGAGGGAAGGCCGCCATCCCTGCCCAGATTGAGCCGAATCCCAACAACCTGAAGAGGAAATCTGAGCAGGTAGCTTGTACTGAGTATGCCACTCTGAGTGATACTTTTGGTGATATGTCTGCATATCTTCTTGATACTGATTTTGTCACACTTAGGAGCGGTAGGATGCCAGCAGGCGGCGACTCGTCTGAGCGACACCCTGAGGATACATCCAGAGCGCCAGGCGAGGAGGAGAGCGGTACTGAGGCCGCTAGAGATGATGAAGGTGGTACTGATGCCACCATGGATGCTGATCCCACCGGCGGTACTGAGGCCGCAGTTTCACCAGTTGGAAGAGGTGGTACTGAGGCCACCCATGTTGCCGAGCCAGAGCACGGTACTGAGGCCGCCCGTCTACCAGCTGATGGTAGTGCTGATGCCACCAGTTCTTCTGAGATTCCTGTTGTTTTTCCTGTTACTGATGTATCTCGGAACACTTCTGTGAATAAAGGAAAGGGTTTGTTTTCTTATGGTCCCACTGTGGTGCATAATGTATGTGTGGATCCGGACGTCGAGCCGTCTAGACCCTTTCCTAGTCCTTCATCTGAGAAGGACCCTGTGATCCCCTTCCCTAGAGCCCTTCAGATGGGGAAGGGGAAGAAAAATGAATATCCAAAAAAGAGAGAGCAAGAAGAGTTCAGCCAGCAGATGATAGATCGTTTCCACATTCAGCTAACTCTTCAGGAGGCTTTGCAGCACATCCCTCTACTCCAGCGTTCACTTAGAGACAGGACCACAGTCAGGAGGAAGAGGAGGAACCACCATTTAGAGATTCATGTGCTGACGAGAGCCACTTGTTTCACGATCCAGAACCGTCTGCAGACCAAGAGGCCAGATTCAGGAGCCCGACGAGCCGCAAAATCGGCCCTTTAATAATGTGTTTTTAGCACATGGAATCATCATCGTAGTCGGGCCGATTTCGGGTCGTCAAAGAGATCACCTCATTTAAATATACGCGATGATAAATCAAAATGAGGTGATCGTTAATTTATTTTTACTTGGCAAGATACCAAGGTCGAACTCAGGGACACGAGCCTCTCTCGTATTGATCGGATTTAAGTGTGTTTAACTAAGCGTAGAGTTAAAGGTATATAGGTCAAAATTCATGCAGAGACACAACAAGACAATGCATTGAAATAAACATGCAAAATTTTTTTATCAATTTTTTTATCATGCAAATGAATGCACATGCAAAGCTAGTGATATGCCCCAAAATCATAGTTACTTGAGTTGAGTTAAACTGAGTTAGCATTAAGAAGCATTCTACCCTCATTAAGCAAGTAGGCATGATAAATAAAAAAAATCAAGACACTTAAATAATAAAATAATACATTACGGTTCATAGTGTCAAATTTAAAATTTAAGCATGCCATAATAAAGAAGACGAGAAGAGCTTCAAAACGAAACTGAAATCAACTCGATTGGACAAACGTAGCTCAAGATATTCAACAAAGAAAGCAAGGGCATAAATGCAAAGAAAACATAAAAAGTATCTACAAACAGGTCCCTGGGAGGGACTAAAATGCAATTAAAGTAAAGACGAGTCCTTCCCTATAAATTGTCCACAAGCACAGGGGCATTTTTGCAAATACTGGAAGTCGTGAGGGCAAAGGTGCAAAATGCCCAATATGCACGTGGACTGCACATGTTCTGGACCTGCTTGCAAATATGGAGAAGTCTGTGGGCTCCTCCGCAAATTGCCCAGAAGGCACGCGCCAAGCACGCGCCTTCGAGGCTCGGAAGTCGGCTCGGGATCAGCGGAGGTTCGGAGGTGCTTCGGCGTCGGCTCGGTACCGCTGCAGGCTCGGATGTGGTTCAGAGTAGACTCGGCAGATCCAAGCCTATGGCTCGGACACTCAGGATCGGGGGTGCTCTGGTTCTGACGCGTGGCCGGTTGGAGTCCATCCGATCGTGACGATCGGGCGGCTGCTATGCGATCCTGGAGTGACGACGTGGCGGAATAAGAACCGTTGGATCGTGTGGATCCAACGGTTGATGAACTCGATGGCGTGGCCTCGTCATGGTCGTTGGATGGTCGCTGCAAGAGGACCATCCAACGGCAGCTGCGCCTCGTCCTCTTCCGTGACTGGCGGCGATAACAAGACTCCGGTGACGGAGCCCGTGCTCCGCCACTCGATATCGGCTGATAGAGACCTCCCCAGAGCTCCTCAGGTAGACGTCGGAGAAGCTGGGAGCTTAAGGGAGGTCCAAGAGTCTCTGGGTCTGTGCGTCTGAGCTCGGGCAGTTGAAGCGGAAGTGACGAAGATGGCTCCGACGTACGCTCCGACCATCGAAGGCTCGTGAAGACCTGCAGTGTTAGGACAAATAGCCGAAGCAGAAGAAAAGACGTGCATGCGTGTGTGGAAATGGGAGCTCGTCGAGGCGAAGAAGATGTGAGCTCGGAGCTCCTCCGCCGCGAGGGCGGAGGAGATGGTTGGAGGGTGAAAGGGTTCTGGAAGAGAAAGAGGGATGGTCGGAGAGTGTCGCGAGGAAGGGGGATCGGTGGTGGAGCTTAAGCGATGGTCATCGGAAGGTGAAAATGGCGGGAGAAGGCTAATTAATTCAAAGAAATTAAGCAAAAAATCAAAGGAGGAAGAGAGAGAGTTTACCTGGATATTGGGCGGAGCGGGGCCTGTGCTTGAGCTCCTGGCGGAGCTCCGGTCATCGCTGGACTCCCCCGGCTACGGGGAGCAGCTTGGCGGAGACGGGGCTCCGCAGACCTGGCCTACCATGGCCAGGGGTCGTCACCGGGGCAGACCTTCGTCTTCGCGCTCCTCACCGCCCCCTCGCTGTCACCGGGGGGCGGGGGCTCGCTGGGAGGTTTCCCACATAAAGGCGGACACCGGCGAATGGAGGGGGGACCGGTGTATTTGAAGAAGAAGGGGGCTGGTCATGGAGGTGGTCGACGTGGTTTTAGAGGGCGATAGGGGATGACTGGGAGGAAGTCGTGGGTAGTGGAGTGCGGCGCGGAGGAGGAGGAGGAATGGGGAAGACCGTGGGACGGTTGGCGATGTGAGATGATGGCTGAAGTGGCGAGGAAAATAGGAAGGGCGAGTGGTCGTCGAGCGCTGGATCGTGGGAAAGAGAAGGCCAATCGGAGGTTGACGATGACCGTCGGCCGTTGGATCTTGAGATCCAACGGCTGACAATTGGGCGCTAAGTGACGGACCCGATCGGATTGGGGCGATGCGAACGAATGGATGTGGAGCAGCCACGTGTCGATCGGCAGGCAAAGGCGCTAACGGGCGGTGAGGATGAGAGATTGGGGAAGATCTGACGGTAAAGGACAGAGGGTGGATTAAGTGGCTCAGATCAGAAGGTCGAGGCGTGATCGGAGGGTTCAGCAAGGGCCACGTGGCGTGCTCCTGATGAGGCGCAAGCATGCGGTGATGATGAGACGGGGGAATGATCGGATGGCTGGGGTTTGAGGCGCACGTGGAGAAAGAGAAACCGTTGGATCTGAAGGTCATCCAACGGCCAGGAACAAGGGCGGATGCTGCAAGAAGGACCGGGCCACGTGGCTCTCCCAGATTGGGCCACGTGGCCAAATCAGATTATTCAGATTGTATTTTTGATTTTTGAGGGCTTATTTGGTCGAATTTGAGAAAACTCAAAACATGAAAGTTGTAGATCTTGACGAGATCTACAAGTTTCATGTTGACCAAAACTCGAAAAGAGATCAAACAAGGGCCCGAAATATTTTTGAGGGTATTTTTGAGTCTAAAAATACCACTGATTTTTGTTTTGTCATTTTTTTGTGATTTAATTAGGACTCTGTTAATTATTAGACAATAACAGGGATTTATTGACAAACTTTTAAGCAAGGGGGTTAATTATGGGAAATAAAGATGATGAAACTGAGGTTCATCACCCCCCTATACTTAAACTATGCTCGTCCTCGAGCATCAAAAAGAATGACTAAGTTGGATTAACCCCCTTGTGCATGTGAATACAGGATCCAAGCTGATCAAGTCGACTCGTCTTTAGAGATCCAAAATTCTAGAGTTCAACCCAGCCTTAATCAAGAGGCTTCCAATTCCTCGACTTCTCTAGACTCTCTCTGATGTACGTATAAGCTAAAGGATATGAAGTTTAGTGTTGACTGCAATTTCGAGAGTAGAGTCTAGTCTTCACCCAAAATCTTGGTCCGAGAAAATCTCCTAAGGACCCAATCCTCAGCACTAGGGAATAAATCAAATCTTGCATTCAGTCTACCGTCTCTTTAGTTGTCAGACTTAGAAAATGTGGATGGCAGGCCAGAAAATGGAGGGCATGGGATTATGTCAATTCTTCTCTCCCTCTCATTGGAACAAGGATTCTCTCTAGTGCCATTTTACGCAACACATTTTTTTGTTGTTGATCAGTGCGTCCGTCAAGAGAAGTTGGTGCCGCCTGCACTTGTTTTCCTGGGAGTACACCGGGGTGTGTCTCTTTTGAGTACCTATCGTACCTTCGACACCCAGACTTGCAGCATTTACGATGCAGAGCCCTTTTTTGGTGCAAGCCCGACTCCTGGTCCTAATAGCGGTGGTCCAAGTGGACACTTTGAAAAGTTTGGGAGCGCTCGCCTTTGGTGGAAGCTCTTTGATATTTGACTTTGGTGGAATGTGAGCTTTTCTTTGAATTTCATTGACTTGTATAATTGGTGGCTAGCTCCACTGCTTTTACCAAGAGTTGGCGCACACTGATCAACATTTTTTATTTATTTTTCACACCCAGGCACTTAGGTTAATGTCAAGAGATTAGTATAAGAATCAAGTTCTCATACTGGCTAATATTGCTGACATTCAGGTTTCATGAAGCCTCCAAGATTTTATCCCGTCCTCGAGCATCATTAGATCAAATCCAAATTCGACTTCCTCATCCCAATCCCTCAGGTGAAAAATCAACGCATCTCATCGAGAACCGCAGTCGTGCATGTGATGTGCTGATCATATTCTTTATGTCTGAGACTAAGCATGGAATATAGCATGCAAATCTAGAAACCTAGGGGAATGTGGATGATTAAGTCTAAGACCCTGATGGCTAAGGCTGGTTAACCTAAAATCTCAAAGACTTCTAAAAGCTAAGTCTCCTTGACTAATTCAGATCCTGGGTGAAAGTGAAAGTGTAGAGGACTAATCCAACTTCTTTATTCAAAAACAAGACACTTTTTTTTTTGAACTTCAAGAGATATAACAACTGCCTAAACTCAATTAAGTAGCTACAATTCAGCCAGTATGGATGTAAGTACATGCCGAAGCCCGTTGCTTGAGGACGGGGCCTTACGCGATGTCCTCTAAACCATCCAATCTGCTAAGGGCGAACCCTCACTGAACGCGGCTTTCTTAATTGGGCTTAGTAGTCACTAATAGCTCCTAAAGGTTTTTAGGGATTTTCTGATTTTTATGGATTTTAATAAGAGAGTTAAAACACAAGTTAGACTCAACTTTCCTTGAAAAGAGAAGGCGATTTTTCAAAACCCATGTCACACAAAATAAAAATTTTCAAAACATTTTCAAAAATCATTTTCGAAAATATTTCTATAAAATAGTGTAACATAATATCGAAAAACCGCGA
Organism: Ottelia alismoides; assembly: GCA_037367405.1. NCBI lineage: Eukaryota > Viridiplantae > Streptophyta > Magnoliopsida > Alismatales > Hydrocharitaceae > Ottelia > Ottelia alismoides. The sequence continues at coordinate 289,726 of JAZKJV010008416.1, read as the reverse complement.
AATCCTTTGAGTTTTCTTAGTCCAACGATTTTTACCTTAGCCAAAAAGTTTTAAATTTTTCAAATTTTTCAGATTATAGCTAAAGTAAATATACAGTATATATGGTATACCCCCCTATACTTAAACTTTGCTATGTCCTCATAGCACTAGATGTTACAAGTACATAGGTCCATTTAAATATAGAAGAATATACGGGAGCTAAGAGGGGCTCCCCCTATACTTAGGTTAGAAATAACCTAAGTATAAAGGCAAGAAAAGATGAGTAGAGAAATCACAGGGACTTGGGTCCCCCCTATACTTAGGTTGATATTAGCCTAAGTATAAAAATGGAGATTGATGTTGGAAGAGACCCAAGGTGAACAAAGAAGAGGGATGAATATACAAGTGAGCGGTTGAATCTTCGGAGATGAAATGGAGTGTCTTTGATTTCGGGGTGTGTGTCACATCAAACAAGGCTCAATCAAGCAAGCAAACCCTTAGTTTCACCAACTCACACGTTAAACCAACAAAGGTTGGTGGATTATCTTGTCGGTTTTATTGGTGATAAAACGTTATAATTACGCGAAGAAAATGAAAATCAAGGCGTATGCGCGGGTGTTGCTCTCCCATAACCAAATTTTACTCCATTTTAGGTTGACTTGCAATTAACAGTCCCAATTTTATTTAAATTATCACTGAATTAAAGTTAGCACATCAATCAGAAAATCACCGTCTACCGTTCATTCCATTTTCCATTAATCCTAGGTGATTAATCTAGAAAAATGAAAGCCGAGAAAAACATGTATACGATGAAGAAAAACACGATCTAGGCTAAGCGAGAAATCATGCAGTGATTTGACGATAAAAGCTGCGAAAAAAAACTGGGGCCGTTTTGAAAACCAAAATCAATGTATGCAAGTCGAATAAAACCGCACCTAATCATGCATCTATTAGCGGGAAATGATATCCATTTCAGTTTGGCTAAGTGAGGCGAGATTATGTGCGTCTATTAGTTAAAGTGTGACCTAACCTACGATCAAGCACATAGGAATAAAAAATAGAATGAGCTCGGAGAGCCGCGTGCCTAGTCCTAGGTCGACACTCAAGTGGGGCCGATCCCCACACAACCACATTCGTCCGATTACAATCGCGAGTCTTCGATCGAAGACCGCTGTAAAAGACGAGTTTATTATAATCAAAAATAAAATGTGACACATTTTTTTTTCTTTTCTTTCTTATCGACTTCAAGCATGCTTCTGCGGCTCCTCGCAGCGGGGAGTATCCTGCTACTCGCCTCCTTGATCCATCAAGGGCCCTGCCATAAAACAATAGTTAGATATCAAATAAGGAAGAAAAAAAATTTAGATGCAAAATATTTGATCTTTTGACCTATAAAAAGAAACACTAATTTAAACACACAAAAATCAAAAAAAAATAAAAGAAATGAGCCGTGTCCCCGGCAACGGCGCCATTTGACGAGCCGCAAAATCGGCCCTTTAATAATGTGTTTTTAGCACATGGAATCATCATCGTAGTCGGGCCGATTTCGGGTCGTCAAAGAGATCACCTCATTTAAATATACGCGATGATAAATCAAAATGAGGTGATCGTTAATTTATTTTTACTTGGCAAGATACCAAGGTCGAACTCAGGGACACGAGCCTCTCTCGTATTGATCGGATTTAAGTGTGTTTAACTAAGCGTAGAGTTAAAGGTATATAGGTCAAAATTCATGTAGAGACACAACAAGACAATGCATTGAAATAAACATGCAAAATTTTTTTATCAATTTTTTTATCATGCAAATGAATGCACATGCAAAGCTAGTGATATGCCCCAAAATCATAGTTACTTGAGACATAGAAAATGCGAGTTAAACTGAGTTAGCATTAAGAAGCATTCTACCCTCATTAAGCAAGTAGGCATGATAAACAAAAAAAATCAAGACACTTAAATAATAAAATAATACATTACGGTTCATAGTGTCAAATTTAAAATTTAAGCATGCCATAATAAAGAAGACGAGAAGAGCTTCAAAACGAAACTGAAATCAACTCGATTGGACAAACGTAGCTCAAGACATTCAACAAAGAAAGCAAGGGCATAAATGCAAAGAAAACATAAAAAGTATCTACAAACAGGTCCCTAGGAGGGACTAAAATGCAATTAAAGTAAAGACGAGTCCTTCCCTGTAAATTGTCCACAAGCACAGGGGCATTTTTGCAAATACTGGAAGTCGTGAGGGCAAAGGTGCAAAATGCCCAATATGCACGTGGACTGCACATGTTCTGGACCTGCTTGCAAATATGGAGAAGTCTGTGGGCTCCTCCGCAAATTGCCCAGAAGGCACGCGCCAAGCACGCGCCTTCGAGGCTCGGAAGTCGGCTCGGGATCAACGGAGGTTCGGAGGTGCTTCGGCGTCGGCTCGGTACCGCTGCAGGCTCGGATGTGGTTCGGAGTAGACTCGGCAGATCCAAGCCTATGGCTCGGACACTCAGGCTCGGGGGTGCTCTGGTTATGACGCGTGGCCGGCTGGAGTCCATCCGATCGTGACGATCGGGCGGCTGCTATGCGATCCTGGAGTGATGACGTGGCGGAATAAGAACCGTTGGATCGTGTGGATCCAACGGTTGATGAACTCGATGGCGTGGCCTCGTCATGGCCGTTGGATGGTCGCTGCAAGAGGACCATCCAACGGCAGTTGCGCCTCGTCCTCTTCCGTGACTGGCGGCGATAACAGGACTCCGGCGACGGAGCCCATGCTCCACCACTCGATATCGGCTGATAGAGACCTCCCCAGAGCTCCTCAGGTAGACGTCGGAGAAGCTGGGAGCTTAAGGGAGGTCCAGGAGTCTCTGCGTCTGTGCGTCTGAGCTCGGGCAGTTGAAGCGGAAGTGACGAAGATGGCTCCGGCGTACGCTCCGACCATCGAAGGCTCGTGAAGACCTGCAGTGTTAGGACAAATAGCCGAAGCAGAAGAAAAGACGTGCATGTGTGTGTGGAAATGGGAGCTCGTCGAGGCGAAGAAGATGTGAGCTCAGAGCTCCTCCGTCGCGAGGGCGGAGGAGATGGTCGGAGGGTGAAAGGGTTCTGGAAGAGAAAGAGGGATGGTCGGAGAGTGTCGCGAGGAAGGGGGATCGGTGGTGGAGCTTAAGCGATGGTCATCGGAAGGTGAAAATGGCGGGAGAAGGCTAATTAATTCAAAGAAATTAAGCAAAAAATCAAAGGAGGAAGAGAGAGAGTTTACCTGGATATTGGGCGGAGCGGGGCCTGTGCTTGAGCTCCTGGCGGAGCTCCGGTCATCGCTGGACTCCCCTGGCTACGGGGAGCAGCTTGGCGGAGACGGGGCTCTACAGACCTGGCCTACCATGGCCAGGGGTCGTCACCGGGGCAGACCTTCGTCTTCGCGCTCCTCACCGCCCCCTCGCTGTCACCGGGGGGCGGGGGCTCGCTGGGAGGTTTCCCACATAAAGGCGGACACCGACGAATGGAGGGGGGATCGGTGTATTTGAAGAAGAAGGGGGCTGGTCATGGAGGTGGTCGACGTGGTTTTAGAGGGCGATAGGGGATGACTGGGAGGAAGTCGTGGGTAGTGGAGTGCGGCGCGGAGGAGGTGGAGGAATGGGGAAGACCGTGGGACGGTTGGCGATGTGAGATGATGGCTGAAGGGGCGAGGAAAATAGGAAGGGCGAGTGGTCGTCGAGCGCTGGATCGTGGGAAAGAGAAGGCCAATCGGAGGTTGACGATGACCGTCGGCCGTTGGATCTTGAGATCCAACGGCTGACAATTGGGCGCTAAGTGACGGACCCGATCGGATCGGGGCGATGCGAACGAATGGCTATGGAGCAGCCACGTGTCGATCGGCAGGCAAAGGCACTAACGGGCGGTGAGGATGAGAGATTGGGGAAGATCTGACGGTAAAGGACAGAGGGTGGATTAAGTGGCTCGGATCAGAAGGTCGAGGCGTGATCGGAGGGTTCAGCAAGGGCCACGTGGCGTGCTCCTGATGAGGCGCAAGCATGCGGTGATGATGAGACGGGGGAATGATCGGATGGCTGGGGTTTGAGGCGCACGTGGAGAAAGAGAAACCGTTGGATCTGAAGGTCATCCAACGGCCAAGAACAAGGGCGGATGCTGCAAGAAGGACCGGGCCACGTGGCTCTCCCAGATTGGGCCACGTGGCCCAATCAGATTATTCAGATTGTATTTTTGATTTTTGAGGGCTTATTTGGTCGAATTTGAGAAAACTCAAAACATGAAAGTTGTAGATCTTGACGAGATCTACAAGTTTCATGTTGACCAAAACTCGAAAAGAGATCAAACAAGGGCCCGAAATATTTTTGAGGGTATTTTTGAGTCTAAAAATACCACTGATTTTTGTTTTGTCATTTTTTTTGTGATTTAATTAGGACTCTGTTAATTATTAGACAATAATAGGGATTTATTGACAAACTTTTAAGCAAGGGGGTTAATTATGGGAAATAAAGATGATGAAACTGAGGTTCATCAGAGCCCCATATGTCAGATGCCATATCAGTGAGCAGAGGTTCGACCGTACTCTATTAGATAGCGGATCGTTGATCAACCTACTTCCGACAGCCCTTCTCGATCGCTTCGAGTTGGGAACTCTTAGACAGAGCAGGACAGTCCTTCAGTTTGCTGACCGATCTGTCAAGAGGCCGAAGGGGTTGCTGAGAGACGTTGTCATCACGACTCAGGGCCTGCAATTCCCCGTGGACTTCGTACTGTTGGACATGGAGATCCCGGATTCAGTGATCGATACCCCCATCATTCTCGGTCGCCCGTTCTTGGCCACAGTCAAGGAAGTGACCGACCATGATATGGGGAAGGTATACTTTCGCGTCGAGGGCAAAAGTGTACAAATAGAGACGGTCGAGGATAGCAGAGCCAGAGACAGAGCATGCTCAGAGACTACTTCCGATACAGAGCAGATGACAGATGCCGGGCTAGACATCCACCAAGTCTGCGACTTTGTGATTACAGATGATGAGGCAGTATGGACAGATCCAGATGCACAGGCCATCCTCTCACCTTCAGAGTCCGCTGATGCAGAGATGCCAGTAGAGGAGAGCTTGGAGAGCACATTCCTGGTACAGGATACTTTTGAGGCAGCAGAGCCGGTACTCGACTGCGAGACTGATTTTTGTGATGATGGTGGTACTGAGGCCACCATGGATGATATAGATCCCTCGGAGTCAGGTTTTGACTGGGCAGAGTTTGATGATTATATAGCAGATCTGACTTCCACGGAGCCTGCAGCTAGGGAGGAGGTAGATGCCGAGCAGAGCAGAGACAGTCTATCAGGGCAGCCTTCTCCATATTCAGAGAGTGACAGAGAGTTTCAGTTCTCCCATGCGGATTTGGCAGCCTTAACGCAGAGTTTTCAGAGGCCAGATCCACCAGCACCCAGTTGTCTAGAGCTGAAGCCGCTTCCTGCGTCGCTGAAGTATAGGTTCCTTGCGGGTGAGCATGAGATGTACCCAGTCATTATCTCCGCCGATTTGACTGAAGAGCAGGAATCTCGTCTGATGGGGGTTCTTGAAAAGAACCGCAAGGCGATAGGATGGAGCGTAGCAGATCTCCAGGGGATAAGTCCGGCCTTGTGCTCCCACCATATCTATCTCGAGGATGAGGCGAAGCCGTCGCGTGAGTTCCAGCGGCGGCTGAACCCGAATCTGAGATTGGTTGTCATGAAGGAGATATCAAAATGGTGGAGCGTCGATTTTATCTACCCCATCTCCGACTCCAAGTGGGTCAGCCCTTTGCATGTGGTGCCCAAGAAGACGGCATCACTACAGTGGTCAGTGAGTCTGGAGAGGAGATTGCTACACGGGTACCCACTTCTTGGTGGGTCTGCGTTGATTATAGGAGACTCAACCAAGCCACCAAGAAGGATCATTTCCCCCTGCCCTTTATAGATCAGATCATTGAGAGACTGGCGGGGAAGAGCCACTACTATTTTCTGGATGGTACTCGGGCTACAACCAGGTGGACATCGCTCCCGAGGACCAGGACAAGACTACCTTTACCTGTCCCTTCGGCACATACGCCTTCCGACGCATGCCATTTGGGCTATGCAATGCCCCTGCGACCTTTCAGAGATGCATGCTGTCGATCTTTTCGGACATGGTAGGGGAGTGCTTGGAGGTCTTCATGGATGATTTCTCAGTTTACGGCGACGGATTCGACTCCTGTCTTGACTACCTAGACCGAGTCCTTTAGCGATGTATAGAGGTTCACTTGGTGCTATCTTGGGAGAAGAGTCACTTCATGGTGACTCAAGGGACGGTGCTTGGACACATCATCTCCAACAGGGGCATGGAGGTTAATCCGACCAAGGTAGATGTCATTAGAAAACTCGCACCGCCGTCCAATTTGCGGCAGTTACGGTCATTCCTGGGGCATGTCAGTTTCTACCGACGATTCATTCATGATTTCAATAGGATTGCCTAGCCGTTGACTGACCTGCTGACAAAAGACACCGAGTTCCTTGTCGATGACAAGTGTCTTTCGTCTTTCGAGACTCTCAAGAGATGTGTTGTTTAGGCTCCTGTTCTTCAGCCACCTGATTGGTCTCTCCCATTCGAGATCATGACGGACGCCTCCGATTTTGCTGTGGGGGCCGTGCTGGGACAGAGGAGGGATGGAGTTCCATTTTCTATCCACTACGCTAGCCGCACATTGGATTCCACGCAGCGGAACTACACAGTCACAGAGAAGGATATGGTAGCCGTAGTATTCGCCCTAGATAAGTTCAGATCATACATTATTGGATCTAGAGTGACCCTGTATACAGATCACACCGCCATCAGGTACCTCATGGCAAAGAAGGATGCCAAGGCCAGACTGACTAGATGGATCCTTCTACTCCAGGAGTTCGACATTGAGATTAAGGATAAGCCTGGAGTCAAGAATGTGGTGGAGGATCATCTCTCCCGATTAGAGCATCTTGAGGATTCTGAGCAGATTGATCCTATTTGTGAGACCTTCCCAGATGAGGCGATCCTTGATATCGCCTCTCTCCCGTGGTATGCCGATATTGTGAACTTTCTTGTTGCTAAGAAAGTTCCACAAGATTGGCCCGGGCAGAGGCTTGAGACCTTCCTCGCGAAGGCTAAGTCCTACCACTGGGAGGATCCCATCCTTTACCACGAAGGAGGGATAGCGTCTGGCGTAGGTGCATTCCTCAGGAGGAGCACCATAGCGTCCTCACTTACTGCCACAAGCTTGAGGCAGGAGGACATCACTCTGGGAGGAGAACGACATAGAAAGTGCTCCAATCCGGCCTGTGGTGGCCTACCCTCTTCAAGGACTCTGATGAGTTCATGAAGAGGTATACTGACTGTCAGAGGATGGGCACTTGTGGACAGCGAGATATGATGCCGATGCAGCCCATTCACTTCTGTGAGGTTTTTGACGCATGGGGCATCGATTTCATGGGTCCATTCCCTAAGAGTCAGGGATTTGAGTACATTCTGTTGGCCGTTGATTATGTGAGTCGTTGGGTTGAGGCCATCCCCGCCCGAACCACTGATGCCAGGACAGTTTGCATATTTTTGAGGAAGCACATCATTACGCGGTTCGGGGTCCCTCGAGTGTTGATTTCTGACGGGGGGTCTCATTTCATCAACGACCAGGTGAAGGCCCTTGCTAGCGAGTTCGGCATAGACCATAGAGTTGCCACTCCATACCATCCACAGACGAATGGTCTAGCCGAGGTATCGAACAGGGAGATCAAAACTATTTTGCAGAAAGTCGTCCGCCCTGACCGAAAGGATTGGTCACAGCTTTTGGATTCGGTCTTGTGGGCATATAGGACATCTTTCAAGACATCTTTGGGCACATCTCCCTTTCACCTCGTATATGGCAAGCCGTGCCATTTACCTGTTGAGTTGAGACACAGGTCACTTTGGGCAGTTACAGAGATTCTTTTGGATCCAGATAGTGTAGGAGACCAGAGGAGGGCAGAGTTAGCAGCCTTGGAGGAACTTTGTGATACCGCCTTCTCAAACAGCCTACAGTACAAGGAGAGAGTGAAGGAGTGGCATGATTCTCATATCAGCCACAAGCATTTTGAGTCTGGACAGAGAGCATGGTTGTTTGATGCTAGACTTCATCTATTCCCAGGGAAGCTACAGAGCAAATGGAAGGGACCTTATCTTGTGAGAAAGGTACATGACAACAGGAGCATTGACATATCTGAGTTGTCTTCTTAGAGTACCTTTTGAGTGAACGGCCATCGGCTCAAGCCATTTCTAGATCATGAGCCGCGGGTCGTTGATGTTGCCCTATTCATTTTGTGTGAGATGTGGTCTTTTGACTCACATCTATTACATCTCACGCCTGATTATCACTGTTCTTCCAACCTGTATAGATCCAGATGTCCATATCATTACATTCTTTAGTCCCACATCCCTTTTCCTCATCTTTTGATTATGCTATACTTAAGGTGTACTTTACCCTAAGTATAGGGGGGATGTTGGACTCTTGAGTTTTCTTTTGACTCTTTTCTATCCCTATCTTGTTGCCTGTACTTAGGGATATTTTACCCTAAGTATAGGGGGGTAGACCCTGTACATTCCTCATTCGGGTTTCCCTTTGTGTACAACCTGCAATACTTAGGATTATTTGATCCTAAATATAGGGGGAAAAGCCGAGATCCTCTTGATTTTCTATTCATTTATTCGTCTGTGTATATAGCCTTCCTTTTCACTTCCCTATACTAAGTACGAGTTATGTCTTCTTCATCGCTCTTTACTCTGAGGACATCGTTCGAGCTAAGTATAGGGGGGGTGTATATATTTCATATATACTTTAGCCATAACTCGTACTTTGTGTGAGTGTGTAAATAAATAAAATTGGCTAAAAACCTAAAATCCATAAAAATTAAAAAAATTTCCCTGTAAATAAACATTCTTTTATTGCACATACATAGCTAGTGTATAAATTATTTTTGTAAAAATGTTTTCAAAAACTTTTTGTGTAAAGTTTGTGTAAATATTTTCATAACAAAATTATGTATATAGTACAAAATTTTTCCAAAATGTTTTGAAAATCAAAAGTTTGCAAAAACCTTATGTAAATTTGTGTAAATATTTAGCAAAACTTGCATTCATGCATACATCCATGATTTCAAAACATTTTTCAAATTTTTTTTTGCATTTGTGTAAATATTGTGTAAATAGCATCTTTGTATATACTTGTATATAGTTTTTCTTGGATTATAGTTGACATTTAAACTAGCCTGGAATTAAATTGGGAAATGGAGCTTGGTTAAGATCTTAATCCACCTAATTCTAAGAGGAATCTTATAGGGCTTAGGGTTAAGGCTTTTCAGGTCCATGGTGACTTAATTCTTTGAGTCCACTAGGCTATGATCACATGTCAACTCAGTGAGCCTAAGTAGAGCACTTAACAACACACACATGACTCATATAGACAATGGCTTTACTTGGACACCGCACTTAGCACCGAGCTCTCTACGGATGAGGTGGTGAGGAGGCAGTCTTCCTTGACTTGGGGTAGCATATGAGGGTAGTGCTTCTAGACGGAACCTCTCTTCTTCTTTTAGTGAAGGAAGTGCGTCTCAACTTGGTCTGGTTGCCATGAGGTCTAACGACAGGAGTTGTGGGTTGCAATAATGCTTCAAAAGAGGGATAGTCTACTGGTTCAAGAGGAAAAACTCCTTGTATATATGCTGCACATGTATATGTTGTATAGATGCACTTGAAAAAAAATGCAAAAAGAAAATAACTCCAAAAAAAGTGGTGGGTCTGATAGAAAGTGATAATCCCACCGGAGTATGTATATAGTGCAAATAAGCAAAGCTAGAGATTCATGTCCCACCTTATGTAGCTTGCAGCAGGGAGACTTAGCTACACTGGTTGAGCTCCCAAGGATGCGTGGCTACACTGGCCATGGTCCATTCTCTTCTTCCCCCTCTTCTTGAGCCGGTTGAACTTGAACTTAGAAGGGAATACCCCGCTCCTCGAAGAAAGAGTGGCCAGATTGGGGTCATAGAGTTACCTTGTTGGGAAGGGTTGTCAAGTTGACACTTCTGAGGTGGAGATCATATACTTCACAATCACAGTACAAGGAAAGATTCATGGTCTTCAGGGTTTGTGTTGGGTGACTTGTTCTGATCTGGATTATTGAGGAGTCCTGATTATATATTAGTGGATCTTAGAGGCTGTTGAGTTTTAAACCTAAGGCTAAATAAGGTTCCGACACATTAATAATCCAAAGATCTGATTGAGCTCCATATTTCAATTTAATGAAGGCAAGTTTAATAATCAACCTTGATCCATGTACATTCTCCTCTTTTTCTTTTTCTGTTTCTTTTTCACTTCTTTTTCCAATAAGTGTTTGCTAAGGGACTAGCAAAGTTAAGTATAGGGGGGTGATGAATACTCATTCATCACTCTTTATTCCTATATTTTAGCTACAAAAACCTTTGCAAATACATGTAGATATCTGTAAATACAAATAATTACCAAAAAGCATGCATTGTATAAAATTAAATAATTAGCATGTTTTTGTGCAAAAATAAAAGAATAAAGAAACAAAAGAAAAAGAGGGAAATATTTAGAATAAATATTGAGCAACCTAATCCCAAGGGAGGGCTCAGCATGGTCCTGACCGCATAAAAGCCAAAGTAGAGAGAGATAAGGGAGCTCATGTGTACATATACCTGTAAATAGAATAAAAATATTTTCCTCTAAAAATAAGATAAAAATGGGATTGTTTATATTTGTATATATTTGTACATACAAAATCAAAATAAAAATTCGAAAATTAAAAAGAAATAAAAACATCTTCTCCACTTGTATATTCATCATGTACATAGACCCCCTTTCTCTATTTATTTCACCTTGTAAATAAATAAATTAAATTCCATAAAATTGGTATATATTCCATATCCTACTATTTAAATAAATAAAATAAAAACCATAAAAAACAAAAATTAAATAAAAATAACAAAATTAAAAATCAAAAGAAACATTGTAAATATACCATGTACATACTTGTATATAACTATTTATTTTACCCTTGTAATTAAATAATAAAAATAAAATAAAAACACCAAAATATTCCAAATTTTATCTTGTAAATAATAAAATATAAATCTGGAATAAAAATGCACAAAAATAATTAATTAAAAATCAAAAATTAAAAATCAATATTGTATATATACCTATACATAGTACTATATTGTAAATACCTAATTTATATTTCGAAAAAATAATTAAAAATCACAAAAAAATAGTTTAAAATAAAATAAACATTTTTCATGTTTTAAGTTTTTCTTAATTCGGTCATTTACTATTTTTAAATAAATAATCAAATAATTGGTATTTGGCGGGCTCTGATTGGTTCACGGGGGATGTTGACCCCCGGTCAACTCCCCCCCCAGGACCACCAGAGCCGGGTTCGTTGTGCCCGACCCATTTTCTCCAAATTCTTCCCGCTCGACCCGATCGCCAAATCACTAAACCTCGAGCTCCGATCATTCCTCCTGCATCCGAGATCCACGCCGTCATATCCGCGTTGGGATCCGCGCTTCGCAGAACCCTGCCCGACCTTCTCTTCTCGGACCTGCACACGTATAAAGCATCAGCTCTGGCCACAATTTCAGGCATCTTTGGCTACCATTTCTCCACCCCAGGACCTCCATTGTTCTCGCCTGAGTGACAGCTCGCGAGTGGCTGTGTTGCAGCGAGGAGGGAGCGAGTGGGCCATCGATCCGGCGACGACCGTCGATTCCGACGACCGTCGATTCCGACCACCTCCGTTTACATTTTGAGTTACGCCCAATTCGCACCTCCGCTGACGACCGTCGAATTCCGACCACCTCCGTTTACATCTCGATCATCGGACGACACCATCACCTTCGCATTACTCCCCTGCACCTTCTCCGCCCAACCATTCAACCCAGTTCGCAAAGGAACTGGGATTGGGGCTCCACCGTCGTCGCTTCGCCGGAGCTCCCCCATCTCGACGCACCGATCATCCCCACCATCGCTAACCAGGTCGAGGCACTTTGCCCTCGATCCAGGAGTCTGTTGCGTTGTTTTGCAGTTCAAGACGAGCCCATCTGAGGGCTTGACGTTCAGGAGCAGCAGCTCCAGCTCTGTCGGTGTCGCCTGAGCTCTCCGGAGCTCCGTTGCGCCATCGGAGGGGCTCTTCAGACGCGGGAGGCCCAGGCGCTTCTTCTCCGATCACCAGTAGCCCGCGAGGAGGATCACCGTGCGCGTCCTGGGCCGGCGAAGTTCGCCGGCCGTCTGTTCTTCGAGTATCCTCCAGAGCCGTCCGATCTTCCTCCTGCTCCAAGCACGATCTTAGCCATCCATTTGAGGAGTCCTCCACCGTCTGATCTCTTGGAGGACTGATCTGGACCCTCCATCCACGAGGGTTAGCCACGACGTACAGCAGCCATTGATCATCCACGTGGCTAGCTCTCCCCCGTCAGATCAGAGCAGGGGACCCTTCGTTCACCCACAGCGATTCACAGCCGTCAGATCCTCCACGTGGGAGGTCCTCAGCCGTCTGATCCAAGCGGGGTTCCTTCGTTGAGTGCTGCGCCTCCTCCACCGTCTGATTCGCTACGTGGCGCGCATCCAGCCCTCCACTTAAATAAAGGGGTAATTTCCCTTATGCCCCTGTTCTTTTGTTGTTAATATTTAGTCCTGTAAATATCTAGTATAGTTGTTTTTATTTTGGTCATTTTGCATTGTGGACCTTGTCGTTTCTGTTATTTGCTTGTATACCCCTGTTTATAGTGACCACGTGCTTCGCCACGTGTTTTAGTGGGATATTTGCATTTTCTTCCCTGCATTTTTGGAATGTTATTGTTTGCATCTTTTAAAATATGAATGACACTTTGGTCCTTCCAGGCCTGAGTCACGTGTATCGTGCGTGGGCCTCGGGGACTTTTACATTTTGGGCCTTATACTTTCCAGCCGTGTTATCGAGAGGGCCTTGGAACTTATTTTTCTTTCAAATAGGTCCTAATGCACCATGCCTTGTTGTTTGATTTTAATAAAATAGCAACATTATTCCAAATTTGATGAAAATTGGACATGTGGCTCCCGCCACTGTGTAAAATTTTCTCTATATTTTGGAGACATTTTTGACTCTTTTTAGTATTTTTAAAAATTCAAAAACATCTATTTTTCTTACTATTCAATATTAAAATTCACAAAAAAATATTAAAACATCTTTAAAAATTCTAAAAAAATTAGATTTAGTGTGCTTTGTTGTGATTGATTTTCCTGGCCAAGTTTGGTCATTTTTTGATTTATAAAAATTATAGAAATAAAAAACATTGAAAAACTTAGAAAAATTCTAATAAATAATTGAAAAATCCAAAAATAATAAATCTAGTGCCTAATTTTTCCTTGTTTTTCAAACTTTACAGGAAAATTACCTCCAAGGTTTGAAACAGCCATTTAGCCTTTTTAAATGGTTGTAGAAGCTTGACTGGACAGTGTCTTGCTTTTTCTGTCTTGTTTCATTTTTATAAAATTCCCTAAAAATCAGAAAAATCCCAAAAATTCACCAAAAACATAAAAAATATAAAAAAACATAAAAATATTTGTGTTCGATTTTTTGGATCATTTTTGAGTAGTTAAATAATTGTTGATAGTTGCTTGTTTTCTTGTTTGTTTTTCTTTATTAATTTAAAAATTCAAAAAATATAAAAAACTAAAACCCCACCAAAAATCATTTTCTTTTATTTTCTTTTATTTTAGACTACTCCGTAGGCCGCAAGGCCATCACGTGCTCTCCGAGTTCGACCCTGGGTGCTATACCAGGTTAATCCTTTAGCGAGACCGCTACTTTGAGTTTTCTTCGATTTTTGCCTTCGTTTGGTGGTCTGATATTTTTCTTGATTGAGCTCTGAGTCCCGGGCGACTGAGGTCACAAGGACCTTAGTTTTACCTTTACCTTAGTTGTTCGGGCGGCTCATCATCTCACTGACCATATCCATGTTGACTTTATTAGTGCATGAGTGGAAAGTGATCTTCCCAATCCCATAGTCAACAACTGACTTGGTTGTGTAAAGAAATAGTCGACTAAGAATAATGGGGGTCTAGAGTAACGATGCACAAGAATCAATATCTAGGACAACAAAATCCACCAAGAATTACATATGTACACGATCATGATAACGTCCTACAATAGACCTATGGGATGCTTAATGGAACGATATGCAAATTGCATGATCATTCTTGTAGGTTTAAGCGGTCTGTGCCCAAATTCTTGCAGTGGTGAGGAGGGCATTGGGTTTATTGAAGAACCGCTATCAAGTGGAATGTGGTAAAAAAAACTTGGTCAAAAAAATGGCATCTGATGTTGGGTGCTCCCTTGTCTTTCTTTTTCTGAGGGAGGTCACTAATAACATTTAATATGGCCATTCTTAGGATGTGTTTCTCTCCTATGTTGTGTCTGTTCTTGTGACTCTGACTCTTCGAGATACATGCATGTTTCAATCCTTTCTTCACAGCAGGCATGTATTCCATGGTCTTCATGATTAACATTTTCAAAACAAGATTTTCAATTATTTCAACCACTCAAGGGTCGGACAATGTATTTTCAAATTTTTAATTTTTCTAGTATTTTTCATTGCATCAGGAAACAGAATATTGATAGAAGGAAATGCATTGTTCTTAATTACATAATTATTTACAGATGGTTGGCTAGAAGATGGGTCGCCATGCAAAACATGCAAAAATATATATGCATGAGCTTGGGCTTTGTCAGATGGCTAGGAAGTGTTGCTGGTGTAGGTTCCTCCTGGGCTGGCCCTTCTGGGCTTCGGTACTTCATTTACTTTTGGAATTTTTCATTTTGCTGATTTTTGTACATTTTTTTCTTGATGGTCTTCCTCACGTGGCTCTACTATCTGAACGACTGATGTAGAAGATGACTCTCCATAAGGCACTTTATTTTTCCCCATGGCGGTAGCTAATGGATGCAATACTCGACCTCTCTTGAAAGTCAAAACATAAGATAACATATAATCTAAAATGTCTGATTCAGTGGATCGGTAGAGACATCACGAACTACCTACTCTTTGTTCTTGAAATTATTGAGGTTCACCTCAACCTATGCTGGAATTGGTGTTTTGGTGGCAGTGAGTTCATCGAGCTTATGGAATTGGATTTTGTCCAAGTGATATGCAAGGAAGAAGCATCCACACCATCAACAACATCAAAAGATTTAGTTGATGTTTCTCAACAACTCTTCCTTTAGTTTTCTTCTTTTCTCCTTGTCTTCTTTTCTTCTTTTTTGTTGTATTCTCTATTTTCTGCTTTGTTCTCTTCACTCATTGCTTATATACTTAGGATATGCTTCATCCTAAGTATAGGGGGGATGAGTGACTTCATATGTTATTCTTTGTCTCACCACTTGTTTCCTGTGTTGTTGATATCCTTTTCTATACTTAGGGATATCTTATCCTAAGTTTAAGAGGAGACAAGATGAATTATTGAGTTGTTCATTCCCACCCTCAACCCTCCTTGCATGTAGAGACAGACTCCTATACTTAGGGGTATTTGATCATAAGTATAGGGGGACGATCGACTTCTCATTCTTGTGTTCAATATTCTTTAGTCGTAGTATAGGCTTTTCTATATTCAGTACGAGTTATGTCTTCTTTTTTTCTCTCTGATCTATGAGGACATAGCTCAAGCTAATTATAGGGGGTCATATATACGTTGTATATACTTTAGCCATAATACGTACTTTCATATTTTCACAATAAATATGTCTAAAACACTGTATATATCCAAGTCATTAAATCAATTAATAAAAAGATGTAAATTATTCTTCAAATTCTTTTTTTATATACTGATTAATAAATCAGGTAAAAATATTTTGCAAAATGTTTGAAAAATAGCTTGAAAATCTTTTGAAAAAACTTTTGAAAATTATTTGGAAAATATTTTGTAAATATTTTCAACCTTTGTAAAAATGTTTGGTTTGTAAAAATTCCTTTTATCTGGGTGAAAAAAATTCTTTGGAAATCTATTTTCAAATGTTTGGAAAATGGTTGTAAAATATTTTGAAAAATCTATATATTCAGTTTGAAAAATCTTTACAAAATGATTTTTAAATGTTGTAAATGTTTGTAAAAATTATTTGCAAAAATTATTTTGAACTATAGTTTTCAAAATTGGTTGAAAAATCATTTTCAAATAAGTAGAGGAATATATACATCATCTTCATAAATAAACATTTTCACCAACTGTATATGTGTGTGTGTTTGTGTCTATAAAAGAAAGTAGCTCTTGTGTAAATCCTTTAAACCTCAATTCTTGTAAATAATAGATGCACTCCCATGTAAATAGTTGTACCTATCTTTTATTCCAAAAACCTTTTATTTTTGAAAAAAACTCTAAAAATTTGCAAATTCCAAAAACATTTGCAATTGTTTTTCAAAAAATGCATAAAAATATGCAAAATTTTTTCAAAAATATATAAAAAGTTCAAAATTAGAAAATAGCGCCACAAAAATATTTTTATTGAATTGTTCATAACATTCACATTTTTTAGAATAATATAGATAATTAAAAAAGTCAAAATAAAGTTCAAAGATTGGAGCTTGGAATATACTTTATACACTTAATTCAAAGGAACCCATTGAGGACTGGAAGTGGAGATGTTTCAGGTCACCTTGACTTAATTCTTTAGCTTCCATAAGACTATATCCATGAGCCAATTCAATGTGCTTAAATAGAACCCTTCATATCACCCGTACGACCCTTGAGACAATGACTTGACTGGAAACCTCACACCTAGCACTTAGCTCAACTCAGATGGACTTTTTAAAAATCTTGGAGTCTAAGTTGGGAAGATGCAAGGTCACTTCATCAAGGGTAGCTCATGAACCATTCTTGAGGATTGCCAACACCGATACTCTAACCCACTTCTTTTGATAGCAATGATATCTAAAGACATGAGACAGATTGAGAAAATGCTTCGGATGAGGAATGATCTACCGATGCAACTTTTCCAAGACCCCGAAAATTTAGGTGGAATAAAAAGATGCTATATCCATCGAGGGATAAACAAGAATGCAGAAGCTGTACACTGTCAAAGAAAAATGTCCAAAGAATCCTAACCAAAAATTCCACAAAATTTGAGCTTAAGAAAAAGCCTGCTTCTTGGTGAAGAATCGGTTACACTGACCGAATCACAAGGGAATGAAGACTACACTTGTCCATTCCCACTTCTTTTCTATTCTTCTAACTTCTCCCCTATTATGTTGTAAAGACTGGGAGCACGTGACCTTAGAAGGGAATATCTTTCTCCACAAGGACGAGTTACCATAAGAGCATACACCTTGATGGTTCAACAGTTTTGTCTAGGAAGAGCTGAACAAATTCACAAACATGGTTCTATCCTTTCAAGGTAGCAAGAGTATGCCACTGAGAGGATGGTTCTGGCCTGGATGCGAACTGGACTGATGATAGGAGTATGGAATCTAAGGGCAGTTATATCACACTTCCCGACTTCCATGTGGTTCCGAACACACCATCAGTCCAAAGGTCTTCTGAGCTCCAAACTTTGACTTTGTTAAAGACTAGTTTAAAAGTCGACAATTATTTCAAGTTATTTCTTTTTCTTTTCTTCATTTTTGTTTTTGTACCCCATTGCGCAAATGTTTGCTAGGGACTAACAAAGGCAAGTATGTGGGTGATGAATCTCCATTTCATCACCTTTATTCTTTCATTTTGGCCTTTAAACCCTACCTAAATGCATGTAAATATCATTATTTTATACAAAATAACATTCATTATATATTATTTACTTATCATATAAATTACATTAATTGAAGATAAAATAAAAGAATAAAGAGAGAAAAGAAAAAGAAATAAAATACCAACGGTATTTTATGACCCTAAACCCTGAGACCAAGTCAAAAATTGATTTGGTTGACAAAGAATAAAGTAGGAGGAGATAAGGGCCAAATACACAATAAAAACTCATTTTTTCATTCATTAATAGTTCATTTTTGGGACCCATTTTATTCTTGATCATTTGTTAATCAAATCCATAAACTTTGTACATGAAATTAGTAGATAATAATACATGAAAAAATACAAAATTGAGTTCACACAAAAATAATGCACAATGTACATTTTATATTCAAAATAAGAATCCAAAATCTCAACTTTCCAGGCCCATATCTCCTAAACAAAATCAAAATGCATCAAAATCACATTTAAGTATATATAACTTTTTATTAGTTATTTAATGAATGTGGTTTCACTCAATTTGGAGTTAAGGTGTGAAAGATAGAATTTGGATCCTATTGTATTGTATACCTGAATAAAATATTCATTTTATTTATTCTTATTATTTTGACAATTTATATTTTTATAATTTTGTAAATATTATTTATAATATATTTACAAATTTAGAGTAGAAGAAAGTCATAAGAAATTACAAAAAAAATAGCATATATAAATACAAAGATAAAATACCTATACTTAAACCTACATAATATATACCTCTATTTATTTAAGTATATATAATACATCAAAAAACAAAATAAAAATATATTTATGTGTGTAAAAATAAGTTGTAAATATATATAATAATAAAATAAAATAATAAAAACAAAATACAAAATAAAAATAAAATATAGTATATACATGTCAATATGCCTATAAATACACTTGTAAAAAAACAACTTGTAATAAATCAAATCATAAAAATAAATAAGAATCATATTAAAATACTACATAAAATAACAAATATTTTTATTTTATATTCTAAAATTAATTAATTATCTATTTAATATTTATTTTGCCAATAATTTCCGTATTGGAATTTTCTGGTTGGTCCATGTGGACCAACCAAAATCGAACCCTAGTTGACCTGGGTCAACTCTTCGACCCAGGTCACCTACCCTCGTTAGACGAGAAGATGCATGTCCTCTCCCATTTTTCTTGAGCCTCTAATCACTTAGATCCGAGTTGATCTTTCACCAAATTCTCCCGTGATCATCCCTAATCCACGCCATACACACTAAACCTTTATACATATCTTTGATTCTTAGCAAATCACCAGTCAATAAGGATCCTCATCTTTGTTTATAAATAACTCCCTCTTCTTCCTTTCTCTATTTTGATCCCCCTTGGATCTCCTTTTTGTGACCTTGCTTGTATAAGGGTTGCTTGACAGAGGAGTCCTTCCCCAAGCTCAGAGACGGCGGAGCGAGGAAGCGGTGGCGATCCGCGGTGGTCCTCCAACCATCTTGCTTCCTGCCCACCAGCAGGTATAAGGGTTGCACCCTTTTCAGTTTCTAGGTATTTTATTTATCACATTCTTATTTCTGTATTTTGTTTAGCTTTTAATGTAGTAGGTTAGTTGGTTAGCCAAATCGTTCGTTCACCGGAGATGCTAGGGCTCCGGCCATTCCACTGTGTTCTACACCCACTCCGACCCTCGTTGCATGACCATCTCATTCCCTATCATAATCTCCATCGAACCCATCCCGTTGCCCAACCTGATTATGCCCCAATCGACGAATCCCCATTTTACGTCCGTCACCCGTCGGAGCAAGTCCATCCTGCCTCATCTCATGATGATTTTCAACAATAACGACCCAGGATCCTTCCCCCTTTCCACGTGGTGTGTTCACACATATTTACAGGACCTGGAAGGGGTGTATGGGCCCTTTCGAATAAGAAGGCTTGCGCTCGAGGTGACTCATGCTCCAGGCCCCTACCGATGGGGCTCGGATATTTTTGAGGCCTCCCCCCGATGCAAAACGATGTGGAGATCTGGAAATAATCTCAACAAATCGGGAGGAGGTTGGAGCCAGGAGGAGGATCAATCTGAAGAAGCCCACGACGGAGTTCCTGGGGTGTTCTTCTAGGGCTCCCAGACCCGTTCGATCAACATTGGCCCTCCAGATGTAGCAACTAGTGTTAGATCATGACCTTCCTCAACCATTAGATCAGGGGCTTGATCTAATCCTAGGCGTAGACCGGCGAAGCGGTAACGGTCCATCCGGACCGCAGATCACGTAAGTGGCACGCATCTAGCCGTCCCTTCGCGCGTAATAAGGAGTAAATTCCATAAGCCCCTCCCCTTTTTAATTTTTCTTTTAGTATACTAAATGTCATTTGGAGTTTAAAATATGTAGGATAAATTGCAATAAAGCCCCAGGTGTTTAGTGCATTTGCCTATTTGTCCATGCCAGCTCACCTCACGTGGAGCACCATGTGAGGTTGGGCATTTTGCATGCATACCCCTTCGAGTTTCTTTATTTCGATTAATCCAAGAATTTGTATAATCCATGTACATTTTTGAGGAAAAATTGTACAAAAGACCACATGTTTTGTATATTTGCATATATAACCTCCCAGTCCCGTATACTTCAATATTTTGCTTAAAATTTGCATGAAAGCCCCTGGATTTTGTATGTAGGGTTCGGAAATTAAGAGAACTTTTATTTTGATTGCAAAATTATCCCTGCTAACAAATGCATTGTATTTTCTAAGGATTTTTGTGAAAAATAGCCCCTTTCAATTTTTATCTTGCAAATATTAGTGAAGATGCCTTAGATGATGTAGATAATGGTGCCATAATTTTTTATAGGGATTTTTACCCAGCAGACCCTATAAACTTTGCCAATCACCTCCACGACCTTTTGCATAACGTAATTACCCTATCGACCCAATAAATTACCCTTAAGAACCCTCGTGAGCTTCAAACAGAGTAACCACAAGGTTCATAGGGTAAGAGTTGGCAAGTTTACGGGGTCGAGGGGAGAATTATGTTGTTTCAAAGGTCGTGGAGGCAATTGGCAAAGTTTATAGGGCCTGCCGGGTAAAAATCCCTTTTTTATTTGGATTTCAAAGCATTTTATTATTTATTAAAATTCAAAAAGCGCCTTCTTTTTCCTAGTATACTTTGAATCACAAACAATATTAAAATGCTTTTAAAAATTCCAAAAAAATTCTAATATGTATATTAGGTCATATTTTCACTCTAGACCAAAAATCACATAAACATATAAAAAGGAAAACATAAAAATTGAAAAACACTCAAAACCTCATAAAAATTAAAATAATAATTTTAAAAACCCAAAAATATTAATTTTTATTTTGTAATGTTCTTTAATATGCGTGTTATGTATCAGAGATGATTTTGGACATTTTGGAACTCATTTAATATTTTTAAATCCAGAAATCATTTATTGGATTGAAAAATCATGGTTTGTCATTTTCTATTATTTAAAAACCCATAAAAATATGTAAAAATACTTGAAAATCACAAAAAATAGCATAATATTAAAATATAAAAAATATTTTCCTATATTTTTAATCTATATATATCTATATTTATGCATTATATATTATACATAGCTATGTAGACCTATATATATTATATACCCTATCTTATTATATATTTATTGTATTATATATTAATTATTTTATTTTCAAAAATTAAAAAGAAACTAAAAATTTTCAAAATGAAAATCCTAAAAAAGGTCATAATGTATATTTGATTGTTCTCTTTATCTATTTATGTATATATCTACATTTATCTATATATTACTATATACCTATATATAGATATTATTATTTATATTTATAGATAAATTATATATTTAATTAAATAAAATACAATACAATATTATAAATATAAAAATAAAAACAAAAATAAAAACCCTCATAAAAAGAGATGAAGGTAAATGTGTACATAATACGAACGGATTAGCAATGATCTTAGGCTACCTAGCTTGCTCTCTTTTGTTCGATCTCTAAATGCTTACTTGTTTGAAGAATCCGTGATTCATCACACTAAAGTTAGAAAATAGAGCTTCGACCCTGAGTAATAATATGCATTTCTTCATATATTCTGCATCTTTACCATTCATGCACTCAGGATTAATATCTGCATTTTAACACTCATAATTGCATACATAATCATCATCACATTTTCACCTAACTTCAGACATTTTTAACTAATTCATGCTTAATCCAATTTACATGAAACCAACTTCATGGTGTACATATTACTAACAAGATTAAAGGAAAATTACAAAAAATTGCTAACTCAAATAATTTGTCCGTGAGACAAAATCCTAATTTCAGAAAAAATAGATTAAAAATATGCATATCTTCCTCATACAATGCTGATTTCGGTCTACTCATTTTTAAATTAATATATATTCAAAGACTTCAAAATAAGGCCAATTTCATAAAAATCGGAGCTCATATGTGAAAGTTGGGTTCTGGGCCTCTTTTGCGCATTTTGTGTTTTAGCGAGTTTTGACTTGACATTTTATGTACATACTTAACCCTTTTTCTTTATTTCTTTTTTATTTATATTCTTTGATGAAAGTTTTATTAAAATGCATAAAAATTCAAATCTAAAATAAGACTGAAATCAAAGAAACTGACTGAGTCTGAGTATCCCTTATGAGTTTGTACAAATATCTCATTTTTTCTGTTTTATTTTACTTTCCTATTTTCTTATTATTAAAAATAAAAAAACTAGAATAGTGCGTAAATATGTGTCCCTTATTTTATCATATTTTTTATTGATTTTTATCTTAATTAAAATGCACAAAAAATTACAAAATCCCAAAATATTGGGGTTCTATGTACATTGAGTACCCCAAAAATATCATGTTGTACAAATGACCTCTTTTTCTCTTGGATCATTGATGAAAGTTGTAGATCTAATCAAGACGAGCAACTTTCGTGAAGAAAAACTTTCGATATGAAGTCTCCTTCTATTTCTTTTTTTATTATTTTTAAATTTCGAAATTTTTTTGGGGCGACACGTGGCACCTCCTAGGGATGTTGCGTACCACCCTCGCTCATTCTCTCTCCACCTTCCACCTCACGTGCAATGCACGTGAGGACCTTTCTCCCCCAATAGAACAACGCCACCTTCATTCCACCGCGACTCCCATTCAACGCACCTCTTCCAATTGCCCCATCCCTCTCGCAACTTCCTCCGTCGTTACCACCTCACCGCAACCACCTCCCTCATCTCCATTGACATCCTCTACGACTCTCTTTCTCTATTTAAGAGCCATCACCGACGACTGTCAACACATCCGCCATATCCAGGAGCAGCTTGAGGAGGAGGTGGTGACATCCCTCCTCTCTCTTCGGTGATAACCTCCTGGCGAGATCATCTGAGCTTCATCACACTCTGCCCGCGGCTGAGGCGAGAACAGGTGAAGCGGCGCCACACCCTTCTACCTCCAGACAATCAACTATCTTCTTCCTTCCTCTGTTTTACACCTTTTCCTCTGTTTCACCCGACTTCCTCTTCATTTTCTTCATTCATCTTCTGTCGCACCAATCGTCTTCAACCACCACATTCACAACTACATCCATGACTCACCGATAACCCAACTCCGTCCACCAGCGCCCCGCTCAACCACCTTCGCTACAGGATCCTCGTGTTGCTTGCCTTCCAGCCATGCTTCATCGATGCTCCTACCGCCCGAGCCTCGTTGTATTTCCGCAGCCGCCCGGCCCTTGTCCAGACCATCCCCGTGCGCGAGACGCCACCATCGACCTGCTTCAACCACCAGTCAATGTCGCCGACTCGCTCCTTCCGTCTTTGCAGAGCTCACTCACCACCGACTGCAACCCCTCTCCTTGCAAACCTATCTCCACTCCGTCCGCCAGCGAGCTCAACTTCACCGCCACCTCCTGGCTGGGGCTAGGACTTGCCTACTTTGACACACTACCCCCATGCGTGCCTCCGTCGCCATTGCCGCACGTGGCCTGTGGACGCGCCCCACTGCAACAACTACTCCACCAGCTTCGTAGGCGAGCCTACACTGCCCTTCCACGCAATCGACCGCCAAAACCTTCTCCGCCTTTGCCTCGGCTCCATCGAAGGAGGAAGGGGGGTAATTCCCCTCACGTGCGTGACCACCCCATCCTGGGGAATATTTGCAAAGAAGCCCCTGGTGGTCTGCATATTCCCAATCACAACCCCACCTTAGATCAGGCATGTGTCACAACCCCACCTTAGATCAGGCATGTGCTTCACACATTCCTTGGTGGATATTTTGCAAAGGAGTCCCCCGCATTTACGCCAATCGTAGAAGAACACCCCGCCACACAGCACGTGCCCTGTGGTTATTTTGCCGAAGACCCCTCCTGAGGATTGCTATTTATAATTTAGTCACTCTCTCTCATTTCCCTTATTTTATTTATTTATTAAAATTTTATGAACAGAACCCTGTGTTATCCATTTATTTTGAACCTCCATTTGCATTATCATTATTTATTAAAAATAACATTGTTCTTCAATTAATTCTCTACAATATGGCATGCTCGTAATATTTTTACTCTATGTATTTTATTAATAATTAATATTCTTGCATGCAATTGCACATTTTAGCTAACCTATGATCAGAAATTCATAGCTAATTAACCATTATTTGAAAAATTACCAAATATTACGGATTGTATATTTAATTGTGATCTAAATTGTGCCCAAAAATCACAGTATTTGCATGCATGGTTTTCTCTTAATAAATCATTTTGTGATTGGACTAATTGATTTTTAATAGAATGTAACTCAACACTTTTAGGTTTTATAACTTTTCCTGGATAAATCACCATTGGGCACATCTAACATAATTTTATTTCCTGAAAATAAATTTGTTTGCTATTTATTAAAATTAACTTGCTCAGAATCACCTTGCATTCGTATTTAATTCTAGTTAATTCATTTTGCATCCAAAAATTCCAAAAAAGTTACAGTAGAAGAAGAGTTGGAGTGACGTGACCTTTAATTATTATTCTTCTAATGACAACTCTAATGATGGCTGGGGATCTTCTGATTCATCTTCTTTCTATCAGTATTCCCTTCCACCACATGCTTCAAAAAAGATTGTCTGAAAACCTCCTTGATCATCAGCCACCCTTTCCCCCCAACCCCCATCAATACCCTTGTATATTTTCTTCCTATACTTAGGTCAAGGCCTAAGTAAGGGGGGGGGACCGATGCCATCTGTATTTACTCATCATTCTATTCCCCACTCGATTTGTATATTCTCTATATTTCATCGGTTGTCATACTCACTCCTATCCTATACTTAGGCCGACCAGAGCCTAAGTACAGGGGGACCAATGCCCACCCTATCTCTAGTCATCCATTTCTCCTCTTGACCTCGACCGCTCCACTTTTTGATCTTCTTCTATACTTAGGTTGATCAGAGACTAAATATAGGGGGCGATCGACTTCTATACTCATTTTTTCACTCTCCTACGCTTAGCATGAGCTATGTCTTTTCATCGCTTCTTGTGCTCTGAGGACATAACACATACTAAGTATAGGAGGGTGTGCATGTATTACATATATACTTTACCCATAGCTCATACTTTCACGTATTTTCATATATATATATATAATGTAATAATTACGAGATGGGTAAAAATCTAAAAGAGACAAAAACAAAACACCAACAAAATCTTGACTCTTGCATATCATCCTTGCATTCATACAAAAAAGAGAGATAATCTTGCACTTCATATGCATTTTATAACATCCGCATTTCATCTGCATATCTAGCATATGCAAAGTGGAAAGTTATTGGGTTCCGAACTGAGTTATGAATAGAAGTGAAGAATGGTCTTGACTTGACCTTAATCTACCTAATTTCTGGAGGAACTTCATTGCGAAAGAGGATTTTAGAAGCTTCAGGTCTTTGACTTAATTCTTTAAGTTCTGCATGACAATGTGCAGCCTTTGACTCTTAGTGTCAAACCTGATCGCCTAATTCTAGATATAACTTTTGAGTAGGAAATTAATATGTTCTCTCGTACTATGTACTTAGCTCAACTCAGACAGGGTGTTGACCCTGTGTGGGTCTGTTTTCTGATAGCATGGACATCTAAAGACCGGAGTATGATTTGAAATAAAGCTTCAGATATATGATGGACGACTGGGAACAATTTTTTCTAAGACCCTAAGACATGTACGGAAAAAAGATTCCATATCTGTAGGAGCACAAAAGATCCATGTAGAGTCATCAAAAATCCATTCCAAAATGAAGCCAAACTACTAAATAAATATTTGACCAAAATGGTCCAAATTTCAAGAGAACCTGTAGATCTTGGTGGAGACTTGGCTAAACTGGCAGGATTCACAAGGAGAGGTGACTACACTGGTCACCCTACTGTTCTTTTCCCCTTCTTCTAATTTCTCCCTCTTTTCGATTGTGAACACATCACGACAAACCTTAGAAGGAAATACCTGACTCCCTGAGGACGAGTTATTTGGGGAGAGGTCTGAATTGTAATCTAGCATTCTTGATGGGAAGAGCTAAAACCTTTCACACACATGAGACAGTTGTTCAATGTTCATGCGATATGCTTTAGGAGAAGGATTGATCTAATATGACTTCTGAGCCAAACATGTTACAATGATATGTAGAACTCGAACGTTGTTGATTTTAAAACACTAATTCTTACAGAAGTTCCGCCACACTATCGATCCAAAGGTCGGCTCCATTTTCACCTTTTGTTCATGACCTTGGTATGGAACCCGAAGTCATTTCACTTTTGCATTTCATTTTAGTTGCTCGGGGACGAGTAAGGTTTAAGCATAAGGGGTTGATGAATCCGTGATTCATCACACTAAAGTTAAAAATAGAGCGTCATCCCTGAGTAATTAGCTGTATTTCATCATTTATTCTGCATCTTTACTATTCATGCCCTCATGATTAATATCTGCATTTTAGCACTCATAATTGCATTCATAATCATCTCCACATTTTCACCTAACTTCAGACATTTTTAATTGATTCATGCTAACTCCAATTGACATGAAACCAACTTCATTGGATACATATTACTAACAAGATTAAAGGAAAAATACAAAAAATGCTAACTTAAATAATTGGCCCGTGAGAGAAAATCCTAATTTCAGAATATACAGATTAAAACGTGCATATCTTCCTCATAAAGTGTCCGATTTTGGTCTACTCACTTTTAAAGTATTAAATATTCAAATACCTTCAAAATAAGACCAATTTCATAAAAAAATAGAGCTCAGATTGAAAGTTGGGTTTTCGGCCTCTTTTGCGCATTTTGTGTTTTAGCAGTTTTTACTTGACATTTTATTAACATACTTAATCTTTTTATTTTATTTCTTTTTTATTTATATTCTTTGATGAAAGTTTTATTAAAATGCACAAAAATCCAAATCCAAAATAAGACTGAAATCAAAGAAACTGACTGAGTCTGAGTGTCCCTTGTGAGCCTATACAAATGTCTCAATTTTTCCATTTTATTTTATTTTCCTATTTTCTTATTTATTAAAAATCCAAAAAAAATAGATGTTATCGTATTTTTCTCGATTTTGATCTTAATTAAAAATAAAAAACTGCAAAACCCCAAAAATTTGGTGTTCTACATACATAGAGTACCCCAAAAATATCATGTTGTACAAATGACCTCTTTTGCTCTTAGACCCCTCATGAAATTTGTAGATCTAATCGAGACGAGCAATTTTCGTGAAGAAAATTTTTCGATTTGAGGTCTCCTTCTACATATTTTTTATTTTTGATTATTTTAAATTTCATTTTTTTTGGGACGACACATGGTGCCTCCAGGGTAGCCACGTGTCTCCCCCACTCCTCTCTCCACCTTCCGCCTCACGTTCAACGCACATGAGGACCTTTATCCACCAATAGAACTGTGCCACCTTCTCTCTGCCACGACTCCTATTCAACGCGCCTCTTCCAACCGTTCCATCCCTCCCTCAATTTCCTCCATCGTTACCACCTCTCTGCAGCCACCTACCTCATCTTCGTTAAAACCCTCTACGACTCTCTTCCGCTATTTAAGAGACATCGCCGACGACTACCAACAGATCTGCCATATCCAAGAGCAGCTTGAGTAGGAGGTGGTGACATCCCTCCTCTCTCTCCGGCGATAACCTCCAAGCGATATCATCCGAGCTTCGTCATGCTCTGCCCGCGGTTGCACGAGAACAGGTGAAGCAGTGCCTCGCCCTTCTACCTTCAAGAGATCAACCATCTTCTTCCTTCCTCTGTTTTACACCTTTTCCTCTGTTTCACCCAACTTCCTCTTCGTTTTCTTCATTCACCTTCTCTCGCACCCATCGTCTTCAATCAACACATTTACAACTACATCCACGACTCATTGATAACCCAACTCCGTCCACCAATGCCCCGCTCGACCGCCTTCGCTTCAGGATATCCAGCAACGCCTCACTCTCAACAGGCATCCTCGTGTTGCTATCCTTCCAGCCACGCTTCATCGACGCTCCGGCCGCCCGAGCCTCGTTGTACTTCCACAGTCGCCCAGCCCTCATCCAGACCGTCCCCGTGCACGAGCCACCAATGTTGACCCGCTTCAACCACTGCTCAGCACCGCCGACTCGCTCCTTCTGCCTCTGCAGAGCTCACTCGCCACCGATCGCAACGCCTCTCCCTGCGAACCTCTCTCTACTATGCCCGCCAGCGAGCCCGCCTTCACCGCCGCCTCCTGACTAGGGCGAGGAGTTGCCTGCTTCGACACACCGCCCCCAGGCATGCCCCCCTCTCCATCGTCGCACGTGGCCTGTGGACGCGCCCCCGCTGCAACAACTACTCCACCCGCTTCGCAGGTGAGCCTACACCACCCTTCTGCACCATCGACCGCCAGGACCTGCTCCACCTTTGCCTCAGCTCCATCGAAGGAGGAAGGGGGCTAATTTCCCCTCACGTGCACGATCAACCCCATCCTGTGGAATATTTGTGAAGAAGCCCATGGAGGTATGCATATTTCCAATCACAACCCCGTCTCAGATCAGGCACGTGCTTCACACGTGCCTTGGTGGATATTTTGCAAAGGAGTCCCCCGCATTTATGCCAATTGCAGAAGAGCCCCTAACACCAAGGGCACGTGATGCACACACTTGGTTATTTTACCGAAGACCCCTCTTGAGGATTGGTAATTATAATTTAGTCATTGAAATTTATGAACAGAACCCTATGTTCTCCTTTTATTTAAACCTCCATTTGCATATCTTTATTTATTAAAAATAGCATTGTATTCTTCCATAATTCTCTACAATATGGCATGCTCGTGACATTTTTACTCTTTGTGGTTAATTAATAATTAATATTCTTGCATACAATTGCATATTTTACTCAATCTATGATTAGAAATTCATAGTTAATTAACCATTAATCGAAAAATTATAAAATATTAAAGGATTGTAGAATTAATTGTGATCTAATGTGCCAAAAAAGCACATTATTTGCATACATGGTTTTCTCTGAATAAATCATTTTTTTGATTGGACTAATTAATTTTTAATAGACTGTAAACTCAATAATTTTTGGTTTTATCATTTTTCATGGTAGATAACCATTAGATACATAAATGATAATTTTATTTTCTGAAAATAAATTTATTTGCTATTTATTAAAATTAATTTGCTTAGAATGACCCTACATTCATATTTAATTCATAGTTAATTCATTTTACATCCAAAAATTTCAAAAAAAATAAAATAGCTTAATTTCATCATATTTCACATTTTGACCAAATTCTGGCCGGGTTTGAGGATTTTTGGACTTAATTTAATCGTAATTTACATTTTAGTCCATGAACTTCGCCAAAATTGTGTTTCCCTCATTTATTGTATTTAAAAATACAAAAAGATCATCTTTTAAAGTCTAATATCTAGACCGACTAAAAATCAATCTAAAGAGACAGTGGCCTCTCTGAGTTCGACCTTGGACTTCTCAAGTAAAAAAAGTTGACAGCTCGCTTTAATTGAACTAATAATTAAATAAGTGATCGTTTTGATTAATCCAAAATTCCCGACTACAACGAACAAAATTCGAACATTAAATCGACAAAATAAGCGAAGTAATTTCACGGTTCTTCAACACTTTATGATTGTAGAGTATAATAAAGTACGCTTCACACTATTATTCATTGTTTATCATATTTTGTTGGTACTTGTTGATTAACTGGATGTTTGGTGAGCAATCGCCTCAACAACATATTATCTTCGTTTTCTTGAGTGAGAATTATTTTAGACCCTCACCAGATCTCGTTATCACTTATTAAGGTGACAATATGTGATCATCATATTTGAAGATGTTTTGGCTGTGTTACACAACCCATAGTAAGTTAACTTTTTGCCCCATTCTTTGTATCTGTTAGCAGTGATCCATGGCACATAATTACCTAATTATTTTACGTCTATTTCCAAAAAAAATGGCAGTGATCCATGATCTATGGCCTCTTACTCATGGGTAGAGGGGTAATTATCGAGAATGAAATCCATGTGGTTATCATTATACTTATTAACAGTTATATCCTTCCCTCAACTTGCACAAGCCATTGTTGCTTATTTATATTGATAGTAATCATGTTGTGAGATGAAAAATAGTGATACTATTTTTAATCCAATTTATGTTCAATTTTTGGACATCGGCATTTAGTTTCCTTGAAAATTATTGATAATATTTTCTTACATCTCTGCCTTCGATTCTTTTTTCTATTTCTTAAATACTTAAGTCAAAATAATAAATATGTATATCGAGTTAACAAAGTTGCTTTACCGTGCAAAACATGGGGTACCTATTAGCCATCATTGATAGAACACATATAAATACATGTTTGGCTATACACTATTCTATTATTTAAGGGAGGCGATGATGATAGCCTTAGCTGAATGTAACACACAATAATATTAGCCATTTAAAGATTATTCCTCTCCAACACCTACTAGTGATCATTAATAGAACACATATAAATACATGTTCGGCTATACATTCCTCTAATTATTTAAAGGAAGTGATGATGGCAATTTTTTGTAGAATGTAACATACAATAATAGTAGTCATTTAAAGATTATTCCTCTTCAACTCGATAATATTATACAATCTTATATGATGATCATCTTACCATATATACAGATATGTATTTGAATGTTAATAATTCTAATTAGTTAAGAGAGGTAATGATGATAACCTTTGTTAAAGAGATAAGTTTTTGTTTGTTAACAATGAAATGACAATGTTATTTGGATTTCTATGGATCCATTCGGAAGATATGATGTTTAAGAAAAAAACTGTGATCTTAGAAGGGAGACCCTCTGTGATATTTATATAAATATTTTTACTTTTCATTATGATGTATGCCTGGTACTAAATTATTCTCATTGTATCATTATTTGTTCTATGTATCTTGGATAGCATACTATTTGAATAAACATTATTCCGATTAGTTTACAGATATTATATGCTAATTTATTAATCATAAAATTAACATTTTATAAATGTAATAACCATGTTCTTTCATTATACATTATTCCCATTAATTATCAAATTCTCATTTACTCTTCAAAACCGTCGCAAAATACGGGTAAATACACTAGTATTTCCTGTAACTAGGATGAGCATTGGGTCAGACCCTTTAGGTCCAAGGTGACTCGATATAAGGCCTAATAAAATATATGGGTCACAAGATGGGACGAGTCACGGAAATTTTTTTATCACACTTAGCATACGACTTGGCCTGACCCGATTAATATGGACTCGACTTTGGGTCATGTTGGCCGATTAAGAAAGTTGGATAGGAGCATGCAGAACAGAAATGGGTGATTGAAGCTATCCATTTCATTGATGGAACAATGAGATAAATGGGTATACACAGATTATTGGTATGTGAAATATTGATCAAAACTAACTCGGAAACAAAGTAGTGTTTTATATGACCTATACATAGAACATGTGAAAGAAGTGATACTCATCTTGTAGTAAGAAAAGTGACATTACGATGAAGATAATGATAGAAGCTTAACCACGAGTTTTTTTCAAGAGAAGAGAGTGGACAATTATGTATATGTAGGTAGTACAGATTGATATGAATATATATAATTGTACTGTAAAAACTTGGGATCATGGATTATTATGGAGATTTTTATACCACGAACCCTAAAAACATTGTCAATTAACTTCTCGATTTTGAATCTTTGTAATTATCATCCAACTTCGACAAACTTGTTTTATTTAACACCTTGAATTTGACTCTTCTCGAGTTGTTTAAGTTAAGGTTGAGTTAATCAAAACACACCAAAATCAAAGGTGGATTTTTCTTCCATTTCTCTCCTTCCTCCTCTCCCTTCCGAGAAACTTGAGCCGATCACTGGGTGGCAATGTTGGAGTAATCGCAGGCATGGTTAACTCCAAAGTCGACCTCTTCGAGCATCTCTAGCCATCGACCCTAATGGCAAGGATGCTAGGGTAAAGCTATTTATTATTATCAATCCTTGTATTATAAGATTCATTGTATATAAGTTGTATCTGATATAGGATTTTGAGATTTTTACATCACGAACCCTATAAACTTTGTAATCACCTTCTCAATCATGTATTCGTCGTAACTACCACATAACCACCAAAAAATTGCCATCTAATACTATGAATCATGCCGTTAATTTGACTCTTCTTGAGTCCACTTGCTTGAGTTAATGTTGAATCAATCAAATCAAACCAAATAAAGGATGGGTCTTCCTCCCATCCCTCTCCTTCCTTCTCCGATTCTTCCTCGTCATCTCCATTCCTCCTCCATCAACGCCTTCACCTCCACTGCCTCCGAGAAGTTACACTACACCTGCAAATAAGACGTGGAAGGGAAGGGCAAGACGAGCACGTTCGCATCACAAGGGCAGAGGAATCTTAGTGACACTAACATGACCCATGTTAGATTTGATAGTGATCATTGTAGACATAAGGGCTTGTTTGCTAACTGGTTGGGTTGGAGTAACATGTTGTCAACAGTAGCTGTTTGGATGGTTAGGAGGTTCAGAGAGGGTTGGAATGGGGAATGTGATGTGATGATACATTAGTTTGTGATGGAATTCCAATTCAAGAATGCAGAGGGGTAAACCAGGTTACCTCCCGATACCTGGTAACCAAACGAGCTTTATGGGTTGTTGCGGCATCACGGGTGTGGGCTTGCTCAAAAAGTTACATGTTATTTAATGGTAGACCAAAGACAATGAAATCAAACTTGATATAAATTCCTGCGCACCCATATGTATTTAATACCGACAGTCAAATACCTACAAAACTCACAAATTGGGTTCTTGAAAAGATCAAATCTTTAAACCACGTTCGGCGTCCAAAGATCACTCGCCAACTTTACCCACATTAAGAACTCCACCACAAGTAAAAGCAAGAAGAGCTTCAGATCACGACATTTCGTTTGGTTGCAGGGTTGTGCAGGGTTGGGTTAGCCCAACTTGGGGTACCTCCCCTTCCAACCCTCCCAATCCTCCTCACAGTTTACTATTCACAGGGGTACCCTAACTCAATTCAACCCCACCCAACCCTGCAACCAAACGAACCCGCGTGGAAATTGGATGGAGGTGAGTGGAGGTTCTGGAGGTGTTTTTGCAGATGTTGCGAGGCTGAGGTGGAGGTTTTGGAGGCCGTCTGGGAATGGTTAGGTTATAATGATTAGTCCAAAAGGTAATTTATAATATTTATAAGGTTAAATTACAATTTGGATCTCTATCTATAGGTCTAATTTTAGAAGGGGTACTCATCTTCAAATTGTAACAATTTGGTTCCCATGATCGTTTAGAAAACGGAAAAATAAAAAAGCTGTTTGAAATTTTGGAGCTCTTGACGAATATGTCATTGTCTAAATGTGAGTACTCAACCCCTTTCCATTCTCTCATATCCAACAAGGGCATATTCGTTAAGAGCCCCACAATTTCAACGGCTCTTTGTTTCTCAATTTCCTAAACGGTCATGGAACTTAAATCGTTACAATTTAAAGAGCAGGATCCATTTTGAGAAAAGAACCATATATGAGGATCCAAATTGTAATTTACCATATTTATAAAATTTGTAGTGTAAAAATTCCTAGAATTTTACATAATAAATTGAAATATCTTTTGGTGCATCCATGCCTATCTATGGTATAAAAATTTCCTTAAAAATATTAATTATATATTTTTACGCTTATTTGGGATGAACTAATTAGCATGTCGTACTTTAACGGCTTCAGTTAAGGTAAGTGAAAACAATTTGCATGATATAAATCATATTCTTAACTTTGTGAATAGTGCAAGACAATTCGCATTATCTTTGAAACAAATGCAGAACCAGAATAAAAAATAAAAAAGCGGAAAGTATGGAACGCAATAATAAACTCGGCTCCATTGTGAATTTGCGATGGTATCATCAAAGCATTTTCAAATCGGGTAAGAAAAAAAAGCAAAATTGGGACATGTGTGCAAAATTTCATTAATTTTTGGGATTTTTACCTGGCAGACCTATAATCTTTTCCAATTACCTCTACGACCTTTGAAACATCGTAATTCCTCCCCCGACCCTGTAAAATTGCTAACCCTTACCCTACAGACCCTACAGTTAAGCCTGTTA
The DNA here is from genome assembly GCA_037367405.1 of Ottelia alismoides. NCBI lineage: Eukaryota > Viridiplantae > Streptophyta > Magnoliopsida > Alismatales > Hydrocharitaceae > Ottelia > Ottelia alismoides. Next base: position 255,297 of record JAZKJV010008416.1, on the reverse strand, counting down.
ATTTACCCATTAAAATTAACTAGATTCCGTCATGTTCCTTTATATTATAGCCATTTTGTTTATTAAATTTACATTGAGTGCCACTCCATCTCCCGAGACCCCCCCCCCCCCCGGGCGATGGAGGCCCCCCTGTCGTCGCTACCCCCCCCCCATCGCCGCTGTTTCGCCCCCCTCCCCCCCGTCGTCGCTGCTCCCCCCCCCCCCCCCGCCGCTGCTTCGCCACCCGCCGCCGCCGCTGCTTCGCGCCCCTACCCCCCGCACGCGATGGAGTCCCCCCACACACAATGGAGGACTCTCGCCCCCCGGCCGTTGCTGCCCCCCCCCCCCCCGCCACCGCTGTTGCTTCGCCCCCTGTTGAGCCCGGAAAATCGCAGAGGTCGTGTTGACTCACAAGGCGAATCAACAGTCGCTGATTTGACCTCCGACGAAATCCGGAGTTCAAACAACAATTAACCCACGACAGATATATCAAGCAATGAATGTAAATGTGCGGAGTTAAAATTTATTATAACTCTACAACAAGATGTGTATAGGTGCAAGTATGTGTAGAGGTCGAACACAGGGAGCAGACAGGTAGAACAGGGTACTAGGTACCAAAAATGTGTGTATGTGATCAAATGCCTATTAAGCTATTTTTTTGTGGGTTTTTAATTTTATATTTTTTAATTTTTAATTTTATATTTTTGTATTTTGAGTTTTAATTTACTGATTTGTATTTTTTTATATTTTATATTTTTTTATATTTTCTTTTTCAATATTGGAAAATAAAGACAAGGTAATAAAAGACAAGCTAAGGTATTTATAAAAATAGGTAAAAATACTCAAAAATAAAGAAATAAAGTCTTTTTGGTCTTTTTATACTTTTTTAGTGTTTTTGTGATTTTTGGGTAATTTTTAGAATGTTTTTGGTATTTTTAATTATCAAAATAAAGCAAACAGTGGCAAAATACAAGGCTGAAACTAAAATGGAGAAATAAAATAGAAATCAGTGACAAAAATTCTCCAAATTAATTTTCACTTAAAGATAATCAAACAAAGAAAATTCAGGAAAAGAAAACACTATTTTTGGATTTTTTATGAATTTTATAAATTTTTATGAAGGTTTTTAGAGTTTTGCAATTTTTAGGAGTTTGGTTTTGTATTTTTTAATGATTTTTGGCTGGGAGTTAAAACAAACTAAAAGACACAAAATATAATTTTTGGGGATTTTTCTGGAGTGTTTTTATATTTTTTTGGTATTTTATGGTGCAAACAGTGCTGAAAAAGGCTATTTTTGAATTTTTATAAATAATAAAATGCAATAATTACGAAAAATAAAAATATGGGGATAAACTACTATGCAACAGGAATCTAAGCTGATTTTTGGGGATTTTTTTAGAGTTTTAGTGATGCACGAAATAAATGCAGCAAGCATGCAACAATGCAAGGTCTGACAGGGGTATATGAGCAATTATGCAAAAGTTTCTGGACACGGTTGCAAAATGACCAAAAAATATCATATGCGATAAACAATTTAATGGGCCAAATCAAAATCTCGAGAACCGCGAGGATCTGCGTGCAAAATCACCAAGGCTCACGTGAGTCTCACGCGACCTGGCGAGGACGTTTCTGTGAATAGGCAAAAATCGCGGGGGTTATGTGCAATTACGCCAAAACCAAATGGTCTGCCTATGAAAGTTTCCGTATTCAACCTAAATACATAAAACCCTAGGGGGACGACGTGCAAAATCCACCGAGTCACGTGCTTGTGGCACGTGACCTGATGAGGGTCTATCCACAACAAGCAAAAGTGCTGGGGTTCTTTATCTAAATATTACAAACACTTAATACGGCAGCAGCAAGATTAAGGGGTTAACATGTAATACAAAATGCCCAGGGGTGTTATAGCAATATACCCAATAAGGGGCGTTATCCGACGGTGAAGCAGAAGTCACTTGGACACGTGTCAAGCTCCTGAGAGGCGATACCCCTTCGGCCTTGAACGGCTGCGATTAAAAGGGGGGGGGGGCAAGATCCAACGGCAACTGTAGCGTTGCCCCCTCCCCCTCGTTCATGCGCAGGAGCAGCTGGGCGGCAGTGGCGCACGGGCTGCTGGGCACGGCGGCGCGCGGCCTTCTCCTCCGGCGAACGTGGCGTTTGCAAAAACCGACCCCACGCGGGGGTCTCCTCGCCTCCTGGAACCTGCAAATGAACGCGCAAATCAACAGTGGATGGCTCCAGGGCGAATGCGGGTGGAATGGGTGAAGTGGAACAGCGGAGGTGGTGGCCGGAGTTCAAGAACTCCGGCGAGGTGTTCGTGATGGTGTCCAGCACTGATTGAAGGTTGAAATGGCAATCTAAATAGATGAAACGAAAACCTATGCTAACAGCTATCTACTTAGAAGAAAAACAAGAAAGAAACTGCCCTCAAGTGGTGTTGAACCACGAGGAAGAACCTCGACGACGGCGACGACCGCCGGAGATGGTGGAAGCTCCTTCTCCTTCACCTAGGCACGCTCGACGTGGCTGGAGAGGTCCCTGTCACAGACCTCGATCCTGAGCTAGGTGGAGAGGCCAAGGCTTGGGCAAGAAGGGTTCAAAAGTTGGAGGATGGAGATGGGGGGTTTTTGAAAGTTGGTCTGGAGCGATCTTCGAGGCACGATTACGAGCAGGCGAAGGAGATCTTGGAGGATCTGATAGGCCGGCGGAGATCTAGGATCTACAGGCTACAACTTTCGTGAAGGGAGCGACCCTCCTCGAGCAACGCATCATGGCGAAAAAATCGAGGAAAGTGGAGGTCACGGGCGTTCTGACAAGGGGGAAGGCTAGGGCCAGGGAGTTGACCGGCTGGTCAACATCCCAGGCCACCTGGTTGGTCCACGTGGACCAACCAGGAAAAAGCCCCCAAAAAAATGTTTTATTAATTACTTTTAAAATAGTAAATAGCATTATTAATTTATGGTTATAAAATAAAAAATGTTTATTATTTTATATATAATTTTATTGTGATTTTTAATTATTTTTATGAAATGTATTTTTACAAGTTTGCATTTGTACCCCTATAGGTATCTATATCTATATATTTAAGTATTTTATTTTTATTTAGGTATTTTTAATTTATTTTATTTTGGTTTTTATTTTCTAAAATTATAAAATACTTTTATATACACAAATATATTTTTATTTTATTTTATTGATGTATTATGTACATTAAATAAAATATAAGTATAAAAAGTATATGTATATGTATAGGTGAAATACCTATGTATATGATATCTACAAGTATTTTTATTTGAGTTTTAATTATGGTTTTATTCTGATTTAAATGTATATAACTATTCTAAGTATTATTTACAACATTATAAAAATATAAAAGTATAAAAATAATGAATAAATAATAAATTGAATATTTTAATATGTACAAGTATACAATGAGGGTCCAAAAGTCAACTTTCAAACCGTAGCTCCGCCAAATGCGAAACCACCACCATTAATTAGATTATTTTCTTCTATATACAATTAAAGGTGAGTACGCTGCATTTGGAGTTTTTATTTGTGAGATACGGGTCTGGGAAGTTGGCATTCTGGATTTTTATTCAGACCATAACTTTTTATCTGTACATTATTTTTTTGTGAAATCAATTTTGTATTTTTCTTTATAAAATTATCTACAACTTTCATGTACAAAGTTTCTTTATTTGAAGTGTAAAAAGTGGAACCAAAAATATGTCCCAAAATGAATAAAGAATGAATAAAATGTATAGGTATTTTATCTGTCTTTTAGCCCTTATCTCCCCCTACTTTATTCCTTGTCGACCTATTCATCAAGATGCCTAGGTCTCGGGGTTTCGGGTCATAAAATATTTACAATATTTTCTTCTTTTTCTTTTCTTTTCTTTTTCCTTTTTGCACTTATTGCATAAGTTTTGCCTAGGTACTACAACAGTAAAGATAAGGGGATGATGAATGCTACTTTCATCATTTTAGGTTCTTATCATTTTGGGTTTTTAAGGCCAAAATGATAGAATAAAGATGATGAAACGTAGCTTCATCATCCCCCTATACTTTACCTTTGCTAGTCCCTAGCAAACACTTATGCAATAAGTGCAAAAAGAAAAAGAAAGAAAAGAAAAAGAAGAAAATTAGATTAAGTTTAATTATTGAACTTGTCTTCGCAAAATCAAAGTTTGGAGCTTAAGTCGGACCTTTGGAATTTTAGTGCGGTCGGAACCTTAATGAGAACCAAGTTTGAAATCCAACAGTCCTTGAGAATCCCAAAAACTCTGTCCAAGTCTCCTCAATAGCCAGGTCAAAAATACTTCAACTCATACGCAAACTCTTACGACTATGAGTCTGACTCGTACAGTGTAAGTGATATGTAGCTCCCTACCTCAGAAGTGACAAAGAAACAACCTCCCTCAACCTGGTAACTCTAATGCCTCGGTCTAGCAACTCTTTCCTCGAGAAGCGGGGTATTCCCTTCTAAGTTCAAGTACAACCAGCTCAAGAGGAGGGGGTGAAGAGAAGAATGGACGGTAGCCAGTGTAGCTACCTATCCTTGGATGCAAGACCAGTGTAGTCAAGTCATCCTGCTGCAGGCTCACATATTTGACTTTGGAACTCAAGCTTGCTTATTGACTTTGTACATACTTTGCAGGCTTTTTATTTTTTTTTTGTACATGCCTGAACTTTTTTTTTTTTTTCAATTGCATCTGTACAACATATCTACATGGTGCAGCATATATACAAGAAATTTTCCTCTTGAGCCAGTAGACTATCCCTCTTTTGAAGCTTTATTGCAACCCACGGCTTCTGTCTTTAGCCTTCATCACCACTAGACCAAGTTGAGGTGCACTTCCTTCACTATAAGAAGAAGAGAGGTTCCGCCTAGAAGTACTACCCTCATATGCTACCCCAAGCCAAAGGAAACTGCCTCCTCACCACCTCATCCGTGGAGAGCTATGTGAAAGGTGCAGGTGTCCAAGTTAGGTCATTATCAACAAGAGTCGTGCGTGTGCTCCGAAATACTCTACTTAGGCAGTCAAGAATCCATTGAACCAAGTCCCGTGATCCTCAAAGAATTAAGTCAACTAGACCTGAAGTACCTCAAACCCAGTTCCTATAAGGTTCCTGTTATTAGGTATATTTTAAGGTCCAATCAAGCTCCAATCTCCGGATTTTACTTAGACTTGTTCAACTGTCAAACTCAATCCAAAAAATGCGAATGCTATGCAATGCAATGCAGAAAATATTTTTGTGATGCAATTTTCAAAGATTTTGAACTTTTTATGGATTTTTGAAAAGATGATGATGATGCATATGCAGATGCATTTTTTTGTCTTTTTCAAAAAGATTTTTCAAATGTTTTTGGATTTTAATTTTGCAAATGTTTTTGGGAATTTTGAAAACAAAAAGTTTGGCTACAAACTAGGTGAAAACTATGTACACGGGAGTGCTTCTTATATACAAGAAGTGGATTTTAAGAATTTACAGGGTAAGTGATCAATTTTATACATATATATATAGTGGATTTCGGTGTGATGTGTATATTCCTCAAACTTATTTGAAAACAGTTTACACACAATTTTTGAAAACTATAGTCCAAAATAATTTTTACAAACATTTTACACACATTTGAAAATTATTTTGCAAAGGCTTTCAAAACAGTATATATAGGTTTTTCAAATCATTTTTGCAACCATTTTTCAAACCATTTGCAAATCATTTTTCAAACATTTTATTTCACACAAAGAACAGAAATTTTACAATCCACACATTTTTTCATACAGGTTGAAAACACGAAACAAAATATTTTCAAAATAGTTGTCAATAGATATTCACAAAGATTTTCAAACTATTTTTCAAACATTTTGCAAAAAATATTTTCACCTGATTTATTAATCAGTAAATACAAAAAGCATTTGAGGAATAATCACATCTTTTTATTAAGAATTTTTAATGAATTTTAAAGAATTGTTAGCCATATTATTAAGAAAAATACGAAAGTACGAGTTATGGCTAAAGTATATACGTAGTATATACGACCCCCCTATACTTAGCTGGAGCTATGTCCTCATAGATCGGAGAGAAAAGAGAAGACATAACTCGTACTAAGTATAGGAAAATCTAAAGAATAAAGGAATGAAGTAATGAATCAATGAATGAGAAGTTGACCGTCCCCCCTATACTTAGGATCAAATAATCCTAAGTATAGCAGACTGTACACAAAGCAGGGAGGGTCAAGGGTGGGAATGAACAGATCGTACTCGGATTGTCTCCCCCTATACTTAGGGTAAGATATCCCTAAGTATAGACAAGAAGAGGAGACAATGGAGAGGATCGAGATGAATGAGAAAAACTCGGGGTGCACACCCCCCTATACTTAGGACAAAGTACGTCCTAAGTATAGAAGACTGTCTACAAGGGCGGCACCTTTTCGGTAGATGAAGAAGATAGCAGAGGAAAAGAAGAAAAGAAGAAAAGAAGAAAAGGAATCTGAAGATGGAAAGAGTGATATAGGAGAAGAGATCGGAGGATGTACAAACCACTCCCCCTATACTTAGGGTAAAAGAAGCCCTAAGTATAGGCAACAACAGGAGTGATAACACGGACGAAGAAAGAGCACTCGGCTCGTCCACCCCTCCTAAACGTAGGACAAAGTGCGTCCTAAGCTAGGCAAACACGAGAATGGGAGGACGAGCAATACGGAAGAGAGACGGAGGTACACAACACGAATGTACAACATGATGGATGTACAGAGGGTCAAGAAGGTAGAAAGCGAACCTTCTTGCGAGACCGCTGAGGAATGGATCTGGTGTGATGCAGGTCGACATCGGGGTCCACCGTGGACGGAATCCGATCAGGGTCGACGGGGTGTAAGTCCTCAGGGGCCCTAGGGTGTGAAGGCACAGACGGAGTAGTGGAAGAAGTACGGCTAGGTCCGGCCTTGGGAGTCTCGCTGATATCAAAGTGGAATGGGACGAACTCATCATCATCGGAAGTAGTGTACTCGGAGTCGTCCTGCGAGGAGTCATCCAGGTCAAAACCAAAAGGCACGAACTCATCGGTGGAAGTAGTCGAACTCTGTTCGTCCTCTATAATCTCAACCGGATCATCTTTCTCATCAAAAGGCCCGAATCTCTGAAGAAATGCAACAAAATCAAATTCGGCCTTAGTCTCATCAGTATCTACATGGACAGGAGCGGACTCATCAGTGGAAGTAGTCAAAGCATGTCCGTCCTGTATAGTCTCTAAATCTGCCCTCCGCTCAATAGTGTCGATCGTGTAAATCCCGCGGATGTCATCAACACATCGCCAATCACAGGAAGCGGAAACACCAAGGTCTATGCTTTCCGAGCTTTCCTCCTTGGAGAGGAATTCTCGGGTCTCATCATCGGTCATGAAGAAGGTCTCTCTGATATCCTCATATAGATCATAGTCCTCGGGGTCAGCCAAGATAGGTGAAGTCATATCAGGTGCAGGTCTCTGGTCGGCAGTGGGTGCGGTGATCAACACTTCGCTCTCGTCAGCAGGACGGAAGCGAATCTCTCCTGATCCGTAATCGATAACGACCCTCGCAGAGGCAAGGAATGGTCGTCCCAGGATGATTGGAGACTGCTCCCCTGTGGAGGTCTCCATGGGCAATACGACAAAATCAACGGTGTAGCTCGTGCCCTGAATCGAGATGACGGCATTTTCAAGGATACCCTTCGGCCTCTTAATTGATCCATCAGCAAACTGTACGATCATCCTGGTTTTCTTGAGAGGCCCTAAGTGAAGAGACTGTACCAGCGAGAAGGGTATGATGCTAATCGAAGCACCGCCGTCTAGGAGAGTGTGATCACATGTGAAGTCAGAGATGGTGCAGCTAATGAGAGGGGTGGCAGTGTTCCTCTTCCGAGGAATGGGACGATGAGTGATGGCGTGGGCAGTGGCCATGGTCAAGATATGACGCTCAGATCTGCTCCTCCGCTTTCTCTTCTTGGGAAGAGGAGCAGATGACTCGGTCATGGCCTGCTGAAGTGGGGCACGGATGATCTCATGAATGGTGGCCACCACTTCGGGTTCAGTCAGCATTTTTTTGAATTTTTGGACCTCCGCCATACAAGGGAGGAAGTCGGAATCATCATATACATGAGGCATGCCAAGAGCAGTCTGTACAGCGGCATCCTCGGGGTCAAAGGTGGGACTGGGTGTGAATACATGTGTGGTCAAGAAGTCTGGCAAGTGTGCGCTCTCCTCACAGTCCGACTCGATCGTGTGTCTCCCGAAATCTTTTTGTGTTTTTAAAATTTTCTCATTTTTTTGTATTTTGGGCGATTGCAAGCTCTCATGGAAATCCTCGAGTGAACCCATATCATCAAATGGTGGAATATCATGGTCGCTCTTATTGGTACTAGTGAGGGTGTCAATCCTCTGTCTCATATGATCCATCATCTGGGTCAAGTGCTCAAGGGTGGACTCCATGAAAGGTGACTCCATCATCTCAGTCTCGGGTGGATGTGAAGGTGGAGGCGGATAATACATAGGTGGAGATAGAGGTGGGTGTGGGTAGAAATCCGAGTCCTGATACTGTGGCTGAGGCGGATATGTACAAAAGTCAGGAGCAAAGTCCTCCTGGAAAAAAGGAGGTGGACCGGCTGGAGTGAAGGAGGGATCAGCGAAGTCCGGATAGAATACGCTCCAGTCGGCCATCTCGAAACAAAAGAAAATGATCGGGAGAGCACGATGGTCAAGTCAAGAGAATGAAGAAGAAGGTGCAAATGCGCAGGGATGATCTAGGACACACAAAACAATCACAACCTAAAAATAAAAAGAATACAAACCCTCAATTCACCTACTCAACTCGGTAGAGACCGCAAGAGCGGTCTTTTTATCTTGTCGGTTTTAGAGTTAGGTGAGAAGTCAAAGAATTTCACACACACTTAGGGGCTTGATGGGATTTGGGCACTAATCCTTAAGGTGTGCGTGAGAAAATAAAATGAAGACAATGAGGGGATTACTCGCCCCAATACAAGATTTTTCTTTTTGATCGATTTTAGGGTCAAGTAATATTAGCAGTCCCAATTTTATTGATTATCACTTTTTTTTTTGGATTTTTAATGAGAATGCACGATCCTATCGGGGAGTCAATTCCTTTAAGCTCCTAGATGATCAAAATCAGAGGTAGAGAGGCGGAAAAGCAATGCAAGCGATCAAAACGATGATGGATGCTAAAGCGTAAATGCTCACCTTGCCTCCAGCACTCTACATGCAAGGATGCTCAGCAGAATTGAAACCTATCTATATGCAAATGCAAAACCGATGAAATCGCCCTAAGTTTCAGAAATTGCTATTATCGTGAAGAACCACAAGCTGACCACCAATCCTCAACCCTAGAGTCCGGTCTAGGCTCACCCCTCCTCTGCTCAACAAATTGAGGGTAGGAGAAAGCGCTTTGCGGGGAGAGCTCGCGGCGCGACGGATCGAAGATGATGAATCAACTGTTTAAATTTGACTAAGTCCAAACGCGACTATAGGAACATGCAAGGTATTAGGTGTTTGGCCTTAGTCTATCGCAAGCAATCCTAAAACTACGGGCTCAATCACACAAAAGAAAGAAAATCGGAAAACAAAACAAAATAAAAGAATGCGAAGAAAACCACGGGAGCCCCCAAGTGAACAATCACTTGGAAATTAGGCTCAAATGTCCAAGTTCGGGGTACCTGTATTATTACAAATATAATGGTCTCTCTCTCACAAAAATTACACAAATAAATGCAATAAAAGAAAATGCAACTAAAATAGAGCGCGGTCTTCAAAATTTCCTCTTCGTCTCCTCGGCGCTCGGCTGGCAGATGCCGGCTTCACGTGGGTGCGTAGGCGCCTAGGGTGGAGCGCCTCCCTCGATCCGCGGTACCTCGCACAAAGTCAACAAGAGAGGGGGTTAGACAGCTCAACAGATATATCAAAGATAAGGAACAATAAAATAGCAAAAACGAAAGCCGCGAAATAAACAATCAATCACAATCACGACAAGACCCGAACTAAGCGCTGTTGCTCCCCGGCAACGGCGCCATTTGTTGAGCCCGGAAAATCGCAGAGGTCGTGTTGACTCACAAGGCGAATCAACAGTCGCTGATTTGACCTCCGACGAAATCCGGAGTTCAAACAACAATTAACCCACGACAGATATATCAAGCAATGAATGTAAATGTGCGGAGTTAAAATTTATTATAACTCTACAACAAGATGTGTATAGGTGCAAGTATGTGTAGAGGTCGAACACAGGGAGCAGACAGGTAGAACGGGGTACTAGGTACCAAAAATGTGTGTATGTGATCAAATGCCTATTAAGCTATTTTTTTGTGGGTTTTTAATTTTATATTTTTTAATTTTTAATTTTATATTTTTGTATTTTGAGTTTTAATTTACTGATTTGTATTTTTTTATATTTTATATTTTTTTTATATTTTCTTTTTCAATATTGGAAAATAAAGACAAGGTAATAAAAGACAAGCTAAGGTATTTATAAAAATAGGTAAAAATACTCAAAAATAAAGAAATAAAGTCTTTTTGGTCTTTTTATACTTTTTTAGTGTTTTTGTGATTTTTGGGTAATTTTTAGAATGTTTTTGGTATTTTTAATTATCAAAATAAAGCAAACAGTGGCAAAATACAAGGCTGAAACTAAAATGGAGAAATAAAATAGAAATCAGTGACAAAAATTCTCCAAATTAATTTTCACTTAAAGATAATCAAACAAAGAAAATTCAGGAAAAGAAAACACTATTTTTGGATTTTTTATGAATTTTATAAATTTTTATGAAGGTTTTTAGAGTTTTGCAATTTTTAGGAGTTTGGTTTTGTATTTTTTAATGATTTTTGGCTGGGAGTTAAAACAAACTAAAAGACACAAAATATAATTTTTGGGGATTTTTCTGGAGTGTTTTTATATTTTTTTGGTATTTTATGGTGCAAACAGTGCTGAAAAAGGCTATTTTTGAATTTTTATAAATAATAAAATGCAATAATTACGAAAAATAAAAATATGGGGATAAACTACTATGCAACAGGAATCTAAGCTGATTTTTGGGGATTTTTTTAGAGTTTTAGTGATGCACGAAATAAATGCAGCAAGCATGCAACAATGCAAGGTCTGACAGGGGTATATGAGCAATTATGCAAAAGTTTCTGGACACGGTTGCAAAATGACCAAAAAATATCATATGCGATAAACAATTTAATGGGCCAAATCAAAATCTCGAGAACCGCGAGGATCTGCGTGCAAAATCACCAAGGCTCACGTGAGTCTCACGCGACCTGGCGAGGACGTTTCTGTGAATAGGCAAAAATCGCGGGGGTTATGTGCAATTACGCCAAAACCAAATGGTCTGCCTATGAAAGTTTCCGTATTCAACCTAAATACATAAAACCCTAGGGGGACGACGTGCAAAATCCACCGAGTCACGTGCTTGTGGCACGTGACCTGATGAGGGTCTATCCACAACAAGCAAAAGTGCTGGGGTTCTTTATCTAAATATTACAAACACTTAATACGGCAGCAGCAAGATTAAGGGGTTAACATGTAATACAAAATGCCCAGGGGTGTTATAGCAATATACCCAATAAGGGGCGTTATCCGACGGTGAAGCAGAAGTCACTTGGACACGTGTCAAGCTCCTGAGAGGCGATACCCCTTCGGCCTTGAACGGCTGCGATTAAAAGGGGGGGGGCAAGATCCAACGGCAACTGTAGCGTTGCCCCCTCCCCCTCGTTCATGCGCAGGAGCAGCTGGGCGGCAGTGGCGCACGGGCTGCTGGGCACGACGGCGCGCGGCCTTCTCCTCCGGCGAACGTGGCGTTTGCAAAAACCGACCCCACGCGGGGGTCTCCTCGCCTCCTGGAACCTGCAAATGAACGCGCAAATCAACAGTGGATGGCTCCAGGGCGAATGCGGGTGGAATGGGTGAAGTGGAACAGCGGAGGTGGTGGCCGGAGTTCAAGAACTCCGGCGAGGTGTTCGTGATGGTGTCCAGCACTGATTGAAGGTTGAAATGGCAATCTAAATAGATGAAACGAAAACCTATGCTAACAGCTATCTACTTAGAAGAAAAACAAGAAAGAAACTGCCCTCAAGTGGTGTTGAACCACGAGGAAGAACCTCGACGACGGCGACGACCGCCGGAGATGGTGGAAGCTCCTTCTCCTTCACCTAGGCACGCTCGACGTGGCTGGAGAGGTCCCTGTCACAGACCTCGATCCTGAGCTAGGTGGAGAGGCCAAGGCTTGGGCAAGAAGGGTTCAAAAGTTGGAGGATGGAGATGGGGGGTTTTTGAAAGTTGGTCTGGAGCGATCTTCGAGGCACGATTACGAGCAGGCGAAGGAGATCTTGGAGGATCTGATAGGCCGGCGGAGATCTAGGATCTACAGGCTACAACTTTCGTGAAGGGAGCGACCCTCCTCGAGCAACGCATCGTGGCGAAAAAATCGAGGAAAGTGGAGGTCACGGGCGTTCTGACAAGGGGGAAGGCTAGGGCCAGGGAGTTGACCGGCTGGTCAACATCCCAGGCCACCTGGTTGGTCCACGTGGACCAACCAGGAAAAAGCCCCCAAAAAATGTTTTATTAATTACTTTTAAAATAGTAAATAGCATTATTAATTTATGGTTATAAAATAAAAAATGTTTATTATTTTATATATAATTTTATTGTGATTTTTAATTATTTTTATGAAATGTATTTTTACAAGTTTGCATTTGTACCCCTATAGGTATCTATATCTATATATTTAAGTATTTTATTTTTATTTAGGTATTTTTAATTTATTTTATTTTGGTTTTTATTTTCTAAAATTATAAAATACTTTTATATACACAAATATATTTTTATTTTATTTTATTGATGTATTATGTACATTAAATAAAATATAAGTATAAAAAGTATATGTATATGTATAGGTGAAATACCTATGTATATGATATCTACAAGTATTTTTATTTGAGTTTTAATTATGGTTTTATTCTGATTTAAATGTATATAACTATTCTAAGTATTATTTACAACATTATAAAAATATAAAAGTATAAAAATAATGAATAAATAATAAATTGAATATTTTAATATGTACAAGTATACAATGAGGGTCCAAAAGTCAACTTTCAAACCGTAGCTCCGCCAAATGCGAAACCACCACCATTAATTAGATTATTTTCTTCTATATACAATTAAAGGTGAGTACGCTGCATTTGGAGTTTTTATTTGTGAGATACGGGTCTGGGAAGTTGGCATTCTGGATTTTTATTCAGACCATAACTTTTTATCTGTACATTATTTTTTTGTGAAATCAATTTTGTATTTTTCTTTATAAAATTATCTACAACTTTCATGTACAAAGTTTCTTTATTTGAAGTGTAAAAAGTGGAACAAAAAATATGTCCCAAAATGAATAAAGAATGAATAAAATGTATAGGTATTTTATCTGTCTTTTAGCCCTTATCTCCCCCTACTTTATTCCTTGTCGACCTATTCATCAAGATGCCTAGGTCTCGGGGTTTCGGGTCATAAAATATTTACAATATTTTATTCTTTTTCTTTTCTTTTCTTTATTCTATAATTTTGGCACTAAAACCGCATTTTATACAATATTTACACACAGATGCATGAATGCTAAAATGCATGAATTAATGCTATTTACACGCATTTACTAGGGTTTTTAAGGCCAAAACGATAGAATAAAGATGATGAAACGTAGCTTCATCACCCCCCCGACCGTCGTTGCTGCTTCACGCCCCCTGCCGCCGCCGCTGCTTCGCCACCCCCGCTGCTGCTTCGCCCCCCGGCCGCCGCCTCTGCTTTGTGCCCCTGGCCGCCGCCTCTGCTTCGCGCCCCCGACCGCCGCCGCTGCCCCCCCCCCCCCAACCGCCGCCGCTGCCCCCCCCCCCCCCCCGCCCCCGCGCGATGGAGTCCCCCCCACCCCCGCGCGATGGAGCCCCTCCCCCCCTCCCCCCCCCCACGTCCCCCGCTGACGATGGAGACCCCCCCCCCCCCCAACCGCCGCCTCGCCCCCCCTCCCGGCCCGAGGCTGCTTGATTTTCTTTCCTATTTTTTTATTTTGGCTAATCCTGGCCGTTGTATGATAAATTAGTTAGGTTAAATCAAGATTAACCCGAGTATTTGACTCAAATATAGTTAAAATTGACGGCATGGTTTATTGGGTAAGACGGAGCAAATTTACGAGGTCGAGGGAGGAATTACGATGTTTCAAAGGTCGTAGAGGTAATTGGAAAAGATTATAGGGTCTGCCGGGTAAAAATCCCTTAAATTTTAGAGTAAATTATAGGAAAAAGTTCATTGAACTATACACTCGATTTCAATATATTTCTTAAATTTTAAAAGATAATAATGTAGTATCAGAAATTTATATTTATTTCTATATAATCCTTGACTATTGAAATTCAGATATGCAATTAAAATCAGATATACAGTTTAAGAACTTTTTCCGGAGTTGAATCTAAATTTTAAGAGGAAAAAAAAAAGAAACGAAGAAAACTCGGCGTTACCTGAGTGCAAAAGGGTTGGGCGGTGGCCCCTCGTTTCTTTGCTTAGTGGCACTGTCCTCACCCTCTGCTTGCGGGCACTCACCCAATGGCATTACGAATGGCCACCACTTTCCACCCTCCACTTCCCTTCGACTCCAACCCCACTTAGCTCCCCAACAGCATAAAAGACCCACCTTCTCTCAACAAACAAACCCCAACTTGAGAATGGCCGCATTAGCTTCAGCACTCCTCCTCTTCCCGATGCTGATGCTCCTCCCCCACCTGTCCTCCTCCATCACCCTCCCACTCCTGCCCGTCTCTTCGCCACCTCCCCTCGACAACCCCTACCGCTCCCTCTCCACTCTCGCCACCTCCTCCCTCCTCCGCGCCCGCCACCTTCGCCGCCCCTCCCCCGTCTTTTCCTCCTCCCTCTCCGCCACCACCCTACCTCTCTCCCCGCATTCCTACGGCGGCTCCACAATCCCCCTCTCCCTGGGCACTCCACCCCAACCACTTCCCCTCCTCCTCGACACCGGCAGCCACCTCGTGTGGGTCCCCTGCACTGCCTCCTATTCCTGCCTCAACTGCTCTTCCTCCTCTCCTCCCCTCTTCCTCCCCAAGTCCTCCTCCACCGCCCGCCTCGTCGGCTGCCGCAACCCCAAGTGCTCCTGGATCCACACGCCCTCCACCGCCGCTGCCGCTTCCGCCCAATGCTCCTCTGACGTCTGCCCCGTGTATCTTCTCCTCTACGCCTCGGGCTCCACCAGCGGCGCCCTCCTCTCCGATACCTTACACGTAGTCTCCGGCAACCTCACTGTTCCAGGTTTTGCCTTCGGTTGCTCCGTCTTCTCCAG
This sequence comes from Ottelia alismoides, assembly GCA_037367405.1. Classification (NCBI taxonomy): domain Eukaryota; kingdom Viridiplantae; phylum Streptophyta; class Magnoliopsida; order Alismatales; family Hydrocharitaceae; genus Ottelia; species Ottelia alismoides. The sequence continues at coordinate 239,947 of JAZKJV010008416.1, read as the reverse complement.
CCGCCAGCCCCCCGCCGGGGTCGCCGGTTTCGGCCGCGGCCCCGCCTCCTTCCCCTCGCAGCTCCACCTCCGTCGCTTCTCCTACTGCCTCGTCTCCCGCAGGTATGACGACGTCCCCGAAAAGGCCGGCTCCGTCGTCCTCGACGACGAACTCACCAGCCGGAATATGAGATCCACGCCCTTCGCGAAGAACCCCGCCGCGGCGGGTTCCCCATTCGATGTCTACTACTACGTCCACCTGCGGAGGATCGCGGTGGACGGGAAGAAGGCGAGAGTGCCGCGTAGGATGCTCGTCCCTGGAGCCGATGGGAGCGGTGGGACGATCGTGGATTCGGGATCGACGTTTACGTTCATGGAGAGAGAGGTGTTCGGGGCGGTGGCGGCGGCGGTGGAGAGGGCAGTTGCGGGTAGGTACAACAGGTCGGCGGAGGCGGAAGCGAGGACGGGGCTGAGGCTGTGCTTCAGGGTGGAAGGAGAGGAGGTGAGGCTGCCGGAGTTGGAGCTGCACTTCAAGGGGGGAGCTGTGATGGAGCTTCCCTTGGAGAACTACTTCGCGGTGGTGGGGGACACCGGGGATGTATGCTTCATGGTGGTGACTGGCGAGGATGACGGGGGAACGGGGCCGGCGGTGATATTTGGAGGATTCCAGCAGCAGGACTACAGGATGCTTTTCGATCTGGAGAGGGGGCGATTGGGCTTCCGCAGGGAGAGTTGCCTCCAAAGCTGAAGGCATTCCGGTGTTGCACTTCTGCAATTCTTTTTTTTTTAATTTGTTTTTTTCTTCCTTGTTCACGATTGTTATAATTTGTTGCTTGTAATTGCTTTTAATTTACTTATATACATTGAAGGGTAGGACAGGGAGTTTTCGAATGTGTTTTTTTTGCTGAAGGTGCTAAGCACTTCTAACTATTACTGAACTAGAATTCTCTCTTCACAGGGGTGGAGCTAGATTGGTCCTATAGTAGAATATATTACTGAGAGATTGATGGGAGATTGGCAAGACGTTGCCAATGTACTTCAACTCATTTCGAGAATCGGCCAAACTTTTAACTCGTTTTGATGCTAGATCTTCAATAGCTTGTCCTTTTAATTTATTTTGATGGAACACCACTTGCCACCTACAAACACTATTGCCATGCCACCAACCTCACTATGACCACCGATCCTTTGCCACCATGTCTCCATCTTCACCACACTCCCACCATTGTGTCACCACCACTACCATTGTCGCACACATTACCATCATTGGATTGTTCCACTATTGCTTGTCTGGCTACTATCATCGTCACTCGCTCGCATTGTCGATGCATGTATCATTGCAACATCGTGCACCTCTACACCAATTTGGAAACATGATGAGAGGTCGTGCTCTTCCCCCTTAGTAGAGATTTTCCAAAAAATTAAAATTTTAAAATACGTGGATGGCATGAGTGATTGGGGTGGCACGCTCGATGACATGAGATGCCGCCTAAGTTTTGAGGTAGGTTTATGGATGTACATCCATTTCTTTAGAAGAATAGTTCTTGTTTATCTCATTCACACAATATGTTCTACAATAACTAGCACTTGATACATAATACTAGCATTTACAACATGTTATCATGAATTATAAAGAAATAAAGAATATGTGATTGTCGTTCGATTTGCGAAAAGACTCGATTCAAGCTCGAATGTTTGGTCCTTGGTTAGATCAATAAGAAAGGAAGGGGAAATGCTTTTTCCTTGCGTAGACTAGACAAGATGATCTTAAGCTTCGATCTCGATGATCATAGACAGTAGATGTGGAGGAGAGGATGAGAACTGATGGGGATTCAGAGGTGATGTGATTTGGATTGGTTAGGTATAGTGATGTGCCTTGGGTTGATAATCAGAGAAAGAGGTTGTAAGGGGAAGAGTGATTGACATGGAATGGAGAGAAAAACTAAACGCTGAGGTTTACTTGGGGAATATGAAGGTTAAACAATTGCAGCAGATGTTTGGGTTGGGGGGGGGGGAGCTCTAGTTGGACAATTTTCACCTCTCTCTCAATGTGCAGTTGATAAACCTCAGCATCTCTGATAAGCTGCTACAATGGTGGTCCGAGCACCACCAATAGATCTCATCCGAGTGGAGGGAAACTTCTTGTTGCTTCAACTAGTCCTAATATGTCATAACAGAAGGAAAATGAACTAGAGATTACTCTTTGCTCAAGAGAAGACAATAAAGAAATTAAAAGGAACGCGACGGATGAATAAGGTTCAGATTGAGAGAGATGGGGGTTTGGCATCACTCGATGATCGATGAAAGAATAAAAACGAAGAGGTGAGCAATGCTATCAAAGGTTCTAGAGTATCTAGGCAGATCGATGGGGGGAGGTGCTGCAGACGATTTGGTGGCTTCGATGATGGAAGTTGGATGTGAAGAACAATGGTCATTGTTGTCAGTTGGTAGAATTGGATCTGGTTTTAAGGAGAAGAGAGTGAATGACTAAGGGATCGTAGATGAGAAGATACAAGGTACTGGTAGGATACGTATTGCAGAGAATGAGATTGCTTGGAGGAGATGTGTTCTCGTGGGGAAGATGCGATTGAGGGAGACAGAATGGGGGTTATGTGCTAGCAGTTAGAGGAGTTGAGATAAATGATGGAGATGTGTTTGCAATATAAGATGGTGATGAAGTTTTGGATTTCATCCAAGGAGGAATAGGGGAGAATGACGGTAGCTATGGTTGGTGGGTGCTTGAGTGGTATAGTGGGGGTTGGTGGTGACCGAGAAGAACATGGGATAAGGGAATGGGTCGTTGCAGCCTACTTAGGAGAATAACAAAGTGGTGGCGAGAGAAGAATGTTGAAGTTGATTTATGTTAATCAATAATGGCCCGTAGTGGCACTCATGTGGATGCTTAGAAGACAATAAATGCAAGCCTTTGATGGGGGAGGACTTGATGACAAATGCAAAAATCGAGGTGTCTAATGTCCAATCTTGGAGGGCATGCAGTGTCCGACAAGTCGAATCTGGTCATCGATGTATCAATGCCTCTCTCAGCTCTCAATACTCAACTGAAGCGTGTCAATAAAAAATCAGCCTACAGAGTAAATAAACAATGAATCTAAGTTGGATGAAATTTATTATACTATGCAAATAAGTGTGTATACCAAGCAAGTTTAGGGGTCGAATCACAGAAAGCAACGATGATAGGTATTAAAATTGACAATTACATCAAACTATAAACAAATATTTTTTTGTGTTTTAAATGGATTTTCTAATTTTGTAGGTTTTTAATTATTTTTAATTTTTATGATTTTTAATGTCTATATAGCTGTATATTTTCGAATTTTTATTTTTTATAATTTTAAATTTCTTTTTTTAATATATAGTAAATGTATAGATATAGATCTAGTTACGATATATGTTTAATATAAATATTATATAAGATATATATATTCAGAAAATACAAGCAAGTACAATCCTTTTTATTTTTTAAGGTTTTAAAATATATTTGAGGAATTTATAAATACTAATACTAATACTAATTATATATAAGTAATATATAGTCTATATATAATATATAAGATTTTATATTTATAAATATATCAGTATATACTAAAAACTTACAAGACAAATTGTTTTTGTATTTTTTACTTGTTTCTTTATTTTGACTATTTTCTACATATTTTTTTATAATTTTCATGTAATTTTAATTAAGAATACTCAAATTAAATAAAATAGTAAATTTATGACTTTGAAATGGGATTAATAAATATCGATTTCATTAGATTGAGCCTAATTTCAATTTTCCTGAATATTAGAAATTCTAAAAATTCAGAAACTATAAACATCTTTTGTGGTTTTCTATTAAATTTTAGAATTTTTATATTTTTTATTTATATTTCATTTTTAGAGATTTTTGATAATATTTTTATAAATAAAATGTTGGAAAATCAACGGTACATAAATAAACATAGGAGATTATTTTGTAAATTTTCAAAACTTTTTCATACTTTAATGGATTTTAAAATGAGAGGCATGATAAAATGTAATATTTTTGTATTTTTTAATTAGGAAAATAATTTTAGTTAATTAAAAAAAATATTTGTGATATATTATGGTTCCAAACACTTAAGATAAGTTTCCTATAATTTTTAGATGTAAAATACTATTTTTAATAACTAAAATACAACTACAAAATTGAATCTCTAGTACAGTGATCTAAAAGTAATTTCTTTAAATTTCTGAGTAGTTAATAATATTTCAAACTAGTCTACAATCATGTCCACAATTTAAAATATTATTAGCACTTGTATGGGTATAAATGCAAATATTCCAAACTTTAGGACCCAATATGCAAATTAATCAGAAAATAATACACCAATATTCAATTTTTATAGATTAAACAATACCACAAACTTGGACGGCTGTCCACGCAAAATACCCAGTCCCCTCATGTGGTTAGGAATAAGAGGTGATGTTGATTGGACTTAAATGCAAATCAAGGAAAGCTTGGGGTTCCAACTATAAATGTTATAGAAATGTTTGAATCGTAAATGAAAGTTTATAGATTAAAAATAAAATAGAAAAGGGAGGGCAAAGTTTGCAAATTACCCAATAGCGCGGGATCTAACGATGGATCGATGCCACTTATACACATGTCGTTCTACGAACGACCAATACCCCTTCGGTGATGGGAAACTTAGATCAAAACCGGGTCTTCATATAATGGTTGGTGTATGGCTTGATCCAAGAAGGACCACGATCAAAACTGGATCTTCAGAATGATCGAACGGTTGTTGCTGCTCAAGAAGAACATGGATGAAGGTTGAACTTGAACTTCTCCAATCGAAAATAACTCCGTTGTCAGGGCAACTACAAAGCTATTGTCGGGCCCAAATCTAAGATGGAAGTCTTCCGTGTCTGATGGAGTGCTCAGAGAGATTCGGGACCCATTGATGGGGTCCTGGTAGAGCTGGGAAGTGGGAGCACCGGGACAACCTTCAGCTTGGTCAGAATTCAACCCTCAAGGGTCTATCAACTCTTGAACTGGTAGGGTTAGCTCACAAATACAACAATGGAAGTTCTAGGTTTGATTTGGGGCAAAATGAAGTGAAGATAAAGTTTTAAGGAGCAACTCTGGTGAATGGCGGAGGACTGTGGGTCTCCCTGATCCTTGCTAGATCTGGGTGGAAATGATTCGGGGCGATAGAAGATGGCATGGGCAAGATGTGGAACTTCAAATTTTCCATTTTATGAAATAACAGATGAAATTAAAGGGAATAAAATGCATGCATGCACTATTGTTACTCCTAGGAATTGAAAAGAACAAGAAAAGAGCAGCTCGGACCTGAGAATCAGGGAGCTGGATGTATCACGACGGAGCAACTCTGGGGAGCCCTAGATCTCATTCCCGTCCTTCTCATCCGCACCTAAGCTCCATGAGATGCTCCCACTGTCACTAGGGGCGTTCCAGATGTGAAGAACATGGTATGGAGATGGGCAAAATTGGATCAAATTTTAGAAAGGGGTAGAGGAGTGTGCTATATACAAAAGAGGTTTGAATAGGGTTTTTATTTGATTCGAAGCACCATAGTTCGAGAAATCAAGGCATGTAAGACCAACGAACGAGGAACATATTTACAAGAAGGAACCGAGCTCGAAAGATGCAAGGATCATGTGGGACAATTTGGCAAAGAAGTGTGATCAACGCATCTGATCGAGCTAGGGGAGTAGGTGCCACAGTTGACCGGTGGGTCAACTGAGGACTGCTCAATAGTGGTCGACGTCATGCACTCAATACTAAGCAGAGAAGAAAATAGAAATAAAAGATCAATCAAGTATTAAATGATTTTATTATTTTTTTCTTAAAATATAAAAATTATATCTTTTTTATGTATTGATTATAGGCGATTTTATTTATTTATATCAATATACTTTTAATACTTTTTTTACAAGTATAATTATATGTATAAATACATATATATAATGAATTTGATTTTTATTTTGTGTTTTATATTTTACTATTTTTGTAATTTATATATATATTTATAACTAATTTATATTTACAAAATTTTAGTTGATTTTTTGATTTTCTTTATTCACTTAAATAATATATACATGAATTATATAGGTATAGTTTACCTTTAAGATTAAAATTATTTTTTATTTTAATAATTTTAATGGTTTTATACTAATTTTATTATGCATGTGTATTTAAAATAATATTTATAAGTTTATAAAAAATATAAGGATGTTAAAAATATAAAGAATAAATATATTGGATATTATATACAAATATATAGTACAAAGGGGTCCAAAAGTCATCTTTTACATCTTAACTCTATTCTTAATGAAATCACCTTCATTTATGGAGATAATTGGATTTGATGAAAAATAAAGGTGAGAATGGTCAATTTGGAATTCATATGGAGAAGATATTGGTCTATGAAGTTTCTTTGGGGCTTTTCATCTGTGTGTCCTAGTTACATAGTATCTTATTTTTATGTGCAATTATTTTTAATTTTCTATGTATTTTTACGAACATGTTCGATGTTGAAAATATTTTTATTTGAAGTGCGTATGAGTGTGCACAAATTAGTGTCAGCTAAATGCAATATACAAGTCACCTAGGGTTTCCTGGTGACAATGTTATTTTGTCTGTATTTGTATGCCCTTATCTCACCCTACTAATTTTCCTTATCGACTAAGTCAATATTGACTTAGTCTTGGGGTTTAGGGTTATTCATTATTTGCAATACTTCCTTTATTTTTCTTTTATTTATTCATTTATTTTGTATTTAAATAAACGTATTTAAGCACTATTTATAAGGGAATGTCAGAGTGTTAATTTGTACACATTAGCTATATTTACATGCATCTATCTAAGGATTTAAAGAAAATAGAGGAATAAATGTGAAAGAATGGGTATTCATCAACTGATCTTAAGGAAGTTTAAAGAAATGAGTCACACCGAATGGGCGCGTGCTAGGTGGTGTTGGAGACTAGGTTCTACAACTTTTATGAAGGACCAAAAACCAAAACACACTATTTTTGCATATATATATATATATAATTTTTATTTGTATTTTATTTGTACAAAATACCTAATTTTAAGATTTTTCTGTCTTGATTTTTCTTTTAATGATATATGTATTATATTTGTATATATTTTTTAAAAAATATATAGTACATACTAATAGGATTTTTTCTGATTTTTATATATTAAGGGGAAATAGTTAGTAATATAAAGTAGAACTATAGATATATTAGTCTTGTATATCATTAAAGTAAAAAAAGGAATTAAAACAAAAAGAAATGCAGTCATACATAAAATGATAATGTTATGACTGGTTTGGTTGTACAATATACCATATCCAAAGTTATCCAAGATATTATTTTTAATGCGCATCGGTCAATATTATGACATATGTTCAATTCATTATGTCATTGGCACCCCCTGCACCCCCGATCCCGTGGGCCCGACCCGTGCGCCTGCATACCCCCACACCCCTTGCATCCTTGTCCCCATGCACCCCGACCCCATGCGCCCGTACACCCACGCACCCCCAACCCCGTGTGCCCGCACACTCCTAACCCCCGCACACACCCAACCCCTTGCGCACCAACTCCTACCCCATGCGCTTGCACCCTCTCCTACCCCCCCTACGCCCGCACCCCCGCCTATCCCCGACCCCATGCGCCTGCACACCCCGACCCCTGCTTTTTGGACCTGCCTGTGCTAGGTGCTTTGAGGACGACAGTGCGCCCTCACGCACCCCCTCCATTGGGCACTAAGGTCGATAGCGTGCAACCCCTACTAGTGGGGCCCCACCTACAAGGGCGGTCCCTTACAATGGTACACCAGCTAGTACATGTGCCTCTTCCGGGTTGACATCACCACATACCTTCACCTATGACCAGCACGTTAGGAAGGTTATTCGCCAATCCTTTGGTGTGCCTACCAAGTGTTCAGGTTTTTCCCCCACTCATTTTTATGCTTGGAGAGCAACACTAAATCAGATCTAGAAGAAGGAGAGCCCCCTAGAGATGTAGTTCAGGCATCCAACCACCCGCTACCTCCTTTATGTCCTCCTACAATCTCATCTAAAGGGGTCCTATTGTGTCCATTCCGGGACTTTCATTGATGTCCGGATGGAAGAGAGGGCAGCGAAGGATTTACACGTTTGATCTCTCATCTCAAAAGAGTGCATCTCTTTACTATAGAACATTGTGCCTTGTTGAAGGAAGCTCTTCAAAAATGTTGTGACTTGTTTCTTGCTATAGATGAGTTCTTGAGGGTACTTGATCAATGGTTATGTGGGAAGTGTATGAAGATACAAGCAAGGAGTCGTGCATGTCATCATAATGATGGTATTGCTCAGGTCACTAAGGAATCTGGAGATATTTAAAGTCATCTTTTTGACATCATCAAGCCTCTCAAGATGAGTCTTGAGATACTGATGCGGCCCGGATCCGATTGCGGCTTTTAGATGAAAAGGTTGTCGGTGTAGAAAATCACAAAGAGAACCTAGTCGATCAAACAAAGAATCGATTTAAAAAAAACCTGCACTGTTTATTTAGCTAGGTAAGTGTGCCTGGGTCGAATACAAGGAGGCAGAATAGTATACTTTGATTTTTAAGTGAAAATATATTTTTGTGATTATTTTATCTCTTCTTATAATTTAGGGTTTTGGATTTTATTAAAATAATAAATAAGCTCCAAAAATTCTGAAATAAATTAGAGTTAAATTACAAGATCATGAAAATAATTAGAAATTATAAAATTAATAAAATTTTAAATAATGTGTTCTACATAAAATAAATAGCCCAGAAACCCCGTTGTCATTTGGTCCCAAAATCGACTTCTTGCAAACGGACTCCGAATTCAATGAAACCACCTCTATTAATTAGAGATTTTATTTTATGAATTTTAAAGGTGAGTAGAATGAAATTGGAGTTTGTATGAAGAAGTTATGATGTTCGGAAGTTGAGATTTTGATAATTTAAAAGCTGGATTTCTTGGCATATATACATGGTAATATTTTCAACTTATTTTTATATTTTTATATACATTTTTGAAAATAATTAGGAAAAGAGTTTGGTGAAAAATATGTACGTATGAATTAATTAAAAATCATTGAAATTTTTGTATTTATTTGATAAATAGTGAGAAGTATATGAAGTGTGTCTTAATTTATTTTTAGGATTTTCTTTCCTTATCTCCCCCCTACTTATTGGTTTGTCGACCAATCCATGCTGACTTGGTCTCGAGGTTAGGTTATATAAATATACCTTGCAATTATATTTATATCTATAAGTCATATTGTACATATTTACATATTTACAATATGCCTTCTTTTATTTATTTATTTATTTACATGATTTTGATGCTTAAAAGTGAATATTTATTCATGAGTGACTTTTTATAAAAGATGGAAATTAATGTATATTTACATGTATTTGTTAAAGGTTTTTAGGACAAAATGCAACAGAAAAGTTAATAAATTATGGATTCATCAGATACCTACTGTTAGGGAGTGTTTGGTTCTTCATGGCGGGCTTCTCGATCGGGTCTTTAAAGTACCTATCTTTACAGTGAAGAGCATCCCTCTTAGTTGTCGCCTTGCTTTCTCTCAAGCTTTAAAGACATCTCTTTATAAAGTGATCGCTGAGCCAAGCTCCGTTTCTTCTTGGGTTATGTTGTTGCTTCTTCCATGTTGTACTCTACAGTTGTTTCATCCTTAAAATAGACGTGATTGTAGGTCTAACAATAGGAAGTCAATACAAAAACATCTTATCCGCAACTCACTCTCTACCTGGGGAGAAGCTGGTGGTATTTATAAGATCTGGATCAGGTATTAAACACTCATGTGATTGTGGGTTTGAACCATGAAAGTGGTTGCTCTAAGGATGGAGAGAAGAAGTTAAATACCAACACCAGACAATGCCTTCATAAAGTTGCTGATGGTCATTTTACAATGGCGGTTAAAGTTTTGTCCTCATTAGGTGTAGCATCTTTCAATGGAGATACCTTTAGGGTTCTGGAGCACACCCCTGCAAACCACCTTTGTCCTTATCGGATTTTCCTCTTTCTGAGCACCCCTTGTTGCAGAAGTTGACGCTATTCTTGGGCGTATCAAGTCATTCCCTAAAGGGACCTACTATGGTAGAGACGATTTGAGGGCCTTTCACCTCCTAGATGCTATGTGTGGAGATGGGTCTATCATGGCCATGGAACTTTTACATGCCATCACACGTGTGGTTAATTTATGGTTGTGGGGAGTTGTCTCTTATCTTTATCAGAATTTATTACATCTGCACCACTTACATCGTTGCTTAAGCCAGACAACAACATTCATCCCATTGCAGTTGGTACTATTTGGAGGCAGCTAGTATCTAAAATCTCTATGGCAGGAGTTAGCAAAGATATGGCCAAATACCTTAATGACTTCCAGTTTGGAGTGGGTGTCTCTGGCGCAGCTGAGGCTATTCTACATAGTGTCAACAGAGTGTTGAACGCTCATCATAATGATGGTTCTCTCTCCATGCTTACAATGGATTTTTTGAATGCCTTCAATATGGTGGATAGGTCTGCCTTATTACATCAGGTGAGAGCAAGATGTCCATCTATCTCTTTGTGAGTGGAGTTACTATATGGACAGGCAACAAGATTGTCCCTTGGAGACATACATATATGGTCTTCCGCTAGAGTGCAACAAGGGGATCCTTTAGAACCGCTCCTCTTTTCTCTCATACTACACCCACTTATCCATTATATCAGGGACACTTGCAAACTACTTCTTCATGCATGGTATCTTGATAGTGGTATGGCTATTGGAGATACATATGAGGTGGACAAGGTTCTGAGTATCATCCAGCAACGTGGGCCAGACTTAGGCCTAGTTTTAAATATTCATAAAACAAAACTCTTGCCTACATGTGATGGTAAGAAGCTTCATGAAGGGTTGTTCTCAATTGGTATTGGAAAATCATTAGTAGGCATGAAGTTGCTTGGAGGGGCGGTTAGTAGGGACAAAAATTTTTATTGAAGGCTTAGCTTTAGAGAGGGCTACTAAAGCAGTGAAGTTGATGCATCTCCTTCCTCGGTTGAATGATCCCAGTGTGATCTTCTTTAACTCCGTTCATGTATGGGTATATCAAAACTTTTATTTGGGTTGAGGACTTGGCAACCTAAGTACGTGGAGGAGGCTGCAATATTATTCAACAGAGGCTTATGAGATGCTATTAAAGACATTGTTGTTTGTGGAGGCTCTTCATATGCCTTTGTGGCTTCTAGGGTACAGTCTTGGGTACTTCAGGATCATATCCTTCGAGATAGTGAGATTTACAATATGGACACCAACTTTGATTGTGCTCTTCAAGGACTTCGTGACATGATTCCCTCTTTTGACCTCAGTTGTTTCTATAGAAAGGACACCAACCTCCCAAAAACCAAAATGTTTTGGTGAGTGTTCTTTTTAGCAAAATAATTGAGGATATGGAGGTTGTTTTTAATATGTCCATTAGAGAAAATGCTATTTTTCGGTGTCTTCAAGCTGATCATGCTCAAGATTTTCTCCTTACTTTGCTTATTGACGGACTTGGGTTACACATGTCACCAGTAGAGTATCCTAGTATTCTTAGATATCGTCTCATGATTCCCCTATTTCCAGCGGATGAGGTATGTCCAGCCTGCCGTAAGACATGCTTGGACAATTCTGGCGATCATACAACTCATTGCAGGGAGCTTTTGGTTTTTAAGCACATACATGATCTTGTTTGGGATGTTTTATTTGATGTAGTCAGACGTGCATGTGTTGTTGCTAAGAAAGAGGCACCGGTGAGCTTTTTAACTGATCTGCATGAGGGAAGATCCACGCTTAGACCCGTTGATATTTTGATTTTTGGATGGGTTGGAGGAAAACAAGCTTGTGTAGACTTGACAAGAGTTTCTCCGTTGGTGGGGTTGAAGAGTGGGATCTTCACAGCAGGGAAAGCTGCCCTTAAAGCTGCTTCAGGAAAAGTGAGGAAACAAGAGAAAGCATGCACTGAGAATTATCATGCCTTCATCCCCATTGCTTTTGATACTTTTGGTTTCTTAGCACCAGAAGATGTTGATTTTTTGAAGAGGATCCAAAAAGTTATGAGTAGCAATGTGATGGTTCCTAGAAATATGGATGTAGCGTTCAAAAGGATTGGTTTTGCAATTCAAAAAGGACTAGCGGCGTAGATTGTTGCCCACTTGTCTACTATTTCGATGTAATCCCTCTATTTTTATGATTTATGAAAATTCAATATATTAGGGAGACTCCAAAAAGAGTATGCTCTCCTTTTTATTTTGAAGAATATGCTTCTTTTTTACTCATACACTCTCTAAATCTTTTTTCTCTTTCATCAATATATTGTCAAGTTTAACATTATTCAATTGCATTAATTTGTCCATTACGAAGTATCTTTATTGTCGCACTATACTTGTCTCAAAATTCTACTTATATATCTACCTATCTCATAACAAGACTTTCCACCAAATTCATCTTTATGTACATTGTTTTGTCATCGATGCGATACATGAAGAGATTTATGATGAACCATGCTTCACATTCTTACTATCATTTAGAAAAAGACGCTCACTATTATTTTTAATTAGTTTAATAATATCATAATCACTATCATGTATATTATTGCGAGCTCGAATCGGTTTACGACGTTTTAGAAGAAAAGGTTGTCGATGTAGAAAAGCCACAAAAGGATCCTAGTCGATCAAACAAAGATCGATTTTAAAGAAAAAAACCTTACACTAATTATTTAACCAGGGAAGTGTGCCTGGGTCGAACACAAGGAGGCAGAATAGGGTATTTTGAATTTTTAAGAGAAATATTTTTGTGATTAATTTATCTCTTCTTAAAGTGATCAAGGAAACCTCTACAATTTTTATGGGATTTTTTTATTTTTAATTTTTATTTATTTTTCAAAGTGATATTTTTCAAACAATTTACCTACTATATAATAGGTGAACTATAGGTGAAGTATAGATGATATGATATAGTAGGTAAACGGTCGAGCAACGGGCTCAAACAACACACGAAAACAAATCAAAACGGAGACAATTGGTGACAAAGCAAATCACGATGAAAACACATCGAAAATACGTGAAAATTACTAAAAACCTCGTGGAGGTAGTTGTGTAACTACCCCAAGAAAATCTACGAAAAATTAGGTCAAAATGAGGTCCAAAACTCTCCTACAGGCCAGGGGTATAAGTGCAAGAAAAAGAAATAAAAAGTTCTGCAAAAAGGTCCTTGGTAGGGACTGTTTTGAAAAAAAACTAAGAAAATTTACATTTAGATCCCTGCATGGGGACCTAAATGTAATTCCGGAAACTTCTGGAGCGCCCTTGAATTTCTGGAAGTCTTCTGGGTGTAATATGCAAATCTTCCACCGGTTCACTTTCGACGGTCGAGTTTATATCGTGAAATGTGATCTGAGCTGTCTACTGCCTCCATGTGTCGCAAGGCTGTACCTCGTGAGTTCTTCAACTGTTCTTGAAGTTGTTGGGGACTTGACGAAGGTCGCTTCTTCGCTGAATTTTCTCAGGCGAATGGCGTCGGACTGGGATCTCTGGCAGGGCCAGAGGGTTAGCTCCTCTAACCCTCGAGCTCGCTCGCGATGGTCGTTAGGCGGAGGTGACGCAGCGCGGTGGTGGAAGCTCGATGAAGTTGGGGATCTCGTTGAGTTAGAGCTGAAGGAGTTTGTTGCGGCTTCTTTTGAGTTGCGATTTTCTTGATGTTGAAGACTCCAATTAACTTGAGTTCGCTCCTGATTAAAGATGAACCTGCAAATATGAAATATATGTGCTCGATTCACGAAGAATCGACTGAAGGATTATAGATTTGCAAGCTCAAAAATGGATATTTCCAGACTTAATGAGGATTGCGTGCATAATGCTTGAGAAAAGGAACACGATTCGAATTGAGTTGAAACGATTTGAGATTTCATTGCAGGTGTGCGTGTAAGATGAATAATTAAAGTTTCTAATGATGGATTTAGCCATGCTAATCGAGGCACGAAGATCGAGACGAAATTGGATAAAGATTAAGGAATAGATCTTTGAAGAACAGAGGTGTATTACCTTGAATGGATGCTCGATGGCGATGCAAGGCAACAAAACCTTGGAACGTCTCCTCCGGTGATCCCTCTTCCACGCGAGCAAGCCTTCAGGTGTCGTTACCACCGGTGTGAGGCGGAGCGAGGTGGAGAAGTTAGCAGTCGGCCACTGGTTGTTCGAGCTTCAGGAGGTTGTAGGAGAGTTGTTGTGAACTGCCCACTTTAGGGGCTTAAATAGATAAATTTCTTGAGCTCCACGTAAAAACCAATGGTTGGCGAGAATCTTGGTAGTTAGGAGGATTGATCAAAAGGTTTAGATCGTCGGAGGAAGTTGAGAGATGCGCTGGGTAATTGGTAGAAGAGGGCCGGTCAGAACAGACTGGCGTATTGTCTTCTTGAGGAAGATGAACCAGGTGCTGACATGTGTCAGCACCTGGTTGGCCAAATGTGCAAAAGTCTTTATAAATGCAATATTAAATAGTAATTAATGTTATTATAAATAGATATAAAAACAAGAAATGTAAATAATTATTTTATCTAAATTATGGAATAAATACTTTTTATCAATAATAAATATTATTCGAAATATAAATATTGTATTAATAATTATGTATAGATAAGTAGGTTATGGATTTTTAATTTACTAAATAAATAATTAGAAATTAAATTTATATTTTCTTTATTATAAGAATAATAAATAAGGGTTGTGTGAATTTTTAGGGATTTTAATAAATTAATTTACATATATTAATAAATATAAGTATTAGTTAGCCAGTTCATTTTTACCTATATTTTAGGGTTTTTGATTTTATTAAAATAATAAATAAGCTCCAAAAATATGAAATAAATCAAGGTTAAATTACAAGATCATGAAAATATTTAGAAATTACAAAATTACTAAAACTATAAATAATATATTCTACATAAAATAAATAGCCCAGAAACCCCGTTGTCATTTGGTCCCAAAATCGACTTTTTGCCAACGAACTCCGAATTCGATGAAAACCACCTTTATTAATTAGAGAATATTATTTTATGAACTTCAATGATGAGTAGAGTGAAATTGGAATTCATATGAAGAAGTTATGATGTTCGGAAGTTGAGATTTTGACAAATGTACCAGTAGGATTTCTTAGCATATATATAGGGTAATATTTTTAGCTTATTTTATATTTTTATATATTTTTAGAAATAATTAGGAAAAGAGTTTGGTGAAAAATATATACATATAAATTAATTAAAAATCATTGAAGTTTTCTATTTATTTGATAAATAGTGATAAGTAAATGAGGTGGGTCTTAATTTATTTTTAGGGTTTTCTTTCCTTATCTCCCCCTACTTATTGGTTTGTCGACCAAGCCATGCTGACTTGGTCTCGGAGGTTAGATTATAAATATACCTTTCAGTTATATTTATATTTATAAGTCATATTGTAGATATATACATATCTCCAATCTGCCTTCTTTTTTTCTTTATTCTTTATTTATTTACATGTTTTTATGCTTAAAAGTGAATATTTATTCGTGAATGAAATTTGACAAAAAGATTGGAATTAGTGAATATTTACATGCATTTGTTAAGAGTTTTAAGACAAAATGCGACATAAAAGTTAATGAATCATGGATTCATCATATATCTTCTTTGAAGTCTGGTTAATTTTGTTCTCCACCATTTTCAAAATGAAAGTCTCCATTCCTTGATTAAGATGTTTCCTTAAATTCCTTATAATGAATTGTCCATCTATTATAAAAGTCTCGCCAATCAAGAATAAATGTCTAATCTAACCAATTCAAAACACCAATTTTATATGAAGCTTAAGTTGAGAATATTTGTAACGTTTTGAGCTTAGATCCCTGATCCATTGTCGAGGAAAAGTGATATTGAGAACTTGTTGGGTTCGAACCCAAATGAATCCGTTGACAACCACCCAAAATGTTTAAGCCCATGTTGTCAAGTAGTAGTCCCCATCACTTATAACTCACTCACACACACGGGTGGAAGCATGAATTTTATCAAGGGGGGCTAAGTATACATCTATCTTGTATAAGTAAAAATGAAAAAAAAAGTATTTTTGAATGATATTTTTTAAGTAGAGTTAACCATTTCAAATATGATTTTTAAAACTTTTTGAAGTAGAGTTAACAATTTCAAATATGATTTTTAAAACTTGATAAACCTACCATTTCAATGTTATTTGAATTTTTCAATTAGGTATAGACTTTTTTCAATGGTGATTTTTTTAATAATTTTATTTAAAAAATCATATTTAAAAGGAAACAATAAAATTTATTTCATTTATAAAGAGAATTAAAAATAATGAGAGAGATAAATGAGTCCCAATATCATGTATAAAATTATACGTATAATGTTCATATATTAAAAGTTAGTAGAAGTAATTTTTTAAAAATGAAAGGATGGACTTAATTTTTTTAAACAAAAGAAAGGATGAAGGTAAAGTGAGTGGAGCTATTTTTTAAAAAACAAAAAAGTACAAAATGGAATTTGAACCTAGGTTCATTGCCTAGAAGATTACACATTTTTCCAAAAAAAAACCATTAAGCATTCAATGTTAACATTTGAGATTGTTCTTTATATATTAAACTTTAAGGAAGGGCCATATCAAAAACTATCATCATTACGTAAATGAAATGTAATAATTAAGGTGGGGCTATTTTCCCCATAAGATATATGTTAGTTCCGCCCATGCTCTTACACTTTGTAAGTTTTAGATGTGGGACTATCTTAAAAAGAAATTATAATAATAACAGAAAAATACAACAACATAAAATTTGTTAGAAATACACCTAAAAATATAACTAGTTTAACATCTCTTCTCATGAATTTGATAACCAGATTTTATCAAGAATATCTATTCATTACCTTTTTTATTGTCTAACAATATCCGGAGAAGTTGATGATCATTAAGATTTTGAAAATGTACACATTAAACGTTTTCTCATTGCGTCGTGAACCTATTCCGCTTAGCTAAAAAAAGGTTGGTGTATCATTGGTAGAAAAGTATAGATCAAAATGTCAAAAATATATGAGTTAAATGTGGGTAATGATTACTTGACATGGACAAGCCTCAAGGTCAATCACATTAAGGCAATTTCAAAAATAAGCAAGCACACAAATAAGCAACATGGGAAATATAATGATGTTATTGATTTTTTTTAGTTTTTTAAGGAGAAGAAACACACATATTTTTAAACCTAAGATTACATATAGAGAAAAGAGAACCTACCTCATGAAGTAGATAACCTTACCTACTTCATCTACATTTTTTGATTATTTTTTTTATTTTTTTGAAAAATACTTCCATGGATTTTATAACTATATCCATCTAATACGTCATTCAAATTTTGTCTGAAACAGAGACTCCTCTGCACTTCATCCAAAACAGGTAATTTTAACAGTCTTAGATTTACTGTAATTGACCTATTCTAGATGGAGGGCATATGATTCTCTATTTCTGATGAAATTTGAATGAAATATTAGAGGGATATAGTTATGAAAATCCATGATGGTTTTTTTTTCAAAAAAGTAAAAAATGATAAAAAAAATAAGCATGAAATAGTAAGGTTATGTATCATGAAGTAGGCTCTCTTTCCTCTTACATGTATAATAATTTAGTGAAATTCAACTCTATGTATCAAAACAACATGGACAAATAAAAAAGCCAATTTTGTCATTACATTATAAAAATATTTCAAAAATAACATTTTGGGTATATTTTAATTAAATAGCTTCAATATTACAAATTAATTCATTAAAAAGAAAATTTGTGTAGAAATAGATTCTTAATACTTAAAAAATACAAAATGATATTATTATTTTTTTACAATGAATATTTTTCTCAGATAGAATGCCTAGTAAGCTGCATAAAAAAGACTTTTTGGATTTTTGACTTCTATTGATTTTCTAGGAAATTGTGCATTATGTTTGGTTTTTTTAAATTGCTTTCTAAATCAATGCATGGTACACATGCTTTATAGGTGGGAAATTTTATAAGTTGAATTGTTATTTTTCATGTACTTAAAAATAAAAATGAACATTCAAAGTTTTTAAAAATTATAATAAGTAGCAAACATAGATATTTTTGCAAAAAAATTATTTTGTATGTCTGAAATTATCAATCTTGTAAGGTATTTTGTCTACGCAATATATTATAAAGAGTGCTTAAACTAATTCATTAAGTGAAATAAAAATTAGTTAAAATAAGTATATATAGTAAAATTAGGATCCAATTTTTGCACCAAATTAAAATACATCAAGGAACACAATCATGCAAAATTCCAGAGCGTTGAATTGATTATATATGCATATTGTACCAATTTCCAAACTTGCTATTTTTAGTTATTATAAATCATATAAGAATTGAAATCCACCCGATTTCCAATCAACTTTTTAACATGTTCCAATGCGTTAGTATAAATTTCAAAGCAAATAAAATGTCTAAAGGACTAATATGTAAAAAATAACGATAAGGATATAAAATATCATAAAAGGAATAATAAACATTTAAACCTTTGAGGGACCTGTCAGTAATGATAAAAATCTCATTTTCAATTTTATGGGCACCCCACCTCTATGGGCAGGAATATACATATTTAAAATGCAAGAGGGCCTAGTTATAAATAATCTGGCACTCATCGTGAGGTGGATATTAAATCTGGATGATATAGGGGTTTCCTGCTTATATAGGCCTCAACTGCACTATGTGGAGATGGGGAGGAGCCCTAGCAACCTCGATGTAGCTTTCTGTAGTCCTAGGGCATGTTTGGTTATTGGGTTGGGCTGAGTTGGGGAATCCTTCTGTGAATAGTAGTTGTTTGGAGGATTGTGTGGGTTGGAAGGATAATTATGATGTGATGTGATATTGGTTATGTGTTATATTATTTTTTAATGATTATAATATATTTTTATGTTAATAAATTTATTTGAACAAGGTTACAAAATATTATACCAAAGAAATTGTAGGGATAATACAAGCAATCCCAACCCAGAAATTGCATGGTTGTAACTAGGAGTACGCTAGGGTACCTCGGTGTTCCCTGGCAACCAAACGAGCCCCTAGGGTTTTTGCAAGTTGATGTTGGCTTCAAGATAATCATCAACAGCTTTGTCTTCACCTCCGTTACATGCTTGAAGGTGAATAATGTCCTCAAAGTGTTATGGTGTGCTTGGAATTCTCTTAGTACGATAATGGATATGTGTGTCAGGCTAATCATATATAAAGGTAGTTGAGCCTCGATTGGACTTGTAATTGGGCGCACTACCCTCATAAAAATATGGAGAATTAAGCATAATGTGATAGGGGATGAAGGGAAGGTGATGCAGATCATAAAATATGCTCCAAAGCTCGAAGCTTCAGGTAATGAACCTGTAAAGCTCAAGCCAAAGAATCGATCTAAATGAGAAAAAGAGAGGGTAAGGGACCCTTAATTTGACTAGTGATTGGAGAGGTTCTAGCCATCCATCCAATTAGAGATAAAGGTTTGTCAATGGTGATTAGAGCATAGGGAATTTCGTGATGGAGTTGGTGGTAGTTGGATTCTATAATTCACGTAAATGAAGAAATCAGGAATGCCCCATGAATAAAGAACAAACTAAAGCAAGCGAATGAAAGAGAATGAGGAATAGCATCAAATCGGTGAGAGGATGATCATAATTCATTATTGTTTGGGTTTAGAATTTTTCCTGGATAGTTCCCACGTAGATTCATCTAGGATAAGTTTATTTCCAAGAAATAATATGATTTGTTATTTATTAAAATTATTTTTCTCCAAATAAACTAGTCAGCATATTCTATTCATAACTAATTCATATTACATAAGAAATTCCAAAAACATACAGTCGCATAATTTCATCATATTCCACCTTCTGTCCAAGTTTGAGAATTTTTAGATTTGATTTGTTCGTAAATTGCATTTTAGTCCCTGAACTTGTCCAAATTTGCATTTCGTCCATTAATTGTGCTTAAAAACACAAAAAATTATTCCATGAAAACCTAACCTCTAGATCATCTAATAAATCAACCTAAGGAGATAGTGGCCTCCCTGAGTTCGACCTTGAGCTTGCCCTAGTAAAAAAATTGGTCGCTCGCATTAATCGACAAATTCATTAATTTAGAAGTTTTTGATTGATTCTGATTGCCTGAATACTACAACAACACGACAAAATTAACAAGGATAATTTTTGGGTTTATCAGATGGTGTCGTTGCTAGGGAGGCACGACTTTTGTTAATTTTTAGAAAATCTAGATTTTAGGTTCTCCACCCCTGAGCAATTTGACCCATGGTTTTTCTTGTAATTATTTCTCTATTTATTTTCCAGTATTTTTTATTTATTTTGTTCACTTTATTTTATTTTATTTTATCGAGTCATTCTCTCTTTAACATAATTTCTATCTTTTTCTATGAGGGCTTGATGGACTTGCATCATCTTTCTTGAAGCTGACACATCTCCAAGTGCATCGAAGGCTGACAATTCATGGAGTAAGCCGACTGTTGAGACGTCAAGAAGATTTTTTAAGAGAGATTTTAGTTATCATTTTTGAAAAAAATAATTGGTAATAATTGCTTGATTTCTAGCAGATTCCATTTGGAATCTCATATGTGTATCAGAACTGGACATTAAACGCTTCATGGACGTGTGGTTGATTGGCGTAGATTAGGACCTACACTTGCAACTCTTATAGCATTTTTTAGAATATTTTATTTCTTGTGCTCGTACTTTATAGGACCAGACATCACACTTAACAAGACTCTCTTAGACTGCAGATCTATTTGTCCAAATTTAATTGTTCATCACTCTTTAAGAGAACTGCCTATCTAGGAACGATTTTCTCGTTCACATTTCATATAGTGTAAAAATTCTATTTTGCATTCTACATGTATCGTACATGGATCAATGTTAGTCTTTTGGGCATGCATAATTGATTTTTCGATTGCATCGGCTTTTCTTGACTCCCTTTCCCTTGATTTTACAACTTAGGATTAAACGTAAATAGGGACTGGTCATTAAGCATGCCATATTTGGTGGATTAATTAAGTGAAAATCAAACTTAAAATTGGGACTGCTAATAAAAGTTGACCAAAAAATAACTAACCTTATTTTTGGGAGAGCAACCCCATCATTGTTTGAATTTACTTGCAAGTGAGAGAGATACAAATACTAGGATAGAGACAAGCAAGGATTTTCATATTGACTACATTCTACAAAAATGATTAGCTACTTCTCAGTGAGGAAATAAGGGCAGCCGGTAAACGGTTTGGATTTCCTTTGCAGAGTGGGTGGTTTAGAGGACACTATGTAAGGCTCCATCCTCAAGTAACGGGTGGCCATATTTTTATGGTTCATACTTACATCCATACTAGCTGAAAGTAGGTGCAACTAGTCGTAAGAGTCGACCCAGTCTTTAAGGAAATATAGACACCTAGCAACTCGTTAACTCTTCCAAAATTTGTATTTATCACCAACTAAACCAGACAAGATAATTTAACCGAATATTAACAACCTTCACAACATTCAATTAGTGAATTTAGGGTTTGCTCTTGTGTTTTTTGTTGTGTCTGTTCTTGTGTGTTATCCCTCTTTGTATCTATACATTTTTCACTTCAATCAGCTTTCACTTCTTGACAAAGATGTCGGTGTACCGGTATCTGTATTTGAATTTTTTACTTCATTTCTCTTCTACTGATTACCGGACATCTTTGCCATTTCCATCTTCCGTCTCCCCACCTCATCCCGAGTATGAAGTCAAACATTCGACTGACTTGCCCACTTCTTCGCATTTCTCACCCACCCCACTTTGTTATGCCCCTGATCCACTTCCACTTGGGTTGGTTGACCTTATAGTCGGATACTTGCTGGAACCAAGGAATCATTTGAAGAGCAAGCTACTGTTGAGACAGGGAATTGGTAGAATTATTTACCTCCACATACCTTTTTCTTGCCTCAAGTTGGGACCAGACAACAATTAATATATACACATCATGACTTGACCTTAGGGTATAACATGGTCAACCGAACAATCCGAATTGAGAGGTCGACACCATATGTTCTTCCAGACTTGATTGACCTTAGTAAATCAAGCCCACATTGACCAGCCTTCATATAACACATTCATAGAGCCTACACATGCACGTGCTTGGACTCATGAGATAGACATAGAAGCCCCCAATTCATTGACTCCATTATTCGAGGCTCTGAGAAATATCTGCCATTCGGATGGTCTATACTCGACCTAGCATTACATACCAGAGTCTATGTATGTTGATTGTGAGACTTCAAGATCTTAGCAATATCCTCTGAGTAAACATAATGCTTCCATGATTCGTTATGATGAATCTTTGGAGGATAGCATTTCTAAGATTGTGAAGAGAAATGAATTAATTGAGGATAAATATAGAAATGTCATCGATCGACTAATTTCAATCTATTCCAGCTCAGGTATGGTAGTGGAGAATGAAATAAGTGGATGTAGTGCTGAAAATAATCTAGAGGACACAAGGAAACCAACACACGTTACGTTATACAATCGGAGTCCTTTCTACCTTACCCTTCTACTAACCACTCACCTTTCAATCTGGAGTTTGTACATCCTCCCACTCCTCCTTCACCTATTCAAAATAACAAAATAATTGAAAATCTCAAAAAGACCAAAAAAATGAAAATCCAGAAAATCTATAAAAATAGAAAATGAAAAAAATCTAAAAAACTAGATCCTTCCCTTAAGGAAGAACTCAATGAGGAATTACTTTTTAAGCTTCCCTTAATAAAGGCTATAGATCACTTCCCTAACCTCAAATGATTTGTAAGAAGTAAATTGATGCCTAAGAGATCAGGCAATAAGAGGAAAAGGACTGAGAAACATCTAGTGTCTATGGACGCCTCTTTTGTGGTGGAGAGAAAGACTAAGAGCTGTAGAGTGAAGTGATTACCTAGTGTTGAATGTGAAATTAAAAATACTACCTTCACCCATGCTAGAATCGACGATGACTCATCGATAAATATCCTCTCGACCGCCGTGTTTGTCAAGCTCAAACTCGAGCCAATCAGAAAGTCGAGAGAGATTGTTTAATTTTCGATCAATAAAACGGTCAAGAGGAACCATTTCATTCATCATTACTTTCTAAGGTTCCCTACTCCAGGTAGACTTCACGATCATTGATATTGAGCACATAGGAGAGTGTACCCAGTCTCTGATTATTCTCGGGAAGCCATTCTTAGCCTTAGCTAAGGCGACTATAGATTGGGAGACTCGATAAATTGATTTCATCGCATAGGGAGCACTGTGACCACACCCATTCTTTGACACACTCTATAGTAAGGTAACCCATAAAGTCACTGATAGTTGTCACCATAGAGAGTTAGATAAGTCCCAACTATCCGATACATACAAAATACCGACTTTCAAGCCGACCATTGGATCTAAGACCCCCTACACATCATTGACTCCAACTTCTTGCATCACTCTTAATGTCAAGCCAACTGAGATCACTAGGATCTCCCAGAGACATGTGCAGATTCTTCAGGAATATTACAACCTATATGGTGACTCGTCTAATAGGGAAACCATGGTCAGCACCATAACACATCTCGGACCTTCAACAAAGGAGAAAAGCAAGACTAAATTTACCTCACCCCAAAACACAGTTGCTCCAGCCTCTAGTTGATTATCTAGTGTGATGAAGTTGAGAATTGAGTCCTCGTTGTGTTTCCTAAAGTCCTCAAGGTGTGTTACTCTCCTCTCCCTCTTAATGCTTTAGGTTCTAGAAAAATGACTAGAAAAATTTCCTTCAACATACTGATAACCAGCTCTGACTTATAGTTAAGAATTATGTCGGTGTAAAGAACCGCAAAGAGAGAGTTAGTTGATTAAACAAAATTAATAAAATAGAGAGAGAGAAAAGACGAAGTGAAGCGACTTCTCTCTCTTATTTTATCTACACTTTAATATTTATCCAGGTAAGTATGTACGAGTCAAACAAAAGGAGGTAGAATGCAATACTCGAGTTTTTGAGAGAAAGGGATATTTTTGTGATTTTTATTTCTTCTTGAAGAAAGCGAGAAAATTGGGAAAATCTTTTTATCGATTTTAATTTTTTAATTTTTTATTTTATTTTCTAATTTTTATTTAATTTTCAAAGTGATATTTTTTAAATGATTTATCTACTATATAATATGTGAAAATATAGAGTATATAGGTGGCATTATTTAGGTAGATAATACACTCGAGTGACGAGCTCGAAGAAAACAAATTAAAACAGAGTCGAAAGGCGAAGAATTAAATCTCGAGAAAATCACATGATAAAATCCTCTAAAATCGACTCGAAATAAAACACATAAAAAGTACTACCATATAATAGTGTCTAGGATCCACAATAATGTTCAATATATAGTGTAGAATAGAAGAAAATACACCAAGAATGAAATTACTCTTCTTTCAAACAAGTCCCTGGTCAAGGACCTATTTTCAAGAAAAGTATCTGGAAGCTTATACTAAGGTCCCCGTGCGGGGACCTAAATGTAATAAGAAAAATTTTCTAGAGGTGCAATTGAATGTGGAAAGCTTCTAAGGCTACTTATGCAAATGTTCCACCATTTTGCAGATTAATGGTAGAAATTAGATGAGGTGCATGTGACCCTAAACATTCAAAGATGCCACATGTTGCAAGATTGCTATGCGACTGTTCTTGGGCGCTCTTCCCCAATCCAGTAGATGTGAAGATGTTGGATCTTCCACCTTCGATCTTCGGTGTGGTTTGACGGTGGCACGACTCTCCTGTAGGGCCAGAAGGGACCTCTTATCCCTTCAAGCTCACCTGCGGTGTGGGGACAAATGGAGATGGAAGTGGTAGAGTATGTGAAGGTTCTAGGGTTTGAAAACCCTAAATAGCAAGCTATTAGTAGATCCACTGGCGAAGAAGTACAAATCTAGTAGATGGATTGATGAAGATATATGCTCCAAAGGATGATGGTACTTGCAATTGAATGCTTTGATGGTCAATTCTCTACGAATCAACCAAGAATGAGGTATATTGCATGTTGATAATATAGTTCCAGATTATGATGTAACAGACGAAAATGGATGTGATTTCCTGCAATTTGGGAATAGGATTTGATGTTTGGAGTACATGTGGTGATTAATATGATATAATCATGTGATTAACAAGACTAATTAGACATGAAATTTGAAGAAATTCAAAGAAATGGATGAAGGAATGACCTCTGGTCGTTGCTCTACAAGTCGGGCTTCCTGGAGCTCTATGTCGCGATGGCAACGCTGCAAGGTTGGGCTCCGGCCTTGGAACTCCTCTTCCGACGTCCCTCCTCCACACAGTTCTCCTCCCAAGGTGCTATTACCATCGTATGCGGTGAGGATCGACGAAGAAGTTGAGGGTTCAGTTAGTTCAAACTGGAGCAAAAAAAGTTAGTTGGCTCACGCCAACTTTGAATGGCTTTATAGGAAGAATGGTGACGGGTTTAAGATGAATCGTGGGTAGGCGTGAGTTAGGGTTGTTAGATCTAGGGATTTGAGGGATGGGATTTAGGTTGAATGACGGAATTGGCAAAATTAGTAGAATCTTGGCCAGTTAGTACATAACTCCAATAGTCTGTTCTTGAGAAAGACGAACCAAGTGTTGACACATGTCAGCACGTGGTTGGCCAGATGGTATAATATGTTATAAATAAGATAATAAAAAATAAGTAACATTATTTTAAATAGGTATAAAAAGGAAAAAATATAAAACTTAAATTACCTAATTTATAGAATAATTTATTTTGATAAATAATGAGTATTTAATGAAATATAAGTGTTATATGTATAAAGTATACTTATTAATAGGTATTTGATTTTTAATTTAATAATTTAATAAATAATATATCATTTTTATACTTTATTAATAATTAGGATAATAAATAATTTTCTTGCGTATTTTTGTGGATTTTAATAAATTACTTTAAGTGTATTAATAATATAGTTAAATAGTCTGTAGTTCACTTTTATCTAGTTATTACTATTTTTTATTTATATAAAATAATAACTAATGCCAGACATTCTGAAATAAATCATGGGTTAAATAAAAGATCATGAAAATAATAAAAATTTTTAAATATTTTAAATTTTAAATAATGTGTTCCAAATAAAATAAATAGCCCCAAAATCCAGCTGTTATTATTTCCAAAAACTGATCTTTTGGAAATAAACTCTGATTTTAGTGAAATCACCTTCACTAATTAGAGAATATTATTATATGAATGTCAAATATGAGTAGAGTGAAATTGGAGTTCGTATAAGAAATTTATGATATTCGAAAATGAGAATTTGACAATTTAAAAATTGGATTTCATAGCATATGCACATGATAATATTTTTAACTTATTTTTATATTTTCCATAAATTTTTAAAAATAATTAGGAATACTTTGGTAAAAATATGTACATATGAATTAATTAAAAAACAATAAAGATTTGATAATTATTTGATAAATAGTGAAGAATTTTCGTAATGAATAGTTAATTATTTTTGTGGTTTTCTTTCCTTATCTCCCCGACTTGTTTGTTTGTCGACCAATCCATACTAACTTGGTCTTGGAGGTTAGTATATAAATATATCTTTCAGCTATATTTATAGCTTATAAATCTTATTATGCATATATACATATATACAATCTGCCTTCTTTTCTTTTTATTTTTATTTTTATTCTTTATTCATTTACATGTTTTTATGCATAAAAGTGCATTTTTTATTCATGAGTGTGAATTTAATAAAAGATGAAAATTAATGGATATTTACTTGCATTTGTTATGGGTTTTAACATAAAATGTAGAAAGAATGTTAATGAATCATGGATTCATCATATACCAAAGAAAGGATTTTCTTAGGAGTCCTCATCAGGTCCAGAGAAAGTGGTCTACATGAGTGAGCTTAGATAGGATGTTCTTAAGTTCTATTTGAGCAAGCAACCATGTGTTGACCCTCGTTGGATGTTCCCTTCCTATCACTATGATTCCTCTGAGGGTGATTCTAACAACGACACACACACACATACACACACACACACAGATATACATACATATATATATATATATATATATTACCCACCTCCTCGCTCTCGTAAGAAGGTTCGTCATAAATGTTCTTGATTATTGTATACTCTCCCTCCATCTTGTATAGTATACTTCACCGTTCTCTTTATATTATCCAAATCTCATTGGTTATCACATTTACTGTTATCCCTATACTTAGGCAGATCGAAGCCTAATTATAAGGGGGGCAGATCGATTTCTATTCTTTTGTTATTTTGACTCTCCTACGCTTAGCATGAGCTATGTCTTTTCTTCGCTTTTCATGCTCTGAAGACATAACACATGCTAAGTATAGGGGGGCGTGTATATATTACATATATACTTTACCCATAGCTCATACTTTCACGTATTTTTGTATATATTATGTAATATTTATCGGATGTGTAAAAATTGAAAAAAACTTTTTTGTTAAATACATGTATAATATGTATATTTGTATAATTTGTACAATTTTATACATACTTTTGAAAAAATTGTTGTAAAATAGCATTTATATCAGAAATTTATTACATATCATACTTGCTTTCAAAAAAATGTCTTGCACTTCATTCATATGCATTGCATGTCATCTTTATTTCATTTGCATAACTAGCATATGCAAAGTGAAAAGTTAGTGGGTTCTACACCAATTTACGAATAACAATCGAGGATGGTTTTGATTTGACCTTATCTACCTAATTTCATAGGAACCTTATAGGAAATGGAGTTAATATTTTTCAAGTTTATTGACTTAATTCTTTGAGTGCACGTGTCTATGTTCACATTTCATCTTGATTGGTCTAATTAGAATATTTCATACACACACACACACACAATTCTTTTAGACAGTGGCCTAACTTAGACAAGCACCATGCATGCAGCTCTTCAATGTTGAGGTGGTGAGGAGGTAGAATCCTTTGTCTTGGAGTAGCACACGAGTGGAAACAACCGTACTCCTCTAGGGAGGGTAGTGCATCTCATCCAAGTCTAGTGTCATCGACTTCTAACGATAAGATGCTTTGGGTTTCAATAAAGATTCAAAAGAGGGATATTCTACTGTCTTAAGAAGAAAACTCCTTATGTACATTCTGAACCTTATATAGTTTAAAAATAAGAGAAAAAAAGAAAAGAAAAGAAAAGAAAAAAGAAAGAACTCCAAAAAATGGGACATGCTTGATTGAAAATAAAATACGTGTCAAAGTTTCAATAAACAAGGATTATGATTCAAAGTCTGATACCAATGAAATCTGCAGTTGGAGACTTGGCTACACTGGTCAAGATCTATGGGCATGTGACTACACTGGTCAGAATACATTCTCCTCTCTACCACCTCTTCATGAGGTGGTTGCACTTGAACATAGAAGGGAAAACCCCACTCTTCGAGGAAAGAGTTGCTAGACTAGGGAATTAGAGTTACCTTGTTAGAGGAGGTTATTTGTTTGCCATTTCTGATGAGGAGAGCTATTTCACTTATACAGTACAATTACGATTCATAGTCATCCGAATTTGCATATGAGGATTTCTTCTGACCTGACTGTTGAGATGACCTGAATAGAGACTTATGGAACTTAAAGGTTGTTAGGTCTTAAATTCAGATACCAATAAGTTTCCACCACATTATTAATCCAAAGGTCAAGTCGAGTTCCATTTTCACCTTTTGTCAAGACCTTTCTATGGAACCCAAAATCATTTAACTTTTGCATTTCATTTTAGCTGCTCATGGACATGAAAGGTTTAAGCATAAGGGGTTGACGAATCTGTCATTCATCACACTAAAAGTTGAAAATAGAGATTTGTTCCCGAGTAATTAGCTGCATTTCCTCATTTATTTGCATTATTCTCATTCATGTATTTAGAATTAGTATCTCCATTTTAGCATGCATATTCACATTAAATAAGAAGCCAAATTCACTTATACGTATCACCTATATATTACCATATTTATCCTATTTTTATATATTTTTCTCTAATTCAAAATTGAATAAAAGCAATCTATAGTGTATATATTGCTAACACTAATAAATAAAAAAACATCAATAAAATATAACTTGTAAAATTGACCAATAAAACTCTAACCCTAGTTTGAGAATGATAACTTTAAAATGTAAATATCTGTCTCATACAGCCTCCTATGGACCCTACTCACGTTTGAATTAATGTATGTTAATTTACATTCAAAACAAGACCAAATTCAGAAGAATCAGAGTTCGCATGCGAAACTTGGATTTTGGGCCTCCTTTGTACATTGTACACATGTTCTTTTTATTTATTTATTTTAGGGATTTTTACCTGACAGACCCTAAAAGCTTTATCAATTAACTCCACGACCTTTGAAACAATCTAATTCCCCCTCGACCTCGTAAACTTGCTCCATCTTACCATATGAACCCTGCCGTTAATGGAACAGTTCTTGAGTCAACCTTCTTAGGTATAACATGAGTTAATATAACTATAGCAAATCCAACGGTTGGATTCCTTCCTCTCTCTTCCTCCTTCCTTCTCTCTTCATTCTTCCTCTTCCTCCTTTCATGAAACCACCTGCTTATTGGATTCAAGGGCGACAATGACGATCAAGTAGCATGATGTGATACTTCAGCAGCATGCCACTTTACGAAGCGGCTCCGACCTCATAGTCCTTCTGGAAGCGCTTACCGAGGTTGTCCAATCCCCATGTGGTGGTCTCTCCGTATGTCCCCGCGAGCACGATGATGCCCTTGTCCACCTTGATGCATTATCCATGAAATAATTAATTATATGTATCTACTGAGCACTGTTAAGATGTATGTATATATAATAATGACACATGATACACACCTTGATGTCAGGGATATGCCCCCCTCCTTGAGGACGTCGATGATGGGATTTCCGTCGGAAGCCTTCTGATATAGGGTATCCTCAAACAGGATCACACTGTTGAGACACGAGAGCACGCCCTTCATCGTGAAGAGGATCTCGCAGAGCGTAGGATGCTTGGACTCATGGAGCATACGTGTGCTCGATAGCTACAGGGACCTCAGCAACATGGGAAATAGCCAAAAGATCAGAATGATGTGGCCCATCGTCGAACTCAGATGTTACTACCCTTAATGTTATTATAATATAAATTTCAGATACACATTGCATGAAGGTCGGTATTCTGCAAGGAATTGAGTTCCGAAGAGAGGTGGAGAGGAGTATGCTGAGAGGGGAGCTGCAGAGAGCAGCAACGGAGGATCTTGTGGACAACAGGTGGGAGCAGAGGGAATACATCGGGGTCCATAGGAAGAAGCAGGAAGGGCTCTCCTTCATGGGCCTCCATGTCCCTGTGAGGAGGATGCAGGCCGACGACATGTTTGAACTGGCGTGCCTCGCCGACAAGAACGGCTCCAGAGAGCAACACCTCACAATGGAGCACAATGTTATCATCCCAGATGTACTCGACTTATGTATCCCATCTCTCATGGAGAAGCCCTTGGTGAAGGGCAAGTTCTCTGATGAATCTACAATTCATCACCTTTATTCTTTTATTTTAGCCTCTTTTCCTCAGTCAAATACCTGTAAATACCTACTAATTTCATCAAATTACCATTTTGCATGCATTTGCTAAAATTGCATTTTAACACTTTTTGTACATAAATAAAAGAATAAAGAAGAAAAGAAAAAGAAAAGGATGTGTTTATGCAATAAATACAGACTAACCCGAACCCCGAGAGAAGGTCAAGACTTGACCTGATCGACCACGAATAAAGTAGGGGGAGATAAGGTCGTCTTTTAAAAATCTAAAAATATTTTGTAAATATTTTTTCCTGTATATTTGTACAAAACTTACATTATTTTATTAATATATAATTTGACCTCAAACTAATTATTTTTATAAATAAAAGTTATAAATAAAAATGTGTTGTAAATAATAAAAATAAGTGTAAAATAAAATATTGTATATATTGGAAATAATCGCAACCAGAAAAGCTGCATAGTGACAATTGAAACACCAATTCTGGCTCCATACAAGCTCAAATTGAACCGAACTCACTTCCATCATATTCTAAATTAAATTATCTTTCAAATGGTCATGGTTTTGTATTTTTTGGAGTTACGATTAAAAAGTCAGTTTTCTGTGGTGTTTTATGCAGTTTTCCCATATATTTATTGTACATATTTATCAATATTTATTTTATAATGTATATATTTATAAATATTGTTTTTAATAAAAATAAAAAAATTAAACTTAAAGAAAGTCTTTTATAAAAATTATTTCCTTATTTGTACCTATGTATATTGTTTTATATGTGTATAATAGATGTATACAATTAACTTCCTTAAATAAAAAACCCCAAAAAATTAATTATCTCACATTAATTAGTTTATTTTATTTAATTAAGAAATTCATATTTATTATTTAATTTATTGGATTTATTTGGAATTATTTAGTTTAATAACTTGCCTTATATATATATATATATATATGATTTTATTCCACACCTTATATGGCCACCATTATGGTGGTTAATTGATTTCATTAATTGTTTAATTAATTTAATTAATTTAATTCCGAATTTTGTAATTAATTAAATTAATGAATTTATTTATTTTATTAATTTCACCAATAAAAACATTCCTTAAATGTACATACCTTCCCTTTTTATTTCTCTTCTCTTTTTAATGGGCTCCTCCTCCGTCATTTCTTCTTTGATCGATCTTTGGTGGAGAGGAGCCCGCTCTCCGAGTACTGTCTTGTTGAAGAAGGGTGCTTAGCCTCCGAGCCGTCCGGTGACAATGTGCCGGCCCTCGTCGAGGCCATCATAGCATTTCCGAACCCTGAGGTGAGATACATTTTATTTCTTGTCGTTTCTCCTAGGTAAATCGTAGGTTTAATTTTTGCATAGATGTAGTGATTAGTTTTTAGATTATAAATCCCAAAATTTTCACCACACATAATCCGCGTCCGACATCGAATTTCCACATCATTTTTGTTACCTCTCCATTTCACATTCTACCTTACACAACCTATCACCTCCGACCACACACGGTGGTCGGAGTCCCGGATCCTTCTCCCGCTTCATCAAGATCCATCACCATCCACGCATCCATTTTGTTTATAAATAAAATAAAAATAAAAAAAACCACATATTTATTTTTGTCTCTAACTTTTGTTTTGCTGGAAAACTAAAGAAAGAAAAAAAATATTTTTGCTTTTCGTATCTAACATTTGTGTTGCAGGAATAAAAAAATTTAAGTTTTTTACATCTAACATTTGTTTTGCAGGCAAACTAAAAAAAATAAAAAAATTCTTTCATTTTCTGTTTACATATAAAAAAATTAAAAAAAAAATTCTTCATTCATTGTCTGTGTAGATAACAGAAAATAAAAAAATCAAATAAAAAAAAACTCCAGTACGTACGGGGGCCGTCACCACCCCCGCCGCCCGCTCCTTGCCCCCGCCCGCATCCTCCTTCGAGCCCCACCGCAGAAGCCCGCAAGACGGCCCCGACAGCGTGCAGGCGGTGTCGTCCTTCAGCCCAGCGGCCTCCCCACCGTCGCGCCCCCTCACGCGTCAGCGGCCGACGCCCCCCTCTGCTGCTCGATTTGCTCCGCGCCGCGCCTCAGCCCACGCGTGCGCAATGGCGGCGCACCCCCGCGGCCGGGCAGCCACAGCCGACCTCCAGGCCCCATCTCCAGATCTGCTGTAGCCCCTCCATAGCGCCTCCACATGCACTAGGCGACCGTGCCCTCCGTCCAGGCCGCGCGCAGCCCCGAGCTCCATGCTCCCCGCTCCGCGCCTCCTCCTTTGGTGGGCGACGGCGGCCAGTGCTCCCCTCTCCCCCTTTCTTGTTGTCTTGTTTGAGAAGATAACAAAGAACCCTAGATGATAAAGACATCTTTTTGGAAAAATATCATTAAAGCTCCTCAAAGGTTTTTGAAATTACATAGACATCCCTGTGGTCCAGAACGTCACATGCACAGCACGTCTTTCAGTGGGTAATTTATTATTTTTCACCTGCAACTTAATTTTATTATATTTTAATGCAAAAGACTTTCAATAATTGCACTACAGTCCTTGTGTTGCAGATGTGAACTTTGCATATCTTTCGTGATCAAATAAATATTTTCATTAGTTGAAAAATTTTGAAAAACATCGTTAAGCTCCTGCTATGCGTGTGAACATGATATAAAATTTCATAGCATTTGGACTTTATTTGATATATTTAAAAATTCAAAAACAGTAACTTTTTGTCTGTCCAGACTTCGATAATCATTAAAATTTCAAAAAATACTCTAAAAAATCAAAAAATAGTATAAGTGTATTTTGATCTCTTTTAATTTCTGACCAAATTTTGTGCTTTTTCCATTTATAAAACTCCAAAAAAGTGCGAAAATGAAAAATATTGAAAAAATTGTAGAAAAATCCAAAAAATCTGATTTCAGTTTCTAATCGTAGATAGTACTTTCTAGTTTCTTTTAAAAATAAGTTTAAGGATTTTGAATATTAAAAGATTTTTAATTTGTAAAATAATCCTAACTATGCATAATTTGTTTATTTTCCATTGTTTTATTTTTATAAAATCACAAAATTATCTGAAAAATTCAAGAAAATTACCAAAAATATTTTAAATAATATAAAACACAAAAACATTTTATTTGGACTATTTTCTACATTTTTGATCCTTTTGAAAAATACAAAAATAGTGTGGTGTCGTATGCTTTATACTTTGTGCCTTGTTTTAAAAACAAAAAAATATAAAAATTCAAAAATCACTAAAAATTCACTTCTAAAAATTGACTGCATAGTTTTTCAATAGTGCTCCTTGTGTTCGACCCTGGTCGCTATACCAGGTAAAAAGAATAGCGAAAGCCGCTTACATTTTTTGATTGATTTATTTTTCTCTTAAGTGGTTTAAATATTTTTCTCGTTGACCGAATCGTGCGGTTGAGAACAATGACTTTGGCATATTATTTTCCCATCTCGACCATACGACATTCTGGCTCATCAGAATGGCGCCGTTGCCGGGGAGCACGGCTTTGTAGTCATTTTTCTGTTTTGTCTCTCTCTATATTATAATTGTTTTTTGACTTTCTCTCTTTGAGTTTTGTGCGAGGTACTGCTTGGACAACTTAGAGTTACTTTTTGGAGGACCTGTACAGGAGGAAGAGCAGGGAGGAGAAGAAGAATTTTTATTTTTGAGAGAGAACAATATTTATCTTGTAATAATTTAGGATTTTGAGCTGTGGACACTTGAACATTATTCGGGGTCTGTTTCGCCAAGTGCCGGTGCACTTGGGGGACCTAACTGCTGTTTTTCTGTGTTTTTGATTTCACCGCTAAAACTTGCTATTTGATTTTGTGATTTGGCCCCAAGACGTAGGATTTTTGTTGATTGCGACGTAAATTTCTAAGGTCCAACACCTAATAGATTATCTGTTCCTATAGAACATAATTAGACCTTGATAAAAACTAACTAAGAAAGTTAACTTAATCGTTTGAGAGGTCACATGCCGCTGGAGGCCGTATACAACGCTGGCAGGATCTTTTGTGGTGGACACCGATCGGCATCAGAGATCGGACTCAGACCTCTCTCTCTGATTAGTTAGCTATCTGTTCTTCACGATCAATAGAAGTTGATTGTCTAAGGCCGATTCTCACGTGCATCATATAGCTAGTTTACTTTCAGTATTTAATTTTATGTACGGATCATATTGCATGTAGAGTGCTGGAGTAAGGTACGCATTTTTCTATCTCTGCATGCATCATCGTGTTTGACCGTGCATTGGCTTTTTCGACTTCCTCCCCCTGTTTTCGACTCAAATTAATCAAAGAGGAAATCAGAAAGCTCGTTAGGTGTTATTTTTTAAAAAATCCAAAAAAATGAAAATAAAAAAATAAAAAAGGGACTGCTAATTGAAATTGACCATTAAAATCAAACGTAATTGATACATATCATTGTATTGGGAGAGCAACCCTTTCTTTATCTGCGCTTTTAATTGCTCGCGTACACACTAAGGAGTAGTGCTCAAATCCTATTCAAGCCTCCTAAGTGTTTGTACAACTTTGTCTTATCACCTAACTCTTAAAATTGAAAAGATAAAGGCCGAATCTCAAGGTCAGATTTTTGTTGAGTTGGTGAACCGGGGGTTCGCTTTGTGTTTTGTATGTCTTTGGTGTGAGTCGGTTACGATCATTCTTTGAATCATTAGCATTCACCTTTCCTCCCTCCCTTCTATCTCTCTCTCTCTCTCTTCTTTCCTACCTTCTATCTCTCTTTCTACTATCCCCACCCTCCCTCCCTTTATTTCCCTCTCTTCATGATGGGATGCTTTCCATTCCAGCCGAATTTTACGGCTTCTACATTTCATACCCATCATTGCCATCCACTCTCTCGGGAGGTCGGAACTCTGTTTGATTTCCCATCTTCTCCCTACCCACTCTCCCATTCGGGACATGTTGTGAGTGACACCCGAAGAGTTCAGATTGATAATATACGAGACATGGGTGCTCACCTTGCTGAGATGAGAGTGCATCCCATAAGCAATCATATGGTGTAGTTGCAAGCTTTAGATGACTTCTATCCTAGGATGATGGATGAGAACCAAGATCAGGAAGCACAGTCCGCTTCTACATTGAGACCATTCATCCTGGATTTAGAGTTAATTGATCTACTTCCCAAGTTTTTAGGGGAAGTGCACGAGGAGCCGT
This sequence comes from Ottelia alismoides, assembly GCA_037367405.1. Lineage (NCBI taxonomy): Eukaryota > Viridiplantae > Streptophyta > Magnoliopsida > Alismatales > Hydrocharitaceae > Ottelia > Ottelia alismoides. The sequence continues at coordinate 204,126 of JAZKJV010008416.1, read as the reverse complement.
ATTTGCATATCGATGAATTTGAGGATATTTGCAGATCACGATCATATTCGGATATCACTTCAGAGGAAATGATGTTGATTACCTTTCCATTTACACTTCAGAGTAGAGCCAAGAGTTGGCACAAACGATTGGGAAGAAAGATTGCTACGTGGGGAGATTTACGAACGTTATTTTTGCAGAAATTTTACCCCCAGCGTAGAGCAGAGATGATGCGGTCGTGTAGTCGTGATTTTTCAGTTAACCCCCATAAACCATTGATAGATTCATGGTTGAGGTTACGAGAACTTTTGAGGCGATTTCTTGATCATGGATTTTCGATGATTGACCTTATCCATATCGCCATGAGGGGGAAGACCGCAGAGCAGATTTCATATGTCCATTCCTCGTGTGGTGGTTCACACCACAGCCCTGACTGGTTTTAGTTGAGACCATCTTGGATTCACTTTCATACACTTCATATTCACAACATGATTTATTCAGGAGAACACATTAGGGAGAGATGACAACAGTTGAGTGTGTGACACACCATTCTAATTCAGACATCACACACCGAATAAAGGATATGAATGCCGATACTTTTTATATGACGGATGTGTTGCCTACTGTTGTGAGTTCCCAGAGCCAGACATTGGTTGAGGACCAAATTGATTTACAGTCTGATTTTGAGCCAGTCCCACTATATCACGTAGAAGATTCTTCGATTCTAGATCTGCTAGGATCCCAAGAGATAGAGGAGGAGCCCACATCTCAACCATCCTTTGAGTTATTCCAGCGTCCTTACATAGTTGATTCAGTGTCTATTCGTCAGAAGATATTCTCAGATTCAAAGATATACTTGCATTTATCTCAGCAGAGAGAGCTTGATGAGGGACCGATTTTGGATTTTATAGACCTTGATAGTCCCGTATTTGAGCCTTGTGTCCTCCCAGTTGATGAGCTCGGTATATTTTTGAAGGACCTGATTTTCGACATCATAGATCCCCAGTTTCCTGATGATTTGGCATTACTCCTTGAGGGTTATCTGCGGGAGGATGCGATGGACCATGTGTACTCGGTTTTACTTTCTGGGAGTGCATCCGATCTGGCGGATCACGAGACCGAGTCTTCTGATATTTTTGAGCATGAGTTTGATGATTCTCTCCTCGACGACCCTCGCGAGGATGACCCGATCTATGAGGTATTTGATGATTTCACTGATTTGTCTACATCATATGCATCAGATATCAGCCTTTCTAGTGAGTCTCATGATCTTGATCTTCCTTATCTATTCGAGACGGTGATTAACATGGAGGATTCACTGACAGATCCTTCCTTCTCCACGTTCAACTTCTTTGGCTCTGCCCTTTCACTCCATGCAGATCTTGAGCCGATGATTTCTTTTGTGCTACCGGAGCCCGACTTCATCTGCACATATCTTTACCCGGTAGCAAACACCTGCCTGACTGTTTATCTGGGTGTTATCATTTACTCTGTTGACCCCGTTGTTGTTCTCCCACCGAGACTGCAACGACAGTACGGTATTCTCCTGACAGATATCGTCCTGAACCTTAACACGGCGTTATCCTAACATTTGCGCCCAGCTAGGGGCGTAAACTCTAGCACTTGTTGAGAGGCACCTCAACATTGACCTACTCACATCTGTATAGATCATTCTGTCCATATCATACATTCTTTCTGTCTCACACCCCATCTCCATCGCATAATCATTCCATACTTAGGGTGTACTTTACCCTATGTATGGGGGAATGTCAGACTGTTAATTATTCTTTTGATTCTTTTTACCTCTGTCTTGATGCGTATACTTAGGGACATTTAACCCTAAGTATAGGGGAGGTAGACTCTGTACATCCTACTCCTCGGTTTTCCCTGTGTGTACAGTCTGCTATACTTTGGATTACTTGATCCTAAGTATAGGGGGATCACCGACTCCTATTGATTTTATTCTTTTCGTCGTTTTAATATGCTATTCTTTTCACTTTTCTATACGCAGCATGAGTTATGTCTTTCTTTTCAGCTCTTTGATCACTATGAGGACATAGTTCGAGCTAATTATAGGGGGGTGTCGTATATATTGTATATATACTTTAGCCATAATTCGTACTTTCATATTTTTTTAATATGGCTAAAATATTGTGTAAATACTCAAAAAAACTAACTAATAAAAAAAAGATGCAGATATTTCCTCAAAATTCTGTTTGTATATACTAATTAATAAATCAGGTTAACATATTTTGAAAAGTATTTTGAAAGTAGTTTGAAAATTTATTTGAAAAATCTTTTGAAAACTATTTGAAAAATATTTGAAAAATATTTTCAACCTTTGTAAAAATATTGTGGTCTGTAAAAATTTGTCTCTTTGTGTGAAATAAAATTATTTTGTAAAAACTATTTGCAAATGCTTGGAAAAATGGTTGAAAAATTATTTTGAAAATCTATATATACTGTTTGAAAAATGTTTGCAACATAGTTTTCAAATGTGTGTAAAATTGTTTGGAAAATTATTTTGGACTATAGTTTTCAAAATTCTTTGTAAAATTATTTTCAAATAAATTTGAGGAATATATGCATCGCAAAAATAAAAAAAATGAATAAAATTAAAATTTAAAAATCCAACTGTGTGTATACCTATATAAATTACTCAAGTTGTAAATTCTTGCATCCTACTCTTGTAAAATAAACAACTTACTCTTGTGTATATATGTATCTCACCCCAAAAAAAGAAAAAAAAGGGGAAAAATTATGTATATACTTGTATATATTACTAACTATTTGCAAAAAAACCTTTTGCATGTGCATCATTTTTCAAAAATCCATAAAAATTTCAAAATTTGAAAATTGTTTCACAAAAAGATTTTGTTTTCCTTTCCTTGCATGTACATACTTTCTTTCATTTTCATTTGCATGAGCATTTTTCAGGATGATTTTGACATTTAGACTAAGTCTGGAATAAATTTGAAGAATGGAGCTTAGTTGGACCTTAATCCACTTAATTTCAGAGGAACCTTATAAGATTTTGGGTTGACTTTTCAGGTCCTAGTGACTTAATTCTTTGAGTCCATAAGACTATGTTCACATGTCATCTTGATAAGTCTAAGTAGAATATTTAACAACACACACATGATTCTTTCAGACCGTGGCTTACCTTGGATAATGCACTTTACACGTAGCTCTTCATGGAGGAGGTAGTGAGGAGGCAGAATCTTTTAGCTTGGGGTAGCATATGAGGGTAGTACATCTAGGCGGAACCTCTCGTCCTCCTTGAGGGAGGGAAGTGCGTCTCAACCTGGTTTGGTGATTTTGAGGTCTAAAGACAGGATGCAGTGAGGTTGCAATAATGCTTCAAAAGAGGGATAGTCTATTGGCTCAAGAGGGAAAACTCCTTATGTACATGTTGCACCTTGTATATATTGTCAAAAAAAAGAGAAAAAAATGCAAAATCTTCAAAAGTGGACATGCCTGATAGAAAAATAAAATGCCTGCCGGAATGTATATACAAGTGAAAAAAAGAATAAGAGCTTCAAAGTCATATATTTGTGAGCTTGCAGCGGGTGACATGGTTACACCGGTCATGCATCAAAGGATAGGTAACTACACTGGTTACCGTCCATTATCTTCTGCATCCCCGCTTTTTGAGTTGGTTGTACTTGAACTTAGAAGGGAATATCCCCGCTCCTCGAGGAAAGAGTTGCCAGACCAGGGAATTAGAGTTACCTTGTTGAGAAAGGTTGTTTCTTTGCTACTTTTGAGATGAGGAGCTATATTCACTTACACCGTACAAGTAAGAATTCATAGTCATAAGAATTTGTATATGTAGACTTGTTCTGATCTGACTGTTGAGGAGACCTGAATAGGAGTCTTATAGAACTTAGAGGCTGTTAGGTTTTAATTCCATTTCCCATTAAGGTTCCGACACACTAATAATCTAAAGGTCTGACAGAGCTCCAAACTACATTTTTATGAAGATAAGTTTAAAAGTCAACATTGTTCTAACTTTTTTCCTTTTTCTTTTCTTTATTTTTATTTTCACTTATTTTCCAAATAAGTGTTTGCTAAGGGACTAGCAAAGGTAAAGTATAGGGGAATGATGAATCCACGATTCATCGCCTTTATTCTTTTATTTTAGCCTCTTTTCCTTAGTCAAATACCTATAAATACCTACTAATTCCATCAAATTACCATTTTGCATGCATTTGCTAAAATTGCATTTTAACACTTTTAGTACATAAATAAAAGAATAAAGAAGAAAAAAAAGAAAAGGATGTGTTTATACAATAAATACAGACTAACCCGAACCTCAAGAGAAGGTCAAGACTTGACCTGATCGACCAGGAATAAAGTAGGGGGAGATAAGGTCGTCTCTCAAAAAACCAAAAGTATTTTGTAAATATTTTTTCTTGTATATTTGTAAAAAACTTACATTATTTTATTTGTACAGAATTTGACCTCAAACTAATTATTTTTGTAAACAAAAGTTGTAAATAAAAATGTGTTGTAAATAATAAAAATAAGTGTAAAATAAAATATTATATATATTGCAAATAATCGCACCTAGAAAAAGCCGCAAAGTGACAATTAAAACACCAATTCCGGCTCCATACAAGCTCAAATTGAACCAGACTCACTTCCATCATATTCTAAATTAAATTATCTTTCAAATGGCTATGGTTTCGTATTTTTTGGAGTTACGATTAAAAAGTCAGTTTTCTGGGGTGTTTTGTGCAGTTTTCCCATATATTTGTTATACATATTTATTAATATTTATTTTATAATGTATATAATTGTAAATATTGTTTTCAATAAAAATAAAATAATTAAAATTTAAAAAAATCTTTTATAAAAATTATTTCCTTATTTGTACCTATGTATATTGTATTATATGTGTATAATAGATGTATACAATTAACTTCCATAAATAAAAATCACTAAAAAAATTAATTATCTCAAATTAATTAGTTTATTTTATTTAATTACGAAATTCATATTTATTATTTAATTTATTGGATTTATTTTGATTTATTTGGTTTTTTAGTATGCCTTATATATGTGATTTTATTCCACACCTTATATGGCCACCATTATGGTGGTTAATTGATTTCATTAATTTTTTTAATTTATTTAATTAATATAATTCCGAATTTTGTAATTTATTTATTTATTTATTTTATTAATTTCACCAATAAAAACATTCCTTAAATGTACATACCTTACTTTTTCATTTCTCTTCTCTTTTTAATGGGCTTCTCCTCCCTCATTTCTTCTTTGATCGATCTTTGATGGAGAGGAGCCCGATCTCCGAGTACCGTCTTGTTGAAGAAGGGTTCTTAGCCTCCGAGCCGTCCGGTGACAACGTGTCGGCGCTCGTTGAGGCCATCGTAGCATTTCCGAACACTGAGGTGAGATCCATTTTATTTCTTGTCGTTTCTCCTAGGTAAATCGTAGGTTTAACTTTTGCGTAGATGTAGTGATTAGTTTTTAGATTAAAAATCCCAAAATTTTCACCACACATAATTCGTGTCCGACATCAAATTTCCACATCATTTTCGTTACCTCTCCATTTCACATTCTACCTTACACAACCTATCACCTCCGATCACGTACGGTGGTCGGAGTCCTAAATCCTTCTCCACTTCATCAAGATCTGTCACCATCCACGCATCCATTTTGTTTATAAATATAATAAAAATAAAAAAACCACATATTTATTTTTATCTCTAACTTCTATTTTGCAGGAAAATCAAAGAAATAAAAAAAATATTTTTACTTTTCGTATCCAACATTTGTCTTACAGGAATAAAAAAATTTAAGTTTTCTTTTACCTCTAACATTTGTTTTGCAGGCAAACTAAAAAAAATAATAAAAAATACTTTCATTTTTTGTTTACATATAAAAAATTTTTAAAAAAAGTTTTTTTCTTCATTCACTGTTTGTGTAGATAACAGAAAATAAAAAAATCAAAATAAAAAAAACTTCAGCACGCACGAAGGCCGTCACCACCCCCATCGCCCGCTCCTCGCCCCCGCCCGCATCGTCCTTCGAGCCCCACCATCGAGGCCCGTACGGCGGCTGATGAATACCCATTCATCACTCTTTATTCTTATATTTTAGCTACAAAAACCTTTGCAAATGCATGTAGATATGTGTAAATAGGAATAATTACCAAAAGCATGCACTGTATAAAAACCTATAATTAGCATGTTTTTATGCAAAAATAAAAGAATAAAGAGTAAAAAGAAAAAGAGGGAAATATTTAGAATAAATATTGAGCAACCTAACCCAAGGGAGGGCTCAGCATGGGCCTGACCGCAAAAAGCCAAAGTAGAGGGAGATAGGGGCTCTTGTGTAAATATTGGTGAAAATAAATAAAAATATTTTTCGTCACCAAAAATATGCTTGTAAATACTTGTAAAAATATAAAAACAAAATAAAAAGTTAAAAATCAAAAAGATCAAAAATACCTCCTTTCATCATGTACATAAACCACACCTATATTTATTTAGCTTTATAAATATATAAAAGTAATTTTTATAATTTTTGTAAATAGTCTATGTTATATATTGTAAATAAATAAAATAAAAACAATTAAAAATCAAAACAAAATAAAAATAGAAAAATTAAAAATACAAAAATACCTTGTACATATACCATGTATATAGATGTATATATCTATTTATTTTACCTATGTACATAAATAATAAAAATAAAATAAAAATACCTTTTTATTCCTTATTTTATTCTATAAATAAATAAAATATAAAATAAGGATAAAATTGTATAAAAATAATTTATAAAAATCAAAAATCAAAACCCTATATATATTGTATATACCTATATCTAGTACATATTATGTAAATAGCTTATTTTCATTTCGAAAAAATTAATTAAAAATCACCAAAAAAATAGAAAAAAATAAAATAAAAATATTTCATGTTTGGAGTTTTTGAAGATTCGGCCCCTAGCTACCCCAATTTGTCACCTCAAGATCCAGCTACGTGGCCGAACCCCATTGGGTCCTGGGGATGCTGACCGCCCGGTCAACTAGCCCCCCCAGGACCACTTCCCACGGGTCTGGGCTCCGGACCCGACTTCTCCTAATTCTACCCGCTCGACCCGACACCCAATTCGCCAAACCCCGGCTCTGTTTTGACCCTCACACATCCGACACCTTCGCCGGGCATCCACCTCGGAATCCGCGCGCTTCCACGACCCTACCCGAGTCGTTCTTCTCGGACCCTTCCACCGTATATAGCTGCAGCTCCGCCACCTTCCCACGCCATCTTTGGTCACTCACCTCCTTCCCTGTGAGCTCCAGAGAGACCGCGACAGTGACAGCGAGCGATTCCACCTGTTGCAGCGAGGAGAGGAGGAGGAATCCACTGATCCGGCGACGTAGCCGCCGTAGCTCCGCCACCTGAGCGAGCTTCGAGCCTCGGGCCGAGACGACCCTCGAGGCGACGACCAGGAGCACCCCCTGCTCTTTCCCAGTCTCACCGATCATCCAGGTAACCCCGTAGCTCCGCCATTTCATCTAATTTCAGTTTTCCCCCAAATCGGTTCGCCCTCGTACTTTTTCGATTTACCCCGGTTCCGACCACCATCCGATCATCGGACCCGACCTTCACGTTCGCCTCTCTCCGCCGCACGTTCTCCACCCGCTCACGCAACCCAGCTCGCACAGGAGCTGGGAACCGGGCTTCTCCGTCCACCACCTTCGCCGGATCCCGCCGTTCCGACGCACCAGCCATCCCCATTTCGCCTAACTGGGTCGAGGCACTTTGCCCTCGACCCGCGAATCTCCTGAGTGGTTTTGCAGGTCCAGCGGAGGCCATATGAGGCCTCTCGACATTCAGACCAGGAGCTTCACCTCCGCCACCCTCGTCGTAGCTCCCCCGAGCTCGGCTGGGGCATCGGAGGCCATCAGCAGCTGCGCACCTTCACGCCGGAGCTTCTCCGATACTTAGGCGCAGCAGAGGAGGCCGGAGGCGCCTTCATGAGGCCGGCGAAGTTCGCCGGCCGCCTGTTCATCCAGGACCTCCAGTCACCGTCGATCTTCTCCGCCCGCTCCAGATTGCATCTTGACCGTCCATTAGTGGAGCTGCATCCACTGCCCGATCTTTAGAGGATCGACCTCAGCCGTTGGATCGCCAGCCACCTCGCCTCCACGCCATCCGATCTGCCACGTGGCGTGCATCCAACGACCCCGCTTAATAAAGGGTAAATTACCCTTAGGACCCGCTTTTATTTTTATTTAGCTTTAGTCCTGTAAATATTTAAGTACGTTGTTTAGTTTTAGGTTTATTTGCATAGAGGACCTTGAGCTTGGTTTATTTGCCACTTATACCCCTGCCTGTTGTGAGCCACGTGCTTCGTCACGTGTTACTTTGGTGTATTTGCAATTAAAGCCCCTGTAGTTCTGGATAGATATTTGCACTTATACCCCTGTGCGTGATTGATTTACACATGTTCGATATTTCTTGGGTTATTTGCAACTAAGCTCCCTGGACTTTTGGTACCTGTTACCAATAAGTCCTCGGGACTTATTTTTGTTACATATAGGTCCCTGAGTGCCCCCAGGCAAGCGCTTGGCGCGTGTTTTGCTGGGTTAATTGCACCGGGACCCCCAAAACTTTGGGTATTTGCATTTCAGTCCTTGTGCACAGTACCCTCTTTTTATTTTTGAATAAAATATCAAATCACCTCCAAATCCAATGAGAATTTGACACATGGCTCCTGCCATGGTGTAGGATTTTCACGGATTTTTGAGGACACTTCTGATTTTGTTTGCTATTTTTAAAAATTCAAAAACTTGTATTTTCGTTACTGTCTAGTTTGAAAAATCACAAAAAATCTAAAAACTCCCTTAAAAATTCCACAAAAATTGTTTCTGTTTAGTTTAGTGAGTTTGATTTTCCAGCCAATTTTGGCTATTTTTCATTGCTTAAAAACCTTAAAAACTTAAAAACACTCAAAAACCCATAAAAATTCTAATAAATGAATTAAAAATCCAAAAATAATAAAATTGGTACCTAAATTTTCCTTGTTTCCTCTATTTTATAGGAAAATTACCTCCAGGCCATTTTGAGGCCCTTAGATATTTTATCTAGGGCTTTTTGGCTCGGCTGGACAGTACCCTTTATTTTTGCCACTGTTTAATTTTTAGAAAATAAAATACACATCAGAAAATTATCAAAAATTCACCAAAACACTAAAAAATATAAAATACATAAAAATATTTTTGTTTTGATTTTGGTTGATTTTTGGTGCTTGAAATAAATTATTGAATTGTGCTTTTCCTTCGTTTTCTCTATTTCCTTAATTATTAAAAATCCAAAAAATATAAAAATAATTAAAACCACTAAAAATATTTTACTCTTTTATTTTATTTGATTTTACTACTTCGTAGGCCTTCGGCCAATCCGTGCTCCTTGAGTTCGACCATGGGTGCTATACCAGGTTAATCACATAGCAGGACTGCTTATTCGTTTGATTGATTTTATTCTTCGCGAGTGGTTCATTTTTCTTGATATACATGGTCTGATCGCTTGGGTCGCAACGACCCTATTTCTGTACCTTATACCCGAGTGTTCGGAAAACCGTGTTATCAGAATGGCGTCGTTGCCGGGGAGCACAGCTTAGTAGTTTTTCTTTTCTTTTCGTTTTTATTTTTCGCGGCTCTTTCAGAGCTCGCGGCTCTTCGCGGCTTTTGTTTATATTTTCTTTTTGTTTTATTTTGCTTTATTTTCTTTTTCTTTTATTTTTGTTTTTGTCTTCTTTTGTGTGTTTATTTTATTTTGCGTTTTTGCACATATACCCTTATTTTTCATTTCCCTTTATTTTTCTCTTATTATTATTTGATTATTGGTTCTGACCACTTTGTTTTCTCTTGCGAGGGCCCGAGGACCGAGGCGGCTGATTTCGAGAAGCCGACGCAACCGCGGGATTCGGAGGCGGCTCCTTTCTTCGTGGAGCCGCAGGAGAGAGTGAGAGAGAGAGTTGAGTAGGCGAGGCTTTTTATTTTCATTTCATTATTATTGTAATAATACAGGACATTGGACTTGGACACTTGGACTCTTCTGCCGTAGCGGGTCTGTTTCGCCGAGCACCGGTGTGCTCGGGGGACCCTTAGGACTTGTGCGGTTTTTCGCGGTTTTTCGCGGTTTTATTTTATTTTCTTTCTGCCTTTTCCGGTGTTTACACGGTTTTTGCTCGAGCCCCTAGACTTAGGAATTTCTGGTGTTGTGCTGTAATTAGTAGGATCCACACACCTAACTGATTATCTGTTCCCATAGAACGTTAATTGGACCTACTAAAAATCATTAATAAAAATAACCGACTCATTTGCCTTCGTAGCCTACGTGCCGCAGCCCGTCTGTAAAGCGCTTTCTCCTACCCCCGATTTGTCGGACAGAGGAGGGACGGGCCAAGACCGGACTCTTTGGCTTGGAGGTCGGTGACCGGTTAGACGTTCTTCGCTAGAATTGCTCATCTAGGACTCGGCTTTCCCGTTGCATCATATAGGTAGTTTCCTTTCTGTCTTTACATTTATGCGCGGATCATATTGCATGTAGAGTGCTGGAGACAGGTACACATTTCTTACTCAGCATGCATCACTGATTTATCACGCATCGGCTTTTTCGTCTTCTCCCCCTGTTTTGGACTTAATAATTAGGAGAACCGAAAAATTCGTTAGGACGTTTGTTTTTATTTGAAAAAGACTAAAAAGAGAAACCATAAAATTGGGACTGGCTAATATTATTGATCTTAAAAACCGCTCACCCTAAAAATTTTATCTTGGGGAGAGCAACCCCCTCATTGTATGGTTTGGATGCGCGAGAGAGTGACCCGCACCCTAGGTAGAGCCCTCCGGTGCTAGTCCCGACTGATTACCGACTCTTCCGTGCGGGCCAGTCGGTTGGGATAGCATCGGGTATCCTAACAGGTCACGTAAGCGCTCTGATATTTTGTGTGTTCACCAAATAAAATTGACAAGATAATTTGACCGAACTTTCACGGTCTTCAGCTCGCGTTGCGTTGGTGAACCGGGGGTTGTTTTGTGATCATAATTTTTCCAGATCTCATCCGCACTACTCGCTAGATCGAGATGATGGGTAGACGGTCTCTTAGGCAGCCTCTGGCTGCACCGCTTTCGGGCACGTCTACCTCATCATCTAGGTTGGCCCGCGAGAGCCGAGACCAGCTCTCCGAGCCCGAGTACGACTCCGCCCTGTTCCCCCTCGACCCCCTTTCTGTCCGACATGAGAGACATGAGCCCGAGGAGAGACTGATTGATTTGACAGCACCTGAGTTGGGCTCGTTTGATTTTGCAGACGTAGCCATGGTCGGCAGTTCAGATGATCACTCCCGTCAGCCCGAGCATTTTGTACTAGACCAGGGAGCGATCAACTCCACCCTGATCGCATCATTGGAGACAGTTCAGCAGCAGCTACGCGATCAGGGGGCATTCATGATGGAGATGAGGCAAGAGTTGGAGAGGCTCAGAGCAGAGCGAGACCAGCAGAGCGAGCCTGAGGAGATACCTGATGCAGAGGCACGAGCCGCAGCAGCCGCAGCAGCAGCAGCCGGCGCTGCCGCAGCGGGAAGCGCCGCGGCAGGAGGACCACCACGACCGATGCGGGATTTACACAATCCTGGATCCACTCTGATGCATCATTGGGTAGTAGTGCCAGCGATCGTGGGGGACTTCAAGTTCCCCCCGAACACCTTGCAGTTACTGCCCCGTTTCCACGGACTTGCCACTGAGGAGCCCCACCTCCACCTCCAGGAGTTCCTGATGATCTGCAGCACTGTCCACGATCGCCACGTGGACCAGGACACGATCCAGATGATAGCCTTCCCGTTTTACTGGCAGATAGAGCAGCCACCTGGCTGAAGCATCTAGGGAAGTTTGTCTACACCTGGGAGCAGCTCCGCACCGAGTACTTGAACAAGTACTATCACTCGGGCGGACGAATGCAGCGAGGGCCCTGATCAGCAACTTCTCCATGCTCCCCAACGAGCAGTTTCACGGGCATGGGAGAGGTTTCGAGAGATCCTAGACCGATGCCCACACCACGACATCTCCAAGCCGAACCAAGTTCAGAGCTTTTTCAGCGGGTTGACGCCAGAGCTTCAGGGTCTGGTGAACGCTTCTTGCGGCGGGTCCCTACTTCGCCAAGGACCACGACCAGGTCTGGGCCATCTATGAGGAGATGGCTGAGAATTACATGGTGATGTCCCAGACCCGGTTGTATTCTCAGAGACCCCAGCCACAGCAGCCAGGACCCGTGCAGTACCAGCGGATAGCACGGGTAGATGCAGGTCCATCCAGTTCGTCCGCAGTCGCAGCAGCACAGGCAGAGTCATCCGCTGCGGACATGGACATTATCAGCGAGAAATTGGACCGCATGGAGCTGATAGAGAAGAAGCAGTGCAGAGCATCACTCAGATGGAACAGATGGCACAGGTCCTGAGCGACATGAAGACACAGCTCATGTGTCTCCAGGAGGCACAGACGGCTCCTCAGCCCCGTCTTCAGTCGCGAGGCGACTCCGGCAGCAGCAGCAGCTCGTCCCAGTGCTCCAGCACCCTTGTGCAGCCTAGACAGGTTCACCTTGTACAGGCGGAGCCGTACCAGCAGCCGCAGCCCACCTACCAGTCCCCACCATCTCCAGACATGCAGATGGTGGTATACCAGCCGGACCAGCCTCTGGCAGTACTCCCGCCAGCTCCCTACGATGCCGAGCCGTTGATGGATGTCAACGGGATTTGGTATGACCGCCCCCAGCCTGGGATCCGACGAGACCATCCCGGATTCAGGTGGGGGAGTGGTGGTACCCAGCCCCAGCAGCAACCGTCAGGTCAGGGAGGGCAGTACTCCCAGCAGAGAGATCACCAGCCGCAGCAGCAGCCCCCAGCAACCAGCAGCACCAGCCATCATCCTTCGGTCCTCGTCCCTATCAGCAGCAGGGACAGTCGTGGAGACGTGAGCAGCAGGCTCACCCAGTTCAGCAGCAACACCCTTCCTCATACCCCTCTTACCACCAGCAGCAGTTCCAGCAGCCTCACCCCCAGAGAGGCTACCCGTCGGGCTCCCACGAGAGCCCCGCTTTGGATGACATCGCCTGCCTCCTCACAGACCAGCAGGCCACATTCAGACGGGGAGATGGAAGAGTTCCCGCCAGGAGATGCGGGACTTGGTGAGAGGGAAGGCCGCCATTCTAGCCCAGATTGAGCCGAATCCGAATAACCTCAAGAGGAAATCTGAGCAGGTAGTGCATACTGAGTTTGCCACTCCTAGTGACCCATTTGTTGATACATCTTCGGATCTATTTGATGTTGATTTTGTCATACTTAGGAGCGGTAGGACCCCAGCAGGCGGCGGCGCCTCATCTGAGCTTCACCACGAGGATACTTCAGAGGCGCCACATGAGGAGGAGGAGAGCGGTATTGAGGCCGCTCTTAGATGATGACGGTGGCACTGAGGCCACCAAGGATGCTGATCCCACCGGCGGTGCTGAGGCCGCCGCTTCACCATTTCGAGGAGGTGGTACTGATGCCACCCGTTCAGCCGAGCCAGCCCGCGGTACTGATACCGCAGGACGTCTACCAGCAGCAGCAGCAGAGCCAGCCCGTGGTGGTACTGGGGCCACCGGTGTTTGTGTTGAGAGAGATGTTGTCTTTCCCCGCCTTGATGTATCTCAGAACTTTGGTTTGAATAAAGGAAAAGGTTTAGTTTCTTCTGGTCCCACTGTGGTGCATGATGTATGTGTGGATCCGGTCGTCGAACCGTCTAGGCCTTTTCCTAGTCCTTCATCTGCGAAGGACCCTGTGATCCCCTTCCCTAGAGCCCTTCAGATGGGGAAGGGGAAGAAAAAAGAAAAAAGTCCCAAAAAGAGACAGCAGGAGGAGTTCAGCCAGAGCATGATTGATAGATTCCACATACAGTTGACCCTCCAGGAGGCTTTGCAGCACATCCTCCTTCTCCAGCGATCTTTGAAAGACAGGACTACAGTCAGGAGGAGGAGGAGGAACCACACTTCAGAGATCCATGTGCTGACGAAAGCCACGTGTTTTGCTATCCAGAACCGACTGCCAGCCAAGAGGCCAGATTCAGGGGCCTCGTATGTCAGATGCCAGATTAATGAGCAGAGGTTCGATCGTACTCTACTAGATAGCGGATCGTCGATCAACCTTCTTCCGGCAACCCTTCTCGACCGCTTCGAGTTGGGCACTCTTCGACAGAGCAGGACAGTCCTTCAGTTCGCTGATCGATCTGTCAAGAGGCCGAAGGGGTTGTTACGAGACGTTATAGTCACGATTCAGAGCCTGAAATTCCCCGTGGACTTCGTAGTGTTGGACATGGAGATCCCTGAGTCAGTGGCAGATACCCCCATCATCCTTGGTCGTCCGTTCTTGGCCACAGCCAAGGCGGTGACTGATCATGATAGCGGGAAGGTGTCTTTTCGCGTCGAAGGCAAGAGTATACAAATAGAGACGGTCGTGGACTACAGAGCTAGAGAGAGAGCCCGCTCAGATGCGAGTACAGATTCAGAACAGCTGACAGACGCAGAGCCAGACATCCACCAGGACTGTGATTTTGTGATCACAGACGATGAGGCAGCTTGGGCAGATCCTGCAGCACAGACCATCCTCTCATATTCAGATACAGCTGATGCCGAGATGATAGTAGAGGAGAGTCTGGAGAGCACATCCTTGGTTCAGGATACCATAGAGGCAGCAGAGCCGGTCATTGATCGCGACACGGAGTTTAGCGATGGTGGTGTTGAGGCCACCTTGAGTTACGGTGGTGCTGATGCCACCGCGGTTGATACAGATCCCTCGGATTCAGAGTCTGATTGGGCCGATTGTGATGATCAGATGCCAGACCTGATTCCACCTGAGCCTACAGATGAGGAGGAGGCAGATGCAGAGCAGACCAGAGGCAGTGCAATTGAGCAGCCTTCTCCCGATCCAGTTTCGAGAGCGCGCTTTCTTTCTCCCAGGCAGATTTGGCAGACTTAGCAGCATTCACTATGTTACTTCCGCAGCCAGATTTGCTAGCACCCAGCATTCCAGAGCTGAAGCCGCTCCCTACTTCACTGAAGTATCGATTCCTTGCGGGCGAGCCAGAGATGTACCCAGTCATCATCTCCGCCGAGTTGACTGGAGAGAAAGAATCCCGTTTGATGGGGGTTCTTGAAAAGAACCGCAAGGCGATCGGATGGAGCGTAGCAGATCTCCATGGGATTAGTCCATCAGTGTGCTCCCACCATATCTATCTCGAGGAGGGGGCGAAGCCGTCGCGTGAGTTCCAGCGACGTCTGAACCCCAACCTGAGAGAGGTTGTGATGAAGGAAATATCGAAATGGTGGAGTGCAGATTTCATTTATCCCATTTCCGACTCCAAGTGGGTCAGCCCCTTGCATGTGGTGCCCAAGAAGACGGGCATCACGACTGTGATCAGTGATTCAGGAGAGGAGATTGCCACACGAGTACCCACCTCTTGGAGTGTCTGTGTTGACTACAGGAGACTCAACCAGGCCACCAAGAAGGACCATTTCCCCCTGCCTTTTATTGACCAGATCAGTGAGAGACTGGCAGGGAAGAGCCATTATTGCTTCCTGGATGGGTACTCGGGCTGCAACCAAGTGGCCATCGCTCCTGAGGATCAGGAGAAGACCACCTTTACCTGTCCCTTCGATACATATGCTTTTCGACGCATGCCATTTGGGCTATGCAATGCCCCTGCGACTTTTCAGAGGTGCATGCTGTCGATCTTTTCGGACATGGTAGGGGAGTGTTTAGAGGTCTTCATGGACGATTTCTCGGTCTACGGCGACGGATTCGACTCCTGTCTTGACTGCCTAGATCGGGTACTCCAGCGATGTATTGAGTATCATTTGGTTTTATCTTGGGAGAAGAGTCACTTCATGGTGACTCAAGGGACGATGCTTGGCCACATCATCTCCAACAGGGGCATGGAGGTTGATCCGGCCAAGGTTGATGTCATTAGGAAACTCGCACCGCCGTCCAATCTGAGGTAGTTACGGTCATTCCTGGGGCACGTTGGATTTTATAGGAGATTTATTCGGGATTTCAGCAGGATTGCCCGACCGTTGACTGACCTCTTGACGAAAGACACCGAGTTCCTTGTCGATGACAAGTATCTTTCGTCCTTTGCGACTCTCCAGCAGTGTGTCATTGAGGCTCCTGTCCTTCAGCCACCTGATTGGTCTCTCCCATTCGAGATCATGACGGATGCCTCCGATTTTGCCGTAGGGGCAGTGCTGGGACAGAGGAGGGATGGAGTTCCATTTGCCATACACTACGCTAGCCGCACATTGGATTCCGCCCAGCGGAATTACACGGTCACAGAGAAGGAGATGCTAGCCGTAGTGTTTGCCCTGGATAAGTTCAGATCGTATATCATCGGATCTAGAGTGACTTTGTTTACAGATCACACCGCCATCAGGTACCTCATGGCAAAGAAGGATGCCAAGGCCAGACTGACTAGATGGATCCTTCTACTCCAGGAGTTCGACATTGAGATCAAGGATAAGCCTGGAGTCAAGAATGTGGTGGCGGATCATCTCTCCCGACTAGAGCAGCCTGAGGATTCTGAGCAGATTGATCCTATTAGAGATACCTTCCCAGATGAGGCGATCCTTGCTATCGCCTCACTCCCATGGTACGCCGATATTGTGAACTTTCTCGTTGCTGGGAAAGTCCCACAAGATTGGCCCAGGCAGAGGCTTGAGACCTTCCTTGCGAAGGCCAAGTCCTACCATTGGGAGGATCCCATCCTTTACCACGAGGGAGGGGATAGCGTCTGGCGTCGGTGTATTCCTCAGGAGGAACACCATAGCGTCCTCACTTACTGCCACAAGCTTGAGGCAGGAGGAAATCATTCTGGGAGGAGAACGGCACAGAAAGTGCTCCAATCCGGCTTGTGGTGGCCTACCCTCTTCAAGGACTCAGATGAGTTCGTGAAGAGGTGTACTGACTGTCAGAGGATGGGCACTTGTGGACAGCGTGATATGATGCCGATGCAGCCCATTCACTTCTGTGAGGTTTTTGACGCATGGGGCATCGATTTCATGGGTCCATTCCCTAAGAGTCAGGGATTTGAGTACATTCTGTTGGCCGTTGATTATGTTAGTCATTGGGTGGAGGCTATCCCCGCCCGAGCCGCTGATGCAAGGACAGTTTGCAGATTTTTGAGGAAGCATATCATCATGCGGTTCGGGGTTCCACGAGTTCTGATTTCTGATGGGGGATCTCACTTCATCAACGACCAGGTGAAGGCACTTGCTAGCGAGTTCGGTATAGACCATCGTGTTGCCACACCTTACCATCCACAGACGAATGGTCTAGCCGAGGTGTCGAATAGGGAGATTAAGACTATATTGCAGAAAGTCGTCCGCCCTGACCGAAAGGATTGGTCACAGCTTTTGGACTCGGTCTTGTGGGCATATAGGACGTCTTTCAAGACACCTTTGGGCACATGTCCCTTTCACCTCGTGTATGGCAAGCCATGCCATTTACCTGTTGAGCTGAGGCACAAGTCACTTTGGGCAGTTACAGATATTTTGATGGATCCAGATGGTATGGGAGACCAGAGGAGGGCAGAGCTAGCTGCCCTGGAGGAACTTAGAGATGCAGCTTTCTCAAGCAGCCTACATTATAAGGAGAAAGTGAAGGAGTGGCATGATTCTCATATCAGCCACAAGCATTTTGAGATTGGACAGAGAGTATGGCTGTTTGATGCGAGGCTACGATTATTTCCAGGGAAGCTACAGAGCAAATGGAAGGGACCTTATCTGGTTAGAAAGGTACACGACAATGGTAGCATTGACATATCCGAGTTGTCTTCTGAGAGTACCTTTCGAGTGAACGGCCAGCGGCTCAAGCCATTTCTAGATCATGAGCCGCGGGTCGTTGATCTTTCCCCTATTCATTTTGCATGAGATGTGGTCTTTGACTCACATCTAATGCATCTCACGCCTGAGTTTCACTGATCTTCCGCTTTGTATAGATCCAGATGTCCATATCACCACATTCTTTAGTCCCACATCCCTTTCTTCATCTTATGATTATGCTATACTTAGGGTGCACTTTACCCTAAGTATAGGGGGGATGCGAGACCTTTTGAGTATTTCTTTTGTTTCTGTTTACCCCTGCTTTTGTTGCCTATACTTAGGGATATTTCACCCTAAGTATAGGGGGGGTAGACCCTGTACATTCTCCACTCGGTTTTCCCTTAGTATACAGCCTGCTATACTTAGGATTATTTGATCCTAAGTATAGAGGGAAGACCCGAGCTCCTTTTGACTTTTCTATTTCAGTCTTCTTCTTTTTGTATAGCCTTTCTTTTCACTTTCCTATACCTAGCACGAGTTATGTCTTCTCCATCGCTCTTGACTCTAAGGACATCGTTCGAGCTAAGTATAGGGGGTGTGTATATATTTCATATATACTTTAGCCATAACTCGTACTTTGTGTGACTGTGTTAATAAATAAAATGGCTAAAAACCACAAAAATTAAAAAAATTTTCATGTACATAAACTTCTTTTATTTGCACATACATAGCTAGTGTACAAAGTATTTTTGTAAAAATGATTTCAAAAATCTTTTGTGTAAAGCTTGTGTAAATATTTTCATATCAAAATTATGTATATAGTACAAAATTTTTCCAAAATGTTTTGAAAATCAAAAGTTTGCAAAAATCTTGTGTAAATGTGTGTAAATATCTTTTTGCAAAACTTGCACTTCATGCATCATCTATTCATGATTTCAAAACATTTTTCAAAAATTTTGCATGATTGTAAACTTTGTGTAAATAAGCATCTTTTTGTACATTTATATATAGTTTTTCTGGATGATAGTTGACATTTAAACTAGCCTGGAATCAAATTGAGAAATGGAGCTTGATTAAGATCTTAATCCACCTAACTTCTAAGAGGAACCTTATAGGACTTAGGTTTAAGGCTTTTCAGGTCCATGGTGACTTAATTCTTTGAGTCCACTAGGCTATGATCACATGTCATCTCAATGAGCCTAAGTAGAGCACTTAACAACAACACATGACTCATATAGATTATGGCTTTACTTGGACACCAGCACTATGCATCGAGCTCTCTACGGATGAGGTGGTGAGGAGGCAGTCTTCCTTGACTTGGGGTAGCATATGAGGGTAGTACTTCTAGGCGGAACCTCTCTTCTTCTTTTAGTGAAGGAAGTGCGTCTCAACTTGGTCTGGTTGCCATGAGGTCTAACGACGAGAGTTGTGGGTTGCAATAAAGCTTCAAAAGAGGGATAGTCTACTGGCTCAAGAGGAAAAACTCCTTGTATATATGCTGCACATGTATATGTTGTACAAATGCACTTAAAAAAAAGAAAAAAGAAAAAAGAAAAAATGTGCAAAAAGAAAAGAACTCCAAAAAAGTGGTGGGTCTGATAGAAAATGATAATCCCACCGGAGTATATATATAGAGTGCAATAAGCAAAGCTTGGTTTCATGATCCACCTGTTGTAGCTTGCAGCAGGGAGGCTTGGCTACACTGGTCAAGCTCCCAAGGGTACTTGGCTACACTGGCCTTGACCCATTCTCTTCTTCCCCCTCTTCTTGAGCCGGTTGAACTTGAACTTAGAAGGGAATACCCCGCTCCTCGAGGAAAGAGTGGCCAGATTGAGGTCATAGAGTTACCTTGTCGGGGAGGGTTGTCAAGTTGCCATTTCTGAGGTGGAGAGCTTAGACTTCACATTCACAGGACAAGAAAAGATTCATGGTCTTCAGGGTTTGTGATTGATGACTTGTTCTGACCTGGAGCATTGAGGAGTCTTGATTATAGATTAGTGGAACTTAGAGGCTGTTGAGTTTTAAGCTTAAGTCTAAATAAGGTTCCGACACATTAATAATCCAAAGATCTGATCAAGCTCCATACCCCAATTTAATGAAGGCAAGTTTAATAATCAACCTTGATCCATGTACATCCTCTTTTTCTTTTTCTTTCTTTCTTTTTCACTTCTTTTTCAAATAAGTGTTTGCTAAGGGACTAGCAAAGTTAAGTATAGGGGGGTGATGAATACCCATTCATCACTCTTTATTCTTATATTTTAGCTACAAAAACCTTTGCAAATGCATGTAGATATGTGTAAATAGGAATAATTACCAAAAGCATGCATTGTGTAAAAACCTATAATTAGCATGTTTTTGTGCAAAAATAAAAGAATAAAGACTAAAAAGAAAAAGAGGGAAATATTTAGAATAAATATTGAGCAACCAAACCCAAGGGAGGGCTCAGCATGGGCCTGACCGCATAAAAGCCAAAGTAGAGGGAGATAGGGGCTCTTGTGTAAATATTGGTGTAAATAAATAAAAATATTTTTCCTCACCAAAAATATGCTTGTAAATACTTTTAAAAATATAAAAACAAAATAAAAAGTTAAAAATTAAAAAGATCAAAAATACCTCCTTTCATCATGTACATAAACCACACCTATATTTATTTAGCTTTATAAATATATAAAAGTAATTTTTATAATTTTTATAAATAGTCTATGTTATATATTGTAAATAAATAAAATAAAAACAATTAAAAATCAAAACAAAATAAAAATAGGAAAATTAAAAATACAAAAATACCTTGTACATATACCATGTATATAGATGTATATATCTATTTATTTTACCTATGTACATAAATAATAAAAATAAAATAAAAATACCTTTTTATTCCTTATTTTATTCTATAAATAAATAAAATATAAAATAAGGATAAAATTGTATAAAAATAATTTATAAAAATCAAAAATCAAAACCCTATATATATTGTATATACCTATATCTAGTACATATTATGTAAATAGCTTATTTTCATTTCGAAAAAATTAATTAAAAATCACCAAAAAATAGAAAAAAATAAAATAAAAATATTTCATGTTTGGAGTTTTTGCAGATTCGGCCCCTAGCTACCCCGATTTGTCACCTCAAGATCCAGCCACGTGGCCGAACCCCATTGGGTCCTGGGGATGTTGACCGCCCGGTCAACTAGCCCCCCTAGGACCACTTCCCACGGGTCTGGGCTCCGGACCCGACTTCTCCTAATTCTACCCGCTCGACCCGACACCCAATTCGCCAAACCCCAGCTCCGTTTTGACCCTCACACATCCGACACCTTCGCCGGGCATCCACCTCGGGATCCACACGCTTCCACGACCCTACCCGAGCCGTTCTTCTCGGACCCTTCCACCGTATATAGCTGCAGCTCCGCCACCTTCCCACGCCATCTTTGGTCATTCGCCTCCTTCCCTGTGAGCTCCAGAGAGACCGCGAGAGTGACAGCGAGAGATTCCACCTGTTGCAGCGAGAAGAGGAGGAGGAATCCACTGATCCGGCGACGTAGCCGCCGTAGCTCCGCCACCTGAGCGAGCTTCGAACCTCGGGCCGAGACGACCCTCGAGGCGACAACAAGGAGCACCCCCTGCTCTTTCCCAGTCTCACCGATCATCCAGGTAACCCCGTAGCTCCGCCATTTCATCTAATTTCAGTTTTCCCCCAAATCGCTTCGCTGTCGTACTTTTTCGATTCACCCCGATTCCGACCACCATCCGATCATCGGACCCGACCTTCACGTTCGCCTCTCTCCGCCGCACGTTCTCCACCCGCTCACGCAACCCAGCTCGCACAGGAGCTGGGAACCGGGCTTCTCCGTCCACCACCTTCGCCGGAGCCCGCCGTTCTGACGCACCAGCCATCCCCACTTCGCCTAACTGGGTCGAGGCACTTTGCCCTCGACCCGCGAATCTCCTGAGTGGTTTTGCAGGTCCAGCGGAGGCCATCTGAGGCCTCTCGACATTCAGACCAGGAGCTTCACCTCCGCCACCCTCATCGGAGCTCCCCCGAGCTCGGCTGGGGCATCGGAGGCCATCAGCAGCTGCGCACCTTCACGTCGGAGCTTCTCCGATACTCAGGCGCAGCAGAGGAGGCCGGAGGCGCCTTCACGAGGCCGGCGAAGTTCGCCGGCCGCCTGTTCATCCAGGACCTCCAGTCACCGTCCTTCTTCTCCGCCCGCTCCAGATTGCATCTTGACCGTCCATTAGTGGAGCTGCATCCACCGCCCGATCTTTGGAGGATCGACCTCAGCCGTTGGATCGCCAGCCACCTCGCCTCCACGCCATCCGATCTGCCACGTGGCGTGCATCCAACGACCCCGCTTAATAAAGGGTAAATTACCCTTAGGCCCCGCTTTTTTTTTATTTAGCTTTAGTCCTGTAAATATTTAAGTACGTTGTTTAGTTTTAGGTTTATTTGCATAGAGGACCTTGAGCTTAGTTTATTTGCACTTATACCCCTGCCTGTTGTGAGCCACGTGCTTCGTCACGTGTTACTTTGGTGTATTTGCAATTAAAGCCCCTGTAGTTCTGGATGTTCTTAAAGGAATGAAAGTTTTTAGATATTTGCACTTATACCCCTGTGCGTGATTGATTTACACATGTGCGATATTTCTTGGGTTATTTGCAACTAAGCTCCCTGGACTTTTGGTACCTGTTACCAATAAGTCCTCGAGACTTATTTTTGTTACATATAGCTCCCTGAGTGCCCCAGGCACGCTCTTGGCGCGTGTTTTGCTGGGTTAATTGCACCGGGACCCCCAGAACTTTGGGTATTTGCATTTCAGTCCCTGTGCACAGTACCCTCTTTTTATTTTTGAATAAAATATCAAATCACCTCCAAATCTAATGAGAATTTGACACATGGCTCCTGCCATGTGTAGGATTTTCACGGATTTTTGAGGACACTTCTGATTTTGTTTGCTATTTTTAAAAATTCAAAAACTTGTATTTTCGTTACTGTCTAGTTTGAAAAATCACAAAAAAAAATCTAAAAACTCCCCTAAAAATTCCACAAAAATTGTCTACTGTTTAGTTTAGTGAGTTTGATTTTCCAGCCAATTTTGGCTATTTTTCATTGCTTAAAAACCTTAAAAACTTAAAAACACTCAAAAAACCATAAAAATTCTGTTAAATGTTCTAAAAATCCAAAAATAATAAAATTGGTACCTAAATTTTCCTTGTTTCCTCTATTTTACAGGAAAATTACCTCCAGGCCATTTTGAGGCCTTTAGATATTTTATCTAGGGCTTTTTGGCTCGGCTGGACAGTACCCTTTATTTTTGCCACTGTTTGATTTTTAGAAAATAAAATACACATCAGAAAATTATCAAAAATTCACCAAAAACACTAAAAAATATAAAATACATAAAAAATTTTTTGTTTTGATTTTTGGTTGATTTTTGGTGCTTGAAATAAATTATTGAATTGTGCTTTTCCTTCGTTTTCTCTATTTCCTTAATTATTAAAAATCCAAAAAAATATAAAAATAATTAAAAACCACTAAAAATATTTTACTCTTTTATTTTATTTGATTTTACTACTTCGTAGGCCTTCGGCCAATCCGTGCTCCTTGAGTTCGACCCTGGGTGCTATACCAGGTTAATCACATAGCAGGACCGCTTATTCGTTTTGATTGATTTTATTCTTCGCGGGTGGTTCATTTTTCTTGATATACATGGTCTGATCGCTTGGGTCGCAACGACCCTATTTCTGTACCTTATACCCGAGTGTTCGGAAACCATGTTATCAGCGGCCCCGACAGCGTGCAGGCGGTGCCATCTTTCAGCCCAGCGGTCGCCCCACCGCCGTGCCCTCTCACGTGCCAGCGAGCCGCCCCCCCTCTGCAGCCCGATTTGCTCCGCACCGCGCCTCAGCCCCTGCGCAGCGACAACGCACCCTCACGGTCGGGCAGCCCCGACCGACCTCCAGGCCCATCTCCAGATCTGTTGCAGCCCTCCATAGTGCCTCCACGCACGCTAAGTGACCGTGCCCTCTGCCCAGGCCGTACGCAACCTCGAGCTCCGTGCTCCCCGCGTCCGTGCCTCCTCCTTTGGTGGGCGGCGGCGGCTAGTTCTCCCCCGACGCCTGCCCCTTTCTTGTTGGCTTGTTTGAGAAGATAACGAAGAACCCTAGAGGATAAAGAAATCTTTTTGGAAAAATATCATTAAAGCTCCTCAAAGGTTTTTGAAATTATGAGAGACATCCCTGTGGTCCAGAACGTCACATGCGCAACACGCCTTTCAGTGGGTAATTTATTATTTTTCACATGCAACTTATTTTTATTATATTTTAGTGCAAAAGACTTTCAATAATTGCACTACAGTCCTTGTGTTGCAGATGTGAACTTTGCATATCTTTCGAGATCAAATAAATATTTTCATTAGTCAAAAAAATTTGAAAAAAATTATGTAAGCTCCTGCTATTCTGTGAACATGATATTAAAATTTTCATAGCATTTAGACTTTATTTGATATATTCAAAAATTCAAAAATAGTAACTTTTTGTCTGTCCAGACTTTGAAAATCATTAAAAATTTGAAAAAATAATCTAAAAATTCAAAAAAAATAGTGTAAGCGTATTTTGATCTCTTTTATTTTCTGACCAAATTATGTGCATTTTCCATTTATAAAACTCCAAAAAATGCAAAAAAATCTTAAAAAAAATTGTAGAAAATTGTGGAAAGTCAAAAAAATCTGATTTCAATTTCTAATTGTAGATATTGCTTTCTAGTTTCTTTTAAAAATAAGTTTCAGGGATTTTGAGCATTAAAAGATTTTTTAATTTGCAAAATAATCCTGACTGTGCAAAAGTTATCTATTTTCCACTGTTTATTTTTAGAAAATCACAAAAATATTAGAAAAATTCAAGAAAATTACCAAAAATATTTTAAATAACTGACAAAACATAAAAACATTTTTCTTTGGACTTTTCTGTGTATATTTTTGATCTCCTTTTACAAAAATAGTGTGGTGTCGTGTGCTTTATCCTTTGTGCCTTGTTTTAAAAACAAAAAAATATAAAAATTCAAAATCACCAAAAATTCACTTCTGGAAATTGATTGCATAGTCTTTCAATAGTGCTCCTTGTGTTGGACCCTGGTCGCTATACCAGGTAAAAAGAATAGCGAAAGCTGCTTACATTTTTTGATTGATTTATTTTTCTCTTAAGTAGTTTAAATATTTTTCTCGTTGACCAAATTCATGCGGTTGAGAACAACGACTTTGGCATATTATTTTCCCATCCTAGATGTACCTGACTCGTGTGTCCCGTCACTATATTTATTATTTATTTATCTTATTTATTTTTGTTATTTTTTATTACTTACTTCTTATTTATTGTATTTATTAATATTTTTATTATTTTATTGTATTTATTACATTATTTATTATTTATTCTATTTAATTACTAATTTTTTATATTGTTCACTATTTAAAATTTGTTTTTCTACCCGCTACGTGGCCACCCTTGCATGCATCACGAGGCTATCCCCCTCTTCTTCCTCTTCCTCTACGTGGCATGGTGCACCCTCTTTCTGTGGTAGCGTCACACCCCCGCCTCTTGAGGCGGCACGTGGTCCTCCAACCTCCCTCCATATCCGTTACTCCCCTACCTCCTGCGACGTTGCACAATCCTCCCATCTCCATCACTCCCCTGCCTTACGTGCATGTTCCTTCTCTCCCATGATCAACCGCATGACCCGTGACACCCTCTTCCCTCTCCCCTCGTAACCGCCAGCATAACCGCTGCCCATGGCTCTTGCATCACACCGTGAGACACCACTCCCTAGTCGATCCCTCTCTTCCATGTAACCTCTCCCCAAAGGTCCCACGCCCCTCCTTCGCTTCTCTATCTTCACCCACAACTGAGAACTGCCTCCGCCTCTCCTTCCTCTTCCTCTACGTGGCATGGTGCACCCTCTTTCTGTGGTAGCATCGCACCCCCGCCTCTTGAGGCAGCATGTGGTCCTCCAACCTCCCTCCATATCTGTTACTCCCCTGCCTCCTGCGACGTCGCACAAATCTCCCATCTCCCTCCATCTCCATCACTCCCCTGCCTTACGTGCGTGTCCCTTCTCTCCCATGATCAACCACATGACCCGTGACACCCTCTTCCCTCTCCCCTCGTAACCGCCAGCATAACCCCTGCCGATGGCTCTTGCAGCACACTGTGAGACACAACTCCCTAGTCGATCCCTCTCTTCCATGTAACCTCTCCCCAAAGGTCCCGCGCCCCTCCTCCGCTTCTCTCTCTTCACCCACGACTGAGAATTGCCTCCGCCATTTTTGCTTGATGCAACCACCCATAAAGTGTCTCGTCCACCATCATTCGCAACCCATCCATCTTTTAAGAGAAGAGAAGCAAGCCCCCTGTGAGCTTCAGGTTATTGTTGTACCTCCTTCACGATTGAGCGACGCCTCTTCGAGGTTTTTCTCAGGTGTGATCTTGTGATCTCTCATCATTGTAGCCCCACTCATGTGGTTGCCATGCTTCAAGTTTCTCATGACAAGCTCCTGAGGTCATGACCATTGGGTTAAGCATTACTTCCTCCAAATCTTGTGAATCTTCTTCTTCTTCCCGCTTTTCTCCCTTTTTCCTCTGTTCTTTCTATTCTTTCTCCCCGCATCTTTGCTTACACATGCACAACTTTCCAAGAAGCCAATCAATTCTTGTCACGCCATGGACTCGCCCCTTCGCCTTCTGCTTCGACCAAGCACACACCTCAGCCTCAGCCCCTTGTAACACGATTGACACCTGCAGCTACGTTTCTTACTGTGATTCAACCGCCCCTTCAAACTGCATTGACCTCACAGTTGCTTGCCCATGATGTTCACCCTGCATCTGGACACCCATGCCACCTTGCACATCCCCCGCCTACGTCTGCACCACCACCATCTAGTGCAGGCCGCTAACTTGTGAGCTCTTCATCCGTCTTACAGGAGCCCCACAACTCCTCGGAAGCAATACCAATTGCCTCCCTCGTTGACCTTGATCAGAGCAGCCCGCCACCAGCTCGAACCTCCTCGCTCGATCACCTTCGCATTCCATCGCATCGACCACTCTAGTCCCTAGGTCTTGTGCTCTCCACCTACCATTTGGATACATCGTCAGAACAATTAAGGGGACAGAGCCACCGGAACCTTCCCTCACGTGCGCGACACATGAAGCGGGGTAAATAACGTCAAGACCCCTAGAGTTCTAGTCATTTACAGGGCGAACCCCCTTCCATCATGCTACACACGCCACCCCCTCCAAGAAAATTACATAAACACCCTTTAGAGTTTTGGTAACTGCATTTCACTTTTTATTTTGTTTCATATTTTCTGTATTTGCATTTGGAACCTTGTGTTTGTATGGTAATTTGAACCATCATTTTGCATCATTTTATTATTCGAAAAGTTGCATCATGTAGAGCAATTGTTTCTTCATCTTGTGAGTATTTATTTAAAATTTTATGAGCTGTGATTTATTTTTTATAATTAATTTGGTGAAAATTTGCATAGTTTACCCATTTTATTCTCTAAATAATTATTAAAATATTCGTTGCACTAAAAATTTTAAAAAATTCATAATACATAGATTTAATTCTGTTCTACCATGGTTCTAAATTTCTTATCATTTTCATGCATATCGAGTTCAGAATAAAATGAAAGGTGATTCATTAAATTGATTTTTAGTGGATTGAAAACTCATTATTTTTGTGGTTTATAATTTTTCATAGATAGTTCTCACACAGACTCATCTAGAATAAGTTTATTTCCAAGAAATAAATTGATTTGATATTTATTGAAATTAATTTTCTCAAAATCACCTATCTTGCACATTTTATTCATAATTAATTCATATTACATCAAAAAAATCAAAAAAATTACAGTCACATAATTTCATCATATTCCACCTTCTAGCCAAGTTTGAGGATTTTTAGATTAGATTTGATCGTAAATTGCATTTAGTCCTTGAACTATAACAAATTTGCATTTCATCCATTAATTGCATTTAAAAATACCAAAAAAAATCCTTAAAAACCTAGCCTCGAGATCGTCTAATTAATCAACCTAAGGAGACAGTGGTCTCCCTGAGTTCGACCTTGGGCTCTCCCAACAAAAAAATTGACCGCTCGTATTAATCGACAAATTCATTAATTTAGCGATTTTTGATTTATCCTAATTGTCCGAAAACTAGAACAACATGACAAAATTAACAAGGATAATCTTTGGGTTTATTTGGTGTCTATTATCATGTTAGTAAAGTAAAGTTAGAACCAAGGGCAAAGAATGGTGTGTTACTGGCTATGGTGCATGAGTAAAGGGGTACAAAATCTGGTCCCCTTTTGAGGATCAAATTATTGTTAGCAGGAATGTTACTTTGATGATAATTCCATGCTTCACTCGAGTAGTAAGTTTGTTGATGCAGGGACAAGTGATGATGTGGCTGAATATGTGGAGTTCGAACTGACACTAAGTAGTGATCACACAATTGATCACACCACTGCTGATCAGGTTGTTGCTGAACAACCTGAAGCTGAACAACCATAGGAGAGACAACTAAGTGTTGCTACTGACCAACCTCATAGGGAGATACATCCGTCACAGAGATATAGATTTGAAGACATGGTTGCATTTGCACTATAGGTTGTGGAGGCGGAAAAGTCTCCAGAGTCCTCCACTTATAGGGAGGTAATATCTGGTGTAGAATCTAGGCAGTGGATTGCTTTTATGGGTGAGGTGATGGAGTCTCTTCACATGAATCAAATATGAGAGGTAAATTTCTAATGCACAGGAAGTATGTTGGAGGCAAATGGGTCTTCAAGAAAAAGATATGAATCTCATGCTGTGAAGGCAACATACACAAAGCATGCCTAGTTGAGAAGGGTTACAATCAGAAGGAAGGTGTGGATTATAATGAGATATTCTCTCTCGTTGTAAGACATCCATCGATCAGGGTGCTACTAGCTCTTGTAGCACAACGATTCTTAGAGCTGGAGAAGTTAGATGTGATGACATCTTTCGTACATGGAGAACTCGAAGAAGACATCCTTATGAGCCAGCCAGAGGGATTCACATCTAAGGCAAGGAAGAACATGTGTGCATATTAAAGAAGTCGTTGTATGGGCTTAAGCATTCTCCTAGGCAGTGGTACAAAAGGTTTGACAGTTTCATGTTAGATCATGGGTTTAATAAGAGCCCATACGATTGTTATGTTTACCACAACAAGGTGGATGATGAGTCCTAATGAACCCACATTTCGTCATCTTTATTCTATCATTTTGGCCTCAAAAACCCTAGTAAATGCGTGTAAATAGCATTAAATCCAGCATATTAGCATCCATGCATGTGCATGTAAATAGTGTATAAAATACTGTAATTAAAGCCAAAATTATAGAATAAATAAAAGAAAAGAAAAAGAATAAAATATTGTAAATATTTTATGACCCGAAACCCCGCGACCTAGGCATCTTGATGAATAGGTCAACAAGGAATAAAGTAAGGGGAGATAAGGGTCAAATGCCTATACTTTTTAATTCATTCTTTATTCATTTTGGGATCTATTTTTGGTTCCACTTTTTTACCTCAAATAAAGAAACTTTGTACATGAAAGTTGTAGATAATTAAATAAACAAAAATACAAATTGATTTCACTCGAAAATAATGTACAGACAAAAAGTTATGGTCTGATTAAAATTCCAGAATCCCAACTTCCCAGACCCGTATCTCACAAATGAAAACTCCAAATGCATCAAACGCACCTTTAATTGTATATAGTTAAAAATAAGATATTTAATGATGGTGGTTTCACTTTTGGCGGAGCTACAGTTTGAAAGTTGAGTTTTGGGACCCTATTGTATAATTGTACAGATTAAAATATTCAATTTATTATTTATTCATTATTTTTATAATTTTATATTTTTATAATTTTATATTTTTATAATTTTGTAAATATTATTTATAATATATTTGTGTATTAAAATCAGAATAAAAATGCCAAAGAAATACAAAATAAAATACTTGTATATATTACACAAAGGTATAGTACCTATAAATATACATATATAATACATACTTCTATTTTATTAAATATACAAAATATATCAGAAAAATAAAATAAAAATATTTTTAAGTGTATGAAAGTATTCTATAATTTTATAAAATAATAAACAAAATTAAAGAAATTAAAAACACAAAATCAAAATAAATTAATAAAATATATAGGTATATGTACCTACAAAGGTCTAAAAAGACAACTTGTAATTATTAGCCTCATAAAATAAATAAAAATCACTATAAAATACTTCATAAAAAGATAAACATTTTTTTATTTTATAACTAAAAAATAATAAAATCATTATCTATTTTTTATTGATTTTACAAAATCATTTCTAGGGATTTTTCCTAGTTGGTCCACGTGGACAAACCAGGTGACGGCCCCAATTGACCGCGGTCAACTGGTCGTCCTCCCCCATGTGTATCTGTCAGACCTCGTTCTGGACCCTTCTTCTTGATTTTTTTCGAGGTCAAACATTTCACTCTTTCGCATCGATTCCTTCTGCATTTTTTCTCCTCGATTACCAATGATTCACGCCCAAGGGAAATCTAAGGCTTTGGATCGCTGTGTGAGGCGTTGCTCCTTGGTCTTTGGTGCGGCAGAGTCATCTGGTCAAACCTAATAAAATGGATACCCGACTTCCATTCAAAGTTTGAACCCCTCAATCCATAGGTTAGCTCCCTTCATCGTGCCCTAAGGCTTCAGGAAGGTGACAGCTTCCTTGCGAGCCCTTCGGGTGGGTCGAGTGTCGCCTGAGAAGGCTCCACGACCTCCGCCTTCGTCGGCGTCGAGGCACTCCTTTCCCTCAGGTCTCCACCGTTGAGGTAGCCCCTATTCCCCTTTATTTTCATCGCATTAGCTTAGCCGTAGCCTTAGGATCAAAAGCCCTCTAGAAATTTTGTGTTTCATCGATCAAATCATCCCCTACATCAACCTCGCCAGAGCGCATCTCCGGCCGACCACCTCCTCGTCGTTTCGCTCCACCATTCCGCCACTGCGGGACCCAGGCATTTTGCCCTGTGTCCTCTCATTTTGTTTTGCAGGTGCTTGGACTTTATCGCACGCCTGGGGGGCCATTTTGGCCGTCGCTGGAGCTGCTCGAGCTCTTCTAGCTTCTCCAGCCTCTCCAGTGAACCTTGGCCACCGCCGTGGCTTTTTGGGCCCCCTAGCCTCTCGAGGATGCCGCCAGGAGGCAGCAGTCCCATTTTGAGGCTCAAAAGCCACTGGAGCTCAAAGATCAGCCTCGGGGAAGTTCCCCTCGCTGGTGTTCTTCCCCGTTCGTCCTCCGCTTCTCCCAGCCGTCGGATCGAGCTGCATCGCCAGGTTGCACAACCACCATCCGATCTTCTCGCACATCAACCGTTAGATCATCCTTGGGAGATCTAATCACAGTCGTCGAAGCCCAACCGTCATCGTGCATCGAGGGCTCGTCATGTGTCAAGTGGGGGGCCCTCCATCGTTGGATCGCGCCAGGCGTGGGCATTTTACAAGTATACCCCGCGTATTTTTGTATTTCTATTTAGTCCTCAAACATTTATCTGTAGTTTAAATATTTGTGTAATATTTATAAGTAGGCCCCTGAACTTCTGATATTTGCACTTAGGTCATGGCCACGTCACCTCATGTGACCAGTACACGTGAGGTGAAGGGCATTTTGCAAGGACCCCCCTCTGGGTTTGTTTATTTCATCTAGGTCCAGTAATTTTTGTATTACGTGTAAAAGTTTTGGAATATTTGCATTAAAGACCCTCAGGTTTTTGGAAATTACACCTAGGTCCTCCCCAGGCACGTGCTAGTCACGCGCCCTGGTGGGTTATTTGCAGGTGTGCCCCTACGAGTCATGTATTATGTATTTCGTCCAGAAACTTGTTTATTTAGTTATAAATTTTGTTGGAAAATTGCAGTACAACCCCTGGATGT
This sequence comes from Ottelia alismoides, assembly GCA_037367405.1. Taxonomy (NCBI): domain Eukaryota; kingdom Viridiplantae; phylum Streptophyta; class Magnoliopsida; order Alismatales; family Hydrocharitaceae; genus Ottelia; species Ottelia alismoides. The sequence continues at coordinate 172,274 of JAZKJV010008416.1, read as the reverse complement.
TTGCTTATTTACTCTTATACCCCTGTTAGGCCTTATATTTTTGCTTGCTTTCTCTATTTATTTAGTGCATCATATTAACTCGAAAAAGTATCAAAAAATACCATAGTCTCCTATTAACTTGCTCATTCACGTCATATTTATGTATTTTATTTTTGTTGCATTTTAATATTTATTAAAAATAAAAACAAGCATTTTCAATACTGTCTATAGTAGAAAATCCATAAAAATATCAAAACACCTAGAAAAATTCCAAAAAAATTATTAAAGGTCTAATTTAGTATATTCTAGTGTCAGTCCAAAAATCACTAAAAATTTCAAAGTAAAAACCTTAAAAATTAGAAAACACTTAAAAACTTCAAAAAAATCTAAAAAACCATCGAAAACTCCAGAAAATATAAACTCAGGTCTTGTAGTTCCCCCATTTTATTCTACCTTTTTTAAAATTAATTTGGGAAAATTTTGATATTGTTTGCTATTTTTCATTCCCATTTTAATATTGGCCAGCATTGATATTCACTATTTTCTTTATTTTGACTTTTAAGATACAAAAACATTTAGGAAAATCCCCAAAAATCACAAAAATAGTATAAAATCATAAAAAGATAAAAAAATATTTCATTTCCTAATTTTTGACTATTTTTCCTTATTTTTATAAATATTTTATCACCCCTTTTCTTATAGTACTTATATATTCTATTTATAAAAACAAATATATATATATATATATATGATATAAAAAGAAAATATAAAATCAGAAAATTAAAAATCAAAATACAAAATTAAAAATTAAAAAAATAAAAATTTTAAAACCCACAAAAACATTGCATAGTGTAGACAACTTAATCACACTCACACATACACACATTGCCCGATATATCCTGCCTTGCTCCCTGAGTTCGACACTCTACCTACTTCCACTATACACTTGTTTGTAGAGTTAAAAATAAATTTGACTCCACTTTATTTTTAATTGCTTGATATTTATATTGTGGGTTCATTGTTGACATTAGTTGGATCTTTGAGCGGTCAACACACAGACTGCGGTTTCGCCTTGTGAAATCGTATGACCCTCGATTTCCTGCTAAATCAAGTCCTTTATTTTTTGTTACTGTACATTGATGACATGTTGATTGCTGAAGAAGAGTATCATAGATGTTCTAAAGAAGCTCCTTAGTTCAGAGTTTGACATGAAGGACCTTGGTGCATCAAAGAAGATTTTATGAATGGAAATCATTAGAGATCGTGCAGAAAGAAAACTTTTCTTATTCTAGAAGAACTACATTTGAGAAAGTTTCATGATATTAGGGATATATAAATCCAAGCATCTAGGTGATCCATCAGCCGTGAACATTTATTTTTCACTTTCGCATCACAGTTAGAAATTGTCAAGGAACACATGTCACATGTTCTGTATGCTAACACAATTGTGAGTCTTATGTATGCCATGGTATGCGTAAAGACTTGATATTCCTCATGTTGTGAGGGCTATTAACAAGTTCATGGATAACCCAGGGGAGGAAAATTGGCAGGTAGTCAAGGGTATTTTCTGTTATATGAGAGGAACATCAGGCATTAGCCTCATCTAAAGAAATGATTCAGAGTGTTTGATTGCTAGATATTTAAATTCACACTATGCTGTATATGTTAATGAGAGGAGATCAATGACATGATAGTTCTTCACTTTGGGGAACTAGATCATCGGTTGATAGGCTACCTTACGACCATCAGTTACTTCATCTACCCCAGAGGCATAATACATAGCTTTGACAAAGGTAGCAAAGGAAGGAATCTAGCTAAAGAGCTCAGATGGAGATCTTGGTCTTCAATAGGATCATCATATAGTATATTGTGGCAATCTCAGTGCAATATGATTAGCCTAGGATCACGTGCATCATGAATGAACCAACCACATCGATGTCAGATATCACTTCATTCGTTCTGAGAAGAGGATTATCGTGAAGAAGGTCAGCACAACATATAATCCAGCCAATATGTTCACAAGGCAGTTCTAGGAGTAGTTCAAATACTAGTTGGACTTGCTCAATATCAATAGCTAGAAGTAGGCCCAAGGAGGGGCTGACAATGACACAACGAAGTTCGGTGAAGCTTCTTAGAGGATTCAATTCAAGATGGAGTTTGCTAATATCACTTGAATCCTAAGTACTCATTGGAATGCTGATGTGGCTGATCTACTTCTTGCCCTCTGATTGGCTGAGAGCTATTGAATTAGGATTACTGACATGTTTGATCCGCCTCCTGAAACCTTATTGGTTGAGAGCTAATGGGTTAGGATTGTGGACATATCTGATCCACCTCTTGAAACTTGATTGGCTTAGAGCTATTGGGACGGATTGCTAAATACAAATGATATTCTTTGGTTCCAATATAAAAGTGGCCCTAGGGCCACCAAATACCAAAGTTCTCATTCTGATCATGATTCTCATCACATATCCATACATTCTCAGTATACTTTGTATTACCTTTTCTCCATATAGTGAAATCAATAACCGTTGTCCAAGGACGTAGCACAGTTATGGGTGAATCTTGTAAATCCTTGTGTCTGCATATTGCTTGTAAGATCGTGTTTGTGTGTGTTAGCTTCCACGATTTGCAAAAGAAAATCTATAAAGGTTTAAAGGTTTGGTAAATATATCAACAAATTCTTATATGTTTACAAAGTCTAAGAAAAATTATCCGTCTAGAATACAATCTCTTATGAAATGATGCCTAAAGTTAGTGTTTAGTCTTAGATTGTAATACGTGGTTTTTGAAAGATTTATAACACTTTATTATCACACAAAATTTTAACTTTTTCAAACTTTAAGCCAAAGTCATTTAAGGTCTACTTTATTTACAACACTTGCGAACATGCAAGAGAGGCAGATATGTATTCAGCTTCTGTTGTTTATAGAGCTATACAATTTTGCTTCTTATAAACAAAGAGACTAGTGCAATTCTAAGGAAATGACACATCTCACTAGTACTCTTCGTATTAGTTCTTCTTCCAACATAATAATAATCACTATAAGATTTTAATTTAAGGTGTGGTGATTTAGGTTAATATAAGCCATAACTATAAATATCTTTCAAGTATTTTAAGATAATTTGTACATTTTCGGGTGACTTTCTTTAGGGGTCGATTGGAACCTAGCACACAAACAAGTATTGGAAAGTATGTCAGGTCTACCATCAATAATACACAACAATGATCCAATCATACATCTGTATTGAGTGACATCAATATCCTTACCCATCACGAGTGTACTTTGTTTGAATTATGAAGATCTCTTGAGGCAATTGTTGAATTTGCACACCTAGTAAGAAACTGAGTTCTCCCATGAGACATATTTCAAACTCCTCCTACATCAACTTAGCAAAATCTACGCACAAATCATCATTAATAGCTCTAAAAATAATATCATAAACATAGATTTGAACTATTAAAAGATCATTTAAATTTTTAGTAATGAAAATTTGAGTCTACTTTTCAAATTTCAAAGATAACAGATAAAAGAAAAGGTTTTAATGTATTATTCCATGATCTTGATACTTGTTTTAGTCCATAGAAAATTTTTTCAGTCTATAAACAAATTTAAGTTTATTTTTATCAACATATCCATGCGATTTTTTTATCAAGAACTTCTTCTTCTCTTAGATAACCATTAAGAAAAGCAATTTTTTACAAGTGATGAAGATAACTTTAATCTAAAACTTTATTTTATTTATTTTCCTCTTTAAAGAGGATCATGTAGAGTGTAGATGTTAACAAAGTCCTAATCTATATACAATAATGGAGAAAGGAGTTTTAATCATACCTAGTTGATATATGCCAAAAATATCATACTTTTGGAAATTCCCAATCACTTCTTATATAGTGATGTTGATGCGTTGCTCCTTCACCTATGGCACTAGACATCATTCTTTGACTTTCATTTGACCATAAATAACTTTCATGACTCTTCGTCCAACCATCTGAGCTCCTTCTTCTCATCATTGTATTCTTCCTCCAATATCGATCTTCATTCGGTCTTATATAAATCCATTGTTGATTTTCTTGTCTAGGTAATCTCATATATTTCCATGCATGATGTGGTGCATCTTTTCTTCTTTCACCTGCAAGTAAATGATGAATCACCAATCCATCATCTTTATTAATCTATTTTGGCTTAAAATCCCTTACTAACAATCTAACAACATCTGTTAACTGTGTATTATTATCATTATTTTAACCTGAAATAAATAAATAAATAAAAGAAGGTTATATATATGAAAATAAATGCATACTGATCTTGTACTCAAGAGTAGGTCAAGATGACCTAATCGACATGGAGTAAAGAAGGGGAGATAGGTTCCTTAATTTATAAAAATCTTAGAAAACCAATCTCACATTGTACATATTCATCACAATTCATTATGCACGTATCTTGTACTATTTTATTTATTATTAATTAAATCTCAACCAAAACTATTATTCTTAAAACTTGTACATAAAAATGTATTTTAAATAAAAACAGTTGCAAAAATAAATAATGCACATAATAGAAGGGACAACACTTTGAAAAGGCCATAAACCATAATAGAAAGATCAATATCTGCTTTATATGAACTCAAAATGAATCAAACTCACTTTCATTTTTTCAAATAAAAATAATCTTTAAAATGAAAGTATTTCATAAATGTTGAAGTTAAGATGTGAAAGTCAGCTTTATAGAGTGCCATTATATATATGTGTATATTGTACTTACTTATTTTTTTATATTCTTTGAACATATTATTTTTTAATATTTTACACATGTTTTATATTATTTATATAAAATATTAATAAAATATCAAAACAAATAATAAATAATAAATAATTGTATTTATTACATATTTATAATGTACCTATATTATATAAGAGTCAATTAAATAGTTTCATAAAAAATGAATACAAATATATTTAAAATACTTTAATTTTCTTTAAATAAATAAAATATAAAATAATGTATATTTTGCATAAATAAATAATTAAGAATAGTTAAACTTTGTATATAGCTATTTTGTACCAATAAATACATGTATTGAATTATTTTAACCAAATAAATTAATTTATTCAAGTTATTAAAATTCAGTGAAGATTAGTTTATTAATTTATAACATTTTTTATAAATTTTAAATTTAAATTCATTTTCTAATTTGTTTCTATTCAATATTGTTATTTTGTTGTTTAGCATATATTATTATATTCCAAGGTGGTCCCTTTTAGTTCATTTCATTCCGTTGATTGTCTGATCAACTCTCTATTCTCCCCTTCAACCCGAATAAGCGAGACAAACCTACTTCTTCTCGTATTTATCTTATCTGAATCCATCAACCATTTCTTGTGATCTTTTCGCCCGATTAGAATACGTGGATCATAGATCCACGCCCAAATCTTTTCCTCCCAGGATCACCTCAATTCGCACACTCCTCGTGCATTTGATTTTCCCTTCCTATCCATCTATATAAGAGATCCATGCACCCTATTTTAGGATCTGATCCATCTTTTCCCAACATTTCTCCCTAAGATCAATTACATGCATGAGTGGCTAGTGATAGGAGCTCTTCCTAGGATAAGGAGAGCAATGAGAGGAAATTAGACTTGATCCATCATCGAAGATTGAAGGATCACCATGTTGAAGCTTCTTCGACTATTCCATCGCCGAATTAAGGAAAATTCCATCACACTTCCACTATAGGTAACGATATCCTAATTCTAGATCAATTTCTTATTTATTTCCTTTTGATTCCATGTCCATTTTTGATTATTTATATATGTTGTAGCAACTCTGATTTAAGACTCCAATCTTCTCAATTGGAGATCTCCATCATCTCCATTTACCCCCGATTTGATCACCATTTCATAGTCCTTCGATTCCGCTTCTTCGACCTTCTTCCATGAACTATTCACCAGATCTAATCCACATATCATATATCGTAGTTTGGTTTCCTTATTCCATCTTCCAGAACCAAATCCACCTCCCAATAACCCTTGATTTTGCTGAATAATGCTTGGTCCAAGTTCGTAAGGCTTCGAGCCATCCTTAATAACCAATAGGTCATCCTCAAGTGGCGATCTGAGATTGGATCAACCTTTAGAACCGTAGTCTACATGAAGCCCCTCCATGTCCCTTTGCAATGGGATTTGGATCTTTAGATCATAACTGATTGTCATAGAACCATCTGAGACTCATCTAGACTTGTTACAGTAGTGATTAGAGTCAGATCGAACGAGATATGGTCGATGGAAGCTCGCTCCAGCAAACCTTCTTACAAGTTCTTCCAGATCTGCAACTAGCGTCCAATGAAGAGCAGCGTGCTCCATATCTGATCTAATCCATTAGATCACACCAAAATGTTAGCCACATGATCAGATCTAAGCGCCAATCATAGCTATCCATCCAGCATGTACCTCGCATGTGAATCTTTGTGAAGTTATGCTCATTCCCTTACAGTTTCTCTTATTAATCTTAAATCCTCATATTGTAAATAAGATTCGAGATTCCTTTTATTTGCATTTTAGTCCTTCTAATGTGAACTCGCATGTTCCCCACGTGCTTTGTGGTAAATTTGCAATAAATATTCAGGACGTTCCATGTTAATAAAAGATCCTAAGGTTTTTGAAATTACATTTTAGTCCTTTACAACACAGATAATGTGCAGGAACACATGAATTACTAGAGTAATTGCATAAGTGCCCAAAAGTTTCTTCTTATTATTAATAAATAATATGAAGCTTTTAGAAAATTATGTTTTAGTCCTGCTTCTACTATATTTATTTTTCTCTTGTATTGCTTTTGTTGAATAGTTTTATTAAGACAAAATATGTAAAAAGCGTAGTATAATATTAATAATCCAATCTATTACTAATAATTTTAGTTTTAAAAATTTCTTTTATTTGCTATTTTAAAATAAAAAACACTGCATTTTTCTCTGTTTGGTCATTGAAAAAACATAAAAATTCATAAACTCCTTAAAAAAATCTAAAACTTAAATTAGTATATTTTACTATATTTCATTACATGTACAAAATTCAAATAAAAATTCAAGTAGAAAACAGTAAAAAATCAAAAAACCTTAAAATTTTGAAAATACAATAAACTTATAAAAATCATAGAAAATCATAAAAATACTATTTGGACCATTTTTAAACATAATAAAAATATTATTTTCATAAAATGTGTTTCCAAGTTTATTTCTTTTATTTTCCAATTTTTAAATACAAAAAAAAACAATTAATTTTCTTTAAAAAACTATTTTCATTCTTAAATTAGTAAAAAAATAATAAAAAATAAAAATACCATAGACAATTATTAAAAATAGTAAAAATTTACTTCATTTGACTTATGAAGATTCCTTGAGATAGTTGTTGAATTTGCACACCTAGAAAGAATCCGCGTTTTCCCATGGGACTTATTTCAAACTCCTACTACATCAACTTAGCAAAATCTCCGAACAAATCATCATTAGTAGCTTTGAAAATAATATCATCAACATAGATTTGAACTATTAAAAGATAATTTAGTTTTTTAGTAATAAAATTTTACTCCACTTTTCTAATTTCAATGTTAGCTGATAAAAGAAAAGATTTTAGTGTATCATACCATACTCTTGACACTTATTTTAGTCCATATAAACTTTTTCTCAATTTATAAACAAATTTAGATTTATTTTTATAAACAATCCATGTGATTGTTTAACAAGAACTTCTTATTCTCTTTGATAACCATTAAGAAAAGCACTTTTTTACAAGTGATGAAGATAACTTTAATCTAAGACTTTATTTTCTTTATTTTCCTCTTTAAAGAGGATCATGTAGAGAGTGGATGTTAACAAAGCCCTAATCTATATACAATAATGGATAAAGGAATTTTAATCATACCTAGTTGATATATGTCAAAAATATCATACTTTCGGTAGTTACCAACCACTTCTTATATATTGATGTTGATGCGTTGGTCATAAATAACCACCATCCTTCACCTAGGAGACTTAATTCTTTGATTTTTATCTGACCATAAATAACTTTCTGACTCTTCGTCCACCCATCCGAGCTTCTTCTTCTCATCATTGTGTGCTTCCTCCAATATTGATCTTCATTTGATCTTATGTAACTCCTTTGGTGATTTTTTTGTCTAGGTAATCTCATATGCTGCCATGCATGCTGTGGTGCATATTTTCTTCTTTCACCTGCAAGTAAATGATGAGTCACCAATTCATCATCTTTATTCACCTATTTTGGCTTAAAATCCCCTACTAACAATCTAACATCATTTGTTAATAGTGTATTATTATCATTATTTTAACCCCAAATAATTAAATAAATAAAAGAAGGCTTTATATACATATATGAAAATAAATACATATTGATCCTGACCTCGAGAGTAGGTCAATACTTTACCTAATCGACATGGAATAAAGTAGGGTCCTTAATTTATAAAAATCTCATAAAACCAATCTTACATTATACATATTCATCACAATTGATTATGCACATATCTTATACTATTTTATTTATTATTAATTAAATCTCAAGCAAAGCTGATCTCTTCTTGAAACATGTACATAAAATGTATTTTAAATAATAAAAATAATTGCAAAAATAAACCATGCACAGAATAGAAGGAACAACACTTCGAGAAAGCCCTAAAACCATGATAGAAAGATCAATATCGGCTCCATATGAACACAAAATGAATCAAACTCACTTTAATTATGTTCAAATAAAAATAAGCTTTAAAATGAAAGGGTTTCATAAAATTTGGAGTTACGATGTTAAAGTCGACTTTTTAGAGTGATTTTGTATTTATAGGTGTATATTGTCCTAACTTATTTCTCTAAAGTCTTTGATATATTTTTTAAAGTTTTACATATATTTTATGTTATTTATGTAAAATATAAATAAAAAATAAAAATAATTAAAAATAAAAAAATATATTTATTACGTGTGTATAATGTACCTATATTATACATGAGTGTATTTATTTATTTACTCATTTAAATAATTTCATAAAAATTTTATACTAATATATTTAATATCCATTAATTATTCTGTAAATAATTAAAATAAAAAGCAATGTACATTTTTATGTAAATAAACAATTAAGAATAGGTAAACTTTGTATATACGTAAGTTATACCGATATATACATGCATTGAATTATTTTAACCAAATAAATTAATTTATTCAAATTATTAAAAATCACCAAATATTAGATTATTAATTTGAGGAAAGGGAGCCTACTTTGTGAAGTAGATAACCTTACCTACTTCACATCTTTTTTTAGCCATTTTTTTATTTTTTTGAAAAATACCACCGTGGATCTTCATAAATGTATCCGTCTAATATGTCGTTCAAATTTCGTCAGAAATAGAGACTCCTACGACCTCCATCCTGGATAAATACAACAAATCCGTGACCATTAAAAAATGACTGTATGGATGGAGGTCGTAGGAGTCTCTGTTTCTGACAAAATTTGAACGACATATTAGACAGATACATTTATGAAGATACACGGTGGTATTTTTCAAAAAAATAAAAATTTTTGTTAAAAATAGATGTGAAGTAGGTTGGGTTACCTACTTCACAAAGTATGCTCTCTTTCCTCATACACTACAAGAAAAAAGAGTTGTGCCCACGGAATGTGCCTACGGAAACTTATGACCACGATAATTCCATGGCCACTAGTTTCTCGTAGCCACAATCCGTGGCCAAAGTCTTCATATAAAAGTTGTGGCCACGATAAGTTCTGTGGCCACTTATAGTGGCCACGACATATTCGTGGCTAAAGAACTCTTGCGACGAGACTTGTAGCTACGGCCACTGGCCACGACGTGTCGTGGTCAGAGCTTAATTCTGTGGCCACAAACCCCATATCTGTGGCCATAGTTCTGTAGCCACAACTTGTTTTCCTTGTAGTGATATATATGTATATATATAGGGGCTGGGGAAGCTACACCCTGGGGTGTAGCTAACCAGTTGCACCCGGTCATTTTTTTTCATTGATTTTTTTGTGTTTTTGAAATGAAACCTAGGGGGATTTAAATCACTATATATCACCATGATATCATACCAATTTCAACTAAATTCGATATTTCTATCATCTCCATCAACTGTACGACATTTTAACGGTTTAATCATTATTGAAATTGACCATATCTAGATGGGCGTGCTAGGAGTATTTGTTTTGCATGAAATTTGAAACACATATTCCACACTATAAATTAAGTAAATCCCCCATAAGTTTCCTTCAAAAAAATCAAAAATCAAAGAGAAAAATACCTGGATGTAGCTAGTTGGCTGCACCCGCCGGTGTAGCTTCCCTTTTCCCATATATATATATAGACATTCCTAACAGCTCCATCGGAAGGGGCCGATTTCAGCAAATCTCAGACCGTTAAAATTTGACTGTCATGATGGATAAGTTAGAAGTCTCAAAAAAAGTTGAAATTTGAATGACGATATGGTGATATATTGTGATCTAAATTCCCCAAGGAATTAATTCAAAAAAATAAAAAAATTTGAGGGAAAAGAGTTGGGTGTAGGTAAGTTACCTACACATGGGTGTAGGCTCCCTTTTCCCTATATATATGTATATATATATATATGTATATATATATATATGTATATATATATGTATATATATATATATATATGGTTAAATGGCGGTATCCCCTAGGGGGGAGCTAACTTAGTACCATCGCCTAATTTTTTCCCTTTATTTGTTTTTTTTTGAAAATTACTTTCGTGGATTTTTATCAATATATACTTTTATTATGTCATTCAAATCTCGTGCGAAACATAGATTCATACAACTTCCAAACAAACATAGTCGATTTCAGCAATCCTGTGACAGTTAAAAAAATGATTGGCAATGGGTCACCTTGTTAAGAGTAAACCTCAACACCATTTATAGGGGTTGTTTCTTGCTTTCTTCGTTGTTTACTTGATTTGTATTTATTTCGTCTACCTGAGAAAAATTGCATAGTTTATTTGAAGAGTCAACCAAGAGAATGTGAAGAAATACGAGGTGTTTCGTTGTTTGATGTATATATAGAAGAAGACCATCATTGGAAGCTACAAACGAAGCTTAACGTAAGGAAGCAGAGGTAATGTAATCCTCCTTAATTTTTTTTGATTTTGATTACAAAATCTAGTTGTATATGTTGAATCGTAAATTAATACTCCTGGACCCTGTTTGGTAGGAGAATAAACCCTGTAATAAGATGCCAATTTTTCAAATTTCGTAAAAATCCTTATTTGTTTTCTATTTTATTTTAATGGTCAAACATCCCATCAACATCTTAGCAACTTAAATTTCATTTAAAAAGAATATGAACCTTAAATCATCAAGATAAAATAATAAATAAGTTTGAATTTAGGTGAAAAATGAAGAATTTGAAGAGCAATTAATCTAAGATTCAATTTATAAGAATAGATTTTAAAATTAAAATCATTTCAAAAATTAAAAAAATACAACACATCTGATATAATCCTCTTAACAGCAGATGATCCTCTTCGAGAAACAAACCCATAAAAACGACTGGCTGAAATCATCAACAGTCATAAGATAAAATTCACGGCTCTGCTATGAAATCAGCCGAGATGTGTACACGTTCAACAACGATTCAAGAAGCCGAAGAACCCCACCACAATGATTCGATCAGGAAACCACCGATGGTACCATCTGCTTTTTCTGATGTGCAAGCTCAGATCCATACGGAAAAAGGATTGGCCGGAAGCGCAAGATTCGGGAGGAGATCTGACACTTAGTCCTTACGAACCCATCGGTGGCGTGAAGGCGAAGCCCCTGGAGCAAACACGTGCACGTATCGGCTCTCCGTTTCCAGATCGTGGACTTGGTCTTAGAGCTCCAGACACTGTACCACGCCATCCCCTGCAACCTCACCTCCAGGTCGAACGCCCCCGCCTCCCTCTGCTTGTTGTACAGATCCAACCCGGAGGTCCCGAGGTCGACGGCGGTCGTGCCAGCCATCACAGCCCTCAGCATGGTGGTTCTCCAGGTGCCCATGTAGAAGTCGTTCAGCGGCGCCCGCTGGAACCACTTCCCGTCGTAGTAGGCGCTGGTCTCCACTTGGATGTAGTAAGCTTCGCCGGTCCAGCTGGGCCTGGGGTTCCTGAAGCTCAGCTCCACGGAGAGGTTGTGGTGGAGGTTGTTGGGGGAGCTGAGGTTGAAGGATGTGAGGGAGGCGGATTCCACGTAGACGATGATAGCCGGGCGGGTGATGTACCAGACGATGAGGGCGACGGCGCCAGCGACGATGACGAAGCACAGGGCAGTCCCGCATATGGACGACCGTAGGCAGCTGCTGCGGTAACTTGGGTCTTCGTTGGGTTGCGGTTCAGGCTCGCCGGGGATTCGTATCTGGAGCTGCTCATCGTGCGTCATGGGTTGTGGGTCGTTGCTGCTCATCTGCTCATCTTGCATCAGTTTCTGAAGCTGGCCGTCATCGGCCATCGCCATGGGCGCTCAGGGGAGGGGATGGAGAGAGAGAGAGAGAGAGAGAGAGAGAGAGAGAGAGAGAGAGAGAGAGAGAGAGAGAGTGGATGATGATGTGTATGTAAAGATCATTGCAGGTAAAATATACAATGATGGTGCAGTGGAGGGAGCTGGAATGGGTCCGAGGCGGCGGCAACGCCCAGACAGAGACAGGTCTCCGGCAGCCACCTAAGAAGAGATGGTCAAAGACAGCTCTTCCCATCGCCATCGGATGTAAAAAAAATAAAAAATTTTATATCCATAAAATACCTTTAAAATTAATGGCTATAAGTAAATTACTTTTTTAGCACTTGGATCATTAATGGAAGTTGTAGATCTCACTTCTACGTTGATCACTTGTTCAGATTTTATTTTTTGTTTCTCTTTCATCTTTTTCTTGTGCTGACATGTGGCTTGTTGACCACAATCAATACAGCCACATGGCTTTCTCCCATTGCCCATCCACCTTCTACATATCCAAATAATTCGATTCGGGAATAAGCAGGAATAAGGATGGGGAATAAGAAGAATAAGGATCTATTCATTGTTCGGCTAAAGGATAGGAATAAGGAGAATAAGGTGAAATAAAGATAGGTAAGGTGGGATAAAGATAGGATTAAGAGTGAAATAAAAGTAATAACAGGGACTAGTCGTACCACTAGAAACCGTGTCGGAAGGAGAATTGATCCCTTATTGCAGGGCTTATTCTCCTACCAAACAACAGGGCCTTAGGGATTTATTGTTGCGGTCAATGATGCCCCAGCTCCTCTCCCCATTGGCTACATGTGGGCCACTTCATGCAGTGGATATCGAGCTTAGGCCAATGCCACTTTTCTCATGTGCGTGAGTGCCCAGTCAACTTATACCCAATGCTCCAACAACCCTATATCCTTTCGGTGTTCTTGTTTTGTACCTATATCGTTAGATGTTCTTGGCACTTCTCTATTTCTTCTTATTGTGAACAAACTTGTCTCGAGATATTTTCCTATGAGGTTATCTTGGGAATAATCCACGGAATGTGCATTGATTCAAAATAATGTCAAGAATAGTCATATATCAACAAAATATTTGTCGTGCGCTGACCTGGCAATCCGCAGGACAAATGGTTGGTTGTTAAGCTAACGTGGATGTGCAATGACAAATGGTCTGCCATGCTAATTGTCAGATAATGGGAGAAAATATATTTGTCAGACAAATAGTTTGCTATGCAATGGTCTCAAGTGCTCTGTGCTTGGAAGGTACACTGCTCCCCTCGTGCTTTCTTCCAATTACCGATTTTATACGATAAATGGCTTGCCTTTGCAATCATTAGTGTGATTCGAATATGGGTCCTTTAAGATGGAAGTATACTGCACTACAACCAAACCACTCCTTAGATTATGTGGTAAACCGCTTGCGGTTGCAAATACATGTCTTCCCCCATAACCCCCATACCCCCTTTGGGAAATGTCTCTCTTTTCCCATTTCCCTTTATTTCTCCTACATTTTGTATACCCACAACTCCCACTCACCCCACGCATACAAATCTCACTTCCCTCCCTCGCTTCTACCTCTATCTCACATCCTCTCCCTCCTCCGACCATGCATGGTGACCGGGGTCATTTGTGATTCTTCTCGACCACCATGCAATCAGATCAAGCCACCCACACTCGAACATATATATACGTGCATTAGTAAGTATGATTAGTTTAGTTACAATTTAATCAAGAATTGCTACATAGTAGTACTAACATAGTAATGCAAGAATCCTTAAGAGTAAAAGTTAAAAGTTTGGTTAATACAGAAAAGAATACGATCTAAAATAATGTAACATGTTGACTCCATGCCAATAATGTACTAATATTCTTTTATTGTTTCTTTTAATAACTATTAATTAATTTCATAATTAATTAAATAGGTAGTAAGAAGGTGCCGATTTGGAGAGCCAAGCCCACACTTTTCCTCATTCTTCACTCATTCTCTGCATCTTATCTCCCCAACTCTCCATCCCTTCATCCAAAAATCGTTCATTCACCTTCAAAATCTTTGTGAGACACACTCGTATTTTTTTCTTCATACTTTTATTTAGTAGGAGATATTTCATAGAGAGAAGATTAAACAATGTGCTAGCTTTGGATCTATTATTTTCTTGTTATCTTTGACTTCGACTGTCTATTCCAGGTAATTTAATACATTTTGGGAAATGATTGAATTAGAGATAATTTTGCATTTAGATCAATTTATTTCAATAGAAAATATGACTGAGTTAGCTCAATATATTTAACGCTTCCATATTTAATTTGACAGAAAAAAGTCCTTTTATTGTCATTATTTACTCATTTATTAATTTTTTAGTGACTTTAAAAGTATATTTCCCTATTAATAATCAACCAACCATATATGATTTTTCATTAGATATGTCATCAACCAATGTTCCCATATTACTCTATTGAGGTGGATCTATTAGAATGTCTGATTATCATATAGACTATATTAGCTGTTGAAATTGGATGATTATGTTTCCATGCTTGATAACTTATATTGATTTATTGGGTCGAGTTCCAAAGCCATAGCTATTCCATTTGATCGATACATCCTTATACTAACGTGTAAGTAGTGGAATGAGGGAACAACTTTCTACCTGATTTTAATTTCTGACGATGAATCCACTTTATCAATGACGGATTCTATCGACATAGTCAGGTAAATAAACCTCCTTGTTTGAGTAAGTATTTCTTCTATAAATTATTTTTGGTCCATTATAGTAATAAATATTTTTTAAATATTGTTAACATATCTGCTTATCAAATGTAGATGGCACACTTGGATAGATTACCTAGAGCAGTCGATGCCTCAAAGTTGTATCTGCAGAATGAACATCGTTCTTCCCAACCTACTAGAACAGTTAGTATTTAATTTGATAATACATTGCAAAATATGAAACCATTATGTTACATGAATGTGCAGTTATATTATAATCCTTTCATATTCGATTTTTGGAGTGTAATGAGCTCGTCAACGTTATTATCTAGAAAAGAAGTGCAGTGATAAATAGGTTGTTAGAACTTTCTGTATTTTCATGTGTTGTGAATATCGGAAGGGTACATATGGACCCTTCATTGTTGACACATTTATTAAAGCGGTGGCAACCGGAAACGCACACATTTCACCTTAGATTTGATGAGGCTACTATTACATTGCAGATATGGGATTAATCAGTGGGGGAAGGCTGACAGTTTGCTTGTTACTAGTCCCGATGTTCCGATGGGCGGCTGGAAAACACTCTATTTTAACTTGTTAGGTGTTATATCTACTTCTATAAAGAGCAGTAAAGTGAAGCTGACATGGATACGTGAGACCTTCTTTCATCATAATGATTCACTTCTTAGTATAGAAAATGAACAAGAAGCCGCCCACAGAGTTAGAGTACTAGTTTTCTATCATATTGGATATAGTGTTCTTGTAGATAGTAGCGGGGACCTGGTCCCACATAGGTGAGCAATTGAACTACTTAATTTATTATGTTACATGTTTCCACTCAATAATATTTCTTCCATTTTTGACATAGATACCTACTCCATTATATGAATTGGAAGAATGCACACAGTTGGCTTGGGGTGCTGCTGCTTCAGGTAAATAATGTTAATAATAACATTATTTTTTTAACTGAGTTAAAAATTACATGTGATTCTATTTTTATGAATATAGAAAATTTAGACGATATATGTTGAACAATAAATCACATCATTTCATCCAATATATAAAAGTGGTTATCCCATTTGGATTAGTAGAGCACCACTAATCTAATATGATATTATAGCTATGCATCTTCCAGATCGAGTGATGCATCAATTCAGAATGCGACAACATATCCCAGCTTCCATTGAGAGGATACTTGTTGTATCTCAATGCAATTGAATGTGAAGCGGTGACGTATTAGATTGGTCTATACTGCATCGAGAATACGTGGATAGATGGGAGGATCGATAAGATGCAGTAGTCATTAAGCATGAGGGGTGCAAACAACAATGTCTACTTGCAATGGTATTAGAGTATAACAAGAAGGTGTATCTAAATGCAAATTCCACCTCCTACAATAGAGTACCAACCACATGGTTGATGAATCTCCATTTCATCACATTTATTCTATCATTTTGGCCTTAAAACCAAGCTAAATACACATATATATAGCAATAATTTGTGCAAAATAACATTCATCAGTTACATTCTTTATTGTGTATAAAGTAATGTAATTAATGGCAAAATAATAGAATAAAGGAAATAAAAGAAAAGGAAATAAGATACCAGAGGTATTTTATGACCCTAAAACTCGATATCAAGTCAAGAATTGATTTGGTTGACAAAGAATAAAGTATGGGGTGATAAGGACCAAAAATACAATAAAAACACCCTATTTAATTATTCTTTAATAATTCATTTTGGGATCGATTTTATTCTCTATTATTCATCCTTCAAATCAATAAACTCTGTCCATGCAAGTTGAAGATGAAAATACATAAAAAAATACAAAATTTACTTCACATAAAAATAATACAACTTGTATATTCCACACTCAGAATAAAATCTCAAAATTCCAACTTCCCAGACATGTATCTCCTCCATATGAATTTAAAATGCACTAAAATCACCTTTAATTGTATATAAATTTTGATAATGAAGGTGATTTCTTTTAATTTGGAGTTAAGATGCAAAAGTTAGATTTTGGACCCCTTTTGTACAATATACCTGAGTAAAATATTTTTTTAATTATTCTTTATATTATTTATTATTTTCTATTTTCATAATTTTGTAATAAATATTTATAATATATGTACATAATTAGAATACAATAAAACCATTACAAATAAACTAAAATAAATGAATGTATAAAATACATAGATGAACACATTATACATGTACCTATATAATAAGTATACATATTTATTTAAATGTACATACTGAGCGTAATTAAATAAGTTATAAATATATAAATTCACTGAATAAAATAATAAAATTTAAAATACAAAACAAAATAAAATACATTATATAGGTAAGTATACCTATATTTATACTTGTAAAAGTAACCTACAATAAATAATGTCATAAAAACAAATAAAAATATAAATTAAATTCTACATAAAATAATAAGCATTTTTCCAATTTACAATCAAAATTTAATTAATTCATTTAAAAAATATAATTGAATTTACAAATAATTTTTATTCTTTTTTGCTGGGTGGTCCACGTGGACCAACCAGATCATTTTTTTCGTTGACCTAGGGTCAACTGTACATTGACCCTCCGACTTTTGTCAGACGTTACAAACGACCCATCATCTCCCCATTTTCTTGTACTGACCTTGCTCTTGCATCCTCGAGCCCTTCACCACTTCTTCTCCTCGATCCTCCACGATCCACACCGACTCGCCATCCATCACCATCCCCTCTTCCTTCGCTCATAATCTACCATTTAAGTCCGCTGCAGACCACTTGTATAAAACCACCCTTCTTCTTCATTTTGCAGTTGGTTCATCTTCCACCTGTTCTTTGCCCCTCAGAGGACTTCCATGGTGTTGATCTTGTGATAGGGGTGCTCCTCTATCCTTTGCATCGAGGAGGGACTGTGTAAAAGGTGCTTCCTGCCCATCTCCACCGCTTGCCGGCGTCGAGGTCCATCTTAAGGCTTCGGCCTGCTCGAGTTTAGTTTCTTAGCTTCCTAGGTAGATTAAGTTAGTGCCTTTCATTTCCGCATTTTAGTTTAGTTTTAGTTGTTGTTTTAGCTTTGTTATAGCCGATAAAATTTGTTGGAGCTTTAGAAGCTCCGGCCATCGTATAGCTTTGTTCTCGACTGTTACACCCCGCCGACCACACCACTATCTTCCCCAGTGTATTCTCCACCATCCTTCACCACTAGAACACCTCGGTTCCATATGGATCGAGCAGCCATTGCTCACTCCATCGCCTTCATCAGAGCACCACCACCTGCACCATCTCCCCCTTCGAAAGCCACCAAGGTATATTCCCCTTTACACTACGAAGCTCCCTAACCCATATGTAGGTATGGAGAACCCCATCTGAGGGGTTTCAAGGTTCAAAACACACTCAAGGTGCTTCAATGCTCTAGGCCCCTATGGATGGTGCCCAGACCTCTTTGACACTTCCAAGTGTTATGGATCGATGCTAGCGACCTTTTGAACAACTCATCAACCTCTAGGAGCGCTGGAGAAAGGAGATAGGCTTGATGAGCGATCTCAGGGGAGGAGCTCTTCCCACTTCATCAAGACACGTCTAAGGCTGTTCAATCAAGTTGTATTCTTCATGTAAAGTAGGTGACGCATGATCAACCGAAGCCATCACTGTCAGATCTCCCCCATGGAACTAATCTCATCAGTAACCATGCGAAGAGGTATCTATCGTTGAGTACGCGCCTTGCGTCAAGTGACACCAACTACAATATCTAGTTCAAAGCCTTCGGGGGTAATTTGTATATCCTCTCCCCCTTTTTGGTTGCATTTTCATTTAGTCCTATAATTTTTTTAAACCAATTAAAATTTTTGTAATATTTGTAAGGAGGACCTCAAGCTTTCATTGATTTACATTTGGGTCCAGTCCAGCTGAGCTCACGTGTCATCTCACGTGAGCTGGGCATTTTACAAGCATACACTTACTGGTTTTGCTTATTGTAGTTTAATATTTAGACTATAACTATTAGTTATAAACTTTTGGGTTATTTGCACATTTTCCACTCTCTTTATTTTATTGCAAATATACCCTTGCTAATTCAATTAATTTTTTTATTTGTCTTCTATTTTCTAAAAATATCATTTGTGCTCCAAGAATAATGAAAAATAGGATTTTGTGTCTTTTTGCATGCTCTTCTACGTTATTATAAATTTATTTTACATTTTAGCATTTTTCCTATTTACTAAAAATCAAAATTGCACGTTTTATTCCATGTTTGCTTTAAAAATTCCAAAAATTATTAAAACATCTTTAAAAATTAGAATAAATATTTTTTTATTATAGTGTTTTGTGCCTCTAGACCAAAAATCCCTAAAAATAGAAAAAGAAAATGATAAAAAATAAAAAAACTCCAGATGTATATAGAAATTAAAAAAAATCTTCAAAAAATCGAAAAATATTTATTTCTATTCTATATTTTTATTTTTAAAATCAGTTTATATTAAATTTAATTTGGAGAAATTTCGACCCTTTTTGTTATTTTTAATTTTCAAATCAATTCGACATATTTAATTAGTCACTATTTTTTAATGTTTCTGATTTTAAAAACACCTACAAATTAGTAAAAAATCATCAAAAAACTTCAAAATAGTACAAAAAGATAAAAAAATTCAAAAACATTGTATATTCACATTTGGTTGTTTTTAGTTGTATTTATAATTGTATTACCCTTAATTATACATATATTTAATTAGAATAAGAAAATATAAAAATCAAAAATAAAAATTAGAAAATTGAAAATGTATAAAGTACATAAAAGGAAACCTATAATAAAAGTTTAAATAAAAACCCATACAAACATTAATTAATTATTTCATTGATTAATTAGGCATATATTATACATATATACACTTTCATTATTTATTTATAATTAATAAAAAATTCTACCACATACTGCTCCCTGTATTCGACACTCTACGCACTTGCACATATACACACATTTTGTAGAGTTAAATAAAATAAATTTTAACTCAACACATTTTGTACTTCTTTGATCATATATTGTGGGTTAATTATTGAATAACCTAGGCTTTGTGAGTGGTCATCTCAGCGACATTGTAGAAAGGATATTTTAGACCATTTCAATACTTGAGTCATCAAATGGCGTCATTGTCTGGCAGCAACTGAGTGTAGCACATAGTTTGTACAATATACTGCTTATTTTTCCCTTTATTTTCGATAATTATTCTGACTGCTCTGACCACTTTTTCCTTGTTGATATTTCTTTCAAGGAACTGACCTGCAACGATGACTTCTTAGGAGTTGACACACCCGAGCCGACTAGTGGGGAGCAGGAGAGGAAGGAATGGAAAGAAGAAGAAGGAGCAACCCCACTTTTAGCATTTTTTGTTTTATTTTGTGTGAGAGAGAGATTTCATTTATTTTTGTAAAATTATTTTGTAATAATTTTGGACATTGAACACTGCCCCACCTCACAAGGTCTAGTTCCCGGGTGATTGTTCACCTGGGGGCCTCGTCGTGTTTTTCGTGTTTTCATCGCTTTTCTTTTTATTTGTTTCATGCATTTTGAGTTTTTCAACTTTCTTTGTATTTGATTTATGTGATTGAGTCCTAGTATTGGACTTGCTTGGTCGATAGATTAAGGTCCAAAACCCTAATTAAATTACATGTACCTATAGTTCACTTTTGGATCTAGTCAAATTGAATTATTGATTATTTATACTTGAGATCGTGTGCCATGAGAGGCTCCACACAGCGCTTGCAGGGCCCAATGTGGTGAGCACCGAGGAGTCTCCAAGACCACACCTTAGGTTTCATATCTAGATAGTTATCGTATATAGTTTCACCCTAATAGAAAATTTTGTTCTAGGGTGATCTCATCGGCTTGTATTGCATATATAGTAAGTTTCAATTTCTGCTTCGCAGGCTGCATGAAGAGAGTTAGAGGCAAGGTGAGCATTACTATCTGAGCATACATCATTGATTTTCACTTACATTGCTTTTCTGACTCTCTCCCTCTAATTTTGACAACATAGGATACTAAAGGAAGTGATACCTCATCAGGACTCGTGCATTTCTATTAAGAATCCAAAAAAGCGATAACAAATAAAATTGGACTGCTAATTTTACTCGACCCTAAAATCAAGAAGAAAAATCCTTATTTTGGGGAGAGCAACCTCTTCATTATATTGTACATTATATATTCGACACATACACAATAAGGATTAGTACTCCAATCCCAGGACTACCTACATGCTTGTACAACTTTTTTAAAAGTCACCTAACTCTAAATTTTAACAAGATAAAAAGATCGAACCTTCACGGTCAGTATTGTGTTGAGTTGGTGAATCGAGTGGTTTGTTTGTTTATATTTGTGTTTCGTTGTACGCATACTCGATCTTATTTGTGTGTTTGCACATTTTTCTTGTATATCATGACTTGACCGTCGTGTTCTCCCGATCCTCTCCTTTTATTCAGAAATGGGCCGGCCGGCTGGAGTTATTTTTATCCAAACTTTGTGGATCCCTCCTACTCTCCAACTGGTCCATCTCCATTTTATCAGAAGGACTTTGCTCCTTACTTTTCTTTTTGTACATACCCACCTCATCCATAGTTTCAAGCATAGGAGTTTTACCCACCACCACCATTATATAGTCCACCACCTAACCCACCTGAGACTGAGCTATTGGAGTCACCTCTCAGGGACACCACGACTGAGTACTTGACTCAGGTAGTGGAGAAAATGAACTTGAGGATAGATGACTCACTAGTATAAGTAATAACTATATTGTTGCTTCACCATTAGATTCCATGGATTCATTTGAGGGCGCCTATGAGAGCTTGCAATCATCCAAAATAAAAAAATGAGGAAAATTTAAAAATCCAAAAAGAAACTAGGAGACACCTACCCGAGTTGGTTTGTGAGGAAAGGGCACCCTTGTCACATCCTATGCACGTGCACACACATATACACACTCACTACAGTTCCCACCTTTGCCCCCAAGGATGATACTATACAGACTGCTCTTAGTCATCCTTGTGTAGACGATGATTCCGATCTCTTACATTTTATGGAAAGATAGAAATTCTTAAAAAATGTTGACCATTTCAGAAGTGGTGGCAACTATTCATGATATTCATGAGGACCCACTTCGCTAAGTCAGGGACCAACTATCTGCATCCAAACCCAAGAAAAGAAAGTAAAGAAGCAGATCTGAGCAATGCATTCTGACCACGACCACTACCCACTCCATCACCTACCATCCACACATTAGGAAACACTGCTACACCTCTTGTGAGATGCACCATTTCTGAATATTCTTGTGATCATACACTCCTTGAAATTGGTATTTCGATCAATATCATACCCTTCTCGTTGGTACAAACTCTTCATCTTGGGCCTCTTAAGAAAATCAGGATGATTTGTCTGCTTGCTGATGGAACAATAAAGAGGCCAAGGGTTACTCTTGAGAAAGTCATAATTCAGATCCAGGGCATGAGCTTTGTAGTTGATTTTGTCGTATTACCCATGGATACATCGACCCATGTGGAGCATCTTCCAATCATCTTGGGATTACCATTCCTCGCCTCTATGAGAGTCGTTATTGATTATGGATATGGAGAGATTCACTTTCGTTCTACCGACGAGAGCGTTGTCTTGATCACAACACCCACCACTAACCAAAGACCTGCATCTGATGAGAGTGTACCTATGTTAGCCAACCCCGAGGACTATGACATATCTGCTAAGATCAAAGAGGTTTTCTTTATCATGGATGAAAATGAGACCCGAGAATTCCTATTTAGAGAGGATGGATTAGAAAGCATAGACCTTGGAGTTCCCCATTCCGTTGTATGGCGATGTATTGATGACATCCACAGTATTTACATTATAGACACCTTAGCGTAAACGGCAGACTTAGGAGATACCTCACATGATGGACTTGACCTTACTACTTCCATTGATGAGTTCATGCCTTTCCATTTTGATATCTGCGAGAGCTCACAGTATGGACATGACCTAACTAATTCCATTGATGAGTTCGCTCCTTTTCATTTTGACATTTGTGAGACATCCCAGGATGAACATGATCACACTACTTCCACCGACTAGTTCATACCTTTCTATTTTAGGATTGTTGAGGATCATAATCAGATCGATCCTGACCAGTTTGTGTCAGCTGATGACCCCGACATCGACCTACACCATGTTCGATCCATCCCTCAGCAATCACGCAAGGTATGATTTCTACCTTCTTGATATATGTATAACACCTCTTTGTATACCCGCTTTCATTTACTTCCTTCCATGTACCGTTTTACTCATCCACCTCATTCTCTGTGCTTGTCTTGCTTTGGACAAACTTTGTCCTAAGTATGGGGGGTGGACGAATCGAGTGTCCTTTCTTCGTTCTGTTTCATCACTTCTATTGTGGCCTATACTTATGGCTCTTGCCCTAATGATAGGGGAAGTGATGTGTACATTCACCCAACGTAATTTTTCTTTTTATTGGTTCCCTTCACTATCTCCTCTCCCATTGATATTTCTGTCTATACTTAGGGATATCTTACCCTATGTATAGGCGGAGACAGACTGAGTGTGATCTATTTATTCCCAATCTTTACCCTCCCTGCATGTAGAATACAATCTGCTATACTTACGATTAATTGATCCTAAGTATAGTTGGGACGATTGACTTCCCATTCATTTATTTCTTTATTCTTTCATTCTTTATTCCGTTGTTGTAGAATAGGCTCTTTTATACTTAGTATGAGTTATGTCTTCTCTTTTTCTCTCTGATCTATGAGGACATAACTCAAGCTAAGTATAGGGGGTTCGTATATACGTTGTATATACTTTAGCCATAACTCATACTTTTGTATTTTCAATAAGTATGGTTAAAATACAATTAATTAATTGCAAAGAAAATAATTGTCTCAAATTCAATAAAATTCTTTGTATATAGTGATAAATAAATCAAGAAATTATTTTGCAAATTGTTTGAAAAATGTTTGGAAAATCTCTTGAGAAATTATTTGAAAACTACTTGGAAAATATTTCGTAAAATGTTTTCAACCTTTGTAAAAATATTTTGTTTGTAAAGATTTATTTTCTCTGTTTGAATATAATATCTTGGAAATCTATTGCAAATGGTTTGGAAAATAATTGCAAAAATAGTTTAAAAAATCTATACATACTATTTAAAAAATCTTTGTAAAATATTTTTCAAATTTTGTAAAATGTTTGTAAAAGTTATTTGTCAAATTATTTTTCAAAATAAAGTTTTCAAAATATTTGTGAAAAGTTTTTCAAATTATTTTGAGAGCTATGTACATAATTTAGGAAAATAAAGATCCTTTATAAACCTTGTACATACAATCCTATAAATTCCTAAACCTCAACTCTTGTAAATAACATGAAACACTCCCATGTAAATAATTGCACATATTTCTTTAATTAAAACTTTCTATTTTTAAAATTCCCTATAAATTTGCAAAACTAAGTATCCAAAAAAAATCCTCTTCAAAAATATGCATAAAAATTTTAGAACTTTTTCAAAAATCCACAAAAGTTCAAAACCAGAAAGTTGCATCACAAAATATTTTCCACATTGTACATATCATTTGCATTTTAGGATTGGTATTAAAAATTGAACTAGTCTAAGTTAAATTCATAGATTGGAGCTTCATTGAACATCAAATTTACTTAATCACTGGAACCTTATAGGATCTGGAATTGATACACTTAGTTCAGTGTCGTCTTGACTGCCTAAGTAGAATATTTCGGAACACACACGTGATTCTTATCGATAGTAACCTAGCTTGCACACCTGCACCCTACACTTTGCTCACCTTAGTTGAAGTGGTAGAGGATTGGATTTGTCGTAATGAAATACAAGCTAGTGGAAACATCGGAAGTCACATATCTGTGGCCAATGTACCCTGACTTGATCCAGTAGCCACGAGGTCCAATGATGGAATGCTCTGGGTTGCAATAAAGCTTCAAAGGAGGGATATTCTACTGGCTCAAGAGGAAAAATTACATATGCAAATGTTGTTGTATATATTATTAAAAAAACTCAAAAAAGTGGACAGGCCTGAATGAAAATAAAATGCTTGTTGGAGTATGTATATATTTGTATAGTCAATAATCATGCTTGAGCTTCATAGCCATATGTATGTGAGCCTGCAGTCGGATGACTTGGTAGACAAGCATCCCAGAATAGGTAGCTACTCTGGCTACCATCCATTCTTCTCTCCACCTTCTGTTCTTGAGATGGTTGCACTTTAGCTTATAAGGGAATACCCTACTTCTCGAGGAAAGAGTGTTTGGAGAGTTAAGGTCACCATGTTGGAGAAGGCTGACTTTTACCGCTTCATCTGAGGAGAGCTACATATCACACACCCTGTCCAAGATAGATTCATAGTCATAAGGGTTTGCATATGAGTTGACTTATTCTGACCTGGCTATTGAGGAAACTTTCTGAGCTTTGTGGGTCTTAAAGGTTGTTGTGCTTCAAGTACGATTATCAAGAAAGTTCTGATCGCACCTAAAATTCCAAAGGTCTGACTAAGCTCCAAACTTTGACTTTATGAAGATAAGTTTGAGGATTAAAATCAATCAACTTTATTTTCTTTTCTTTTTTTTATTTTCTACACTTATTGCGTAAGTGTTTGCTAGGAACTAACAATGGTAAGTATGGGGGTGATGAATCTCCATTTCATCACCTCTATTCTATCATTTTGTCCTTAAACCCCAGATAAATACATATATATAACATTGATTTTTACAAAATAATCATCATCATTTACATTATTTATTGGGTATAAAGTACAATAATTAATTCCAAAATAATAGAAATACAAAAAGAAAAGAAGAAGAAATAAAATACCAGAGGTATTTTATGACCCTAAACTCCAAGACCAAGTCAAGAATTGATTTGGTCGACAAGGAATAAAGTAGAGGGAGGTAAGGGCCAAAAATGTAATAAAAACCATATTTAGTTATTCTTTAATAATCCATTTTTGGGGCCCATTTTATTGTTTATTATTTATACTTCAAATCAATAAACTTTGTACATGAAAGTTGTAGATAAACATACATAGAAAAATACAAAATTTACTTCATAAAAAAATAAATTGTACATTATACACTCAAAATAAAATCTCAAAATCTAAACTTTCCAAACCTGTATCTCCTTCATATGAACTCAAAATGCACAAAATCCCTTTGATTGTATATAACTTTTAATAGTCTATTTAATGAAGGTGGTTTCATATAATTTGGAGTTAAGATGCAAAAATTAGGTTCTGGATCCTGAATAAAATATTCATATTATTTATTATTCGTATTATTTATTATTTTCTATTTTTATAATTATGTAGATATTATTTATAGTATATGTACATAATGAGAATACCATGAAACCATTGAAAACAGACTAAAATAATTATGTGTATAAAATACATAGTTGAATACACTATACATATACTTATAAAATAGGTATACATATTTATTAAGTGTACATACTATATCAGAAAAATAAAATATACCAGATCATTTCTTTTGTTGAGCTTGAGTCAACTATGCATTCACACTCTGACTTTTGTCAGACGTTACGAATGACCCGCCATCTCTACATTTTCCCACACTCGCCTTGCTTCTACATCCTCGATCCCTTCATCACTTTTGCTCCTCGATCCTCCACGATCCTTACTGACTCACCATCCATCACCATATCCTCTTATTTTGATCATAATACACCATCAAAGTCCTCTCCAGCCCACCTGTATAAACCCATCCTTCTTATTCTTTTTGTACTTGGTTCACCTTCCACCTATTCTTGGCCCCTCAGAGGACTTCTATGGTGTTGAGTCTTGTGACAGGATCACTTCATCGTACTTCACAGCTAGGAGGGACTGTGTAGAAGGTGTTTCCCGCCCATTTCTGCCGCCCGTTGGAGTCGAGGTCCATCTCGCTACTCTGACCTGCTCAAGGTTAATTTGTTAGCTTCCTAGGTAGATTTAGTTATTGCCTTTTATTTCTATATTTTAGTGTTGTTGTTTTAGCTGAGTTATAGTCGATTAAGTTCACTAGAGCTTTAGAAGCTCCAGGCATCGTATCGCCTTATTCTGGACCATTACACCCTGCTGACCACACCAGTATCTTCTCTCGCATATTCTCCACCATCCTTCACCACCATACCACCTCGGATCCATCTAGATTGAGGTGCTAGTGCTCACTCCGTTGCCTTCGCTGGAGTATTACTATCCATTCCATCCCCCCTTCAAAATCCACCAATAAAAGCCCAGAACTATTCACCCTTGTAATGAGAAACTCACTAACCCATGTGCATGTCTGGAAGAACCTCATCTGAGGGGTTTAGAGGTTCAAAACACAGTCTAGTTGCTTCGATGCTCCAGGCTCCTATCGATGGGGTCCCGACCTCTACGGTGCTTGCGGATCAAAGTTAGTGACCTTTAGAACACCTCAACAGCCTCTGGGAGCGCTGGAGAGAGGAGATAGGCTCGATCGAGTGAGCTTTGGGGAGGAGCTCTTCCCGGTGCATCCAAACACATCTAGGGTTGTTCGATCAAGCGCTATTCTTTGCACGATGTAGGGAATGTCCGACCAACTGAAGCCATCATAGTCAGATCTCCCACGGGGATCTAATCTCAGCCGTCACCACGTGAAGTAGTATCTGCCATTGAGGACGCGTCATGCGTCAAGTGACACCATCCACACCATCTGATTTAGTGCCTTTAGGAGTGATTTGCATATTTTCCACCTCTTTTTTGTTGCATTTTCATTTAGTCCTGTAAATTATTTAAACCATTTAAATTTTTGTAACATTTGCGAGGAGGACCTCAAGCTTTCATTGATTTACAGTTTGGTCTAGTCCAACTCAACTCATGTGCCATCTCACGTGAGCTGGACATTTTGCAATCATACCCGTGCTGGTTTTGCTTATTGTAGTTTAATACTTAAACTATGATTATTAGTTATAAACATTTGGGTTATTTATACATTTACCCTTATCTTTATTTTTATTTGAAATATACCCCTACTAGTTTAATTAATTTTTCTATTTTTTCTATTTTCTGAAAATATCATCCGTACTCCAAATTATGAGAAAATAAGGTTTTGTGCCTCTTTGCATGCTCTACCAAGCTATAAATTTAGTCTGTATTTTAAGCAATTTTCCTATTTGTAAAAAATTAAAATAATAAATTTTATATATTATTTGCTTTAAAAAATTCCAAAAAATATTAAAACATCTTTAAAAATTCCAACTAAATTGATATTTTTATTATAGTATTGTGTGCCTCCAGAAAAAAATTTCCTAAAAATAGAAAAGAAAATGGTAAAAAAATAAAAGCTCCAAAATCCTTATAAAAATTATAAAAAAAATCTTCAATAAATCCAATAATATTTATTCCTATTTTGTATTTTTATTTATACTATTAACATATATTAAAATTGATTTGTAGAAAATTTGACCCTTTTTGTTATTTTTAAACCTCAAATCAGTTCAGCCTTTTTAATTAGCCATTATTTTTAACTATTTTTATTTTAAAAATACTCACTCTTTAGCAAAAATTTTCCAAAAATCCTAAAAAAATGGAAAAAGATAAAAAAATAGAAAAATAATTTAAATTTTGATTATTTTAAGTTGTATTTATAATTCTATTACTCTTTATTATACATAGATCTACATATAGCTATATATATTATATATGAAAAGAAAAAGAAAATAAAAAATCAGAAAATATAAAAAAGAAAGTAAAAATTATAAAAAAAATTTTAAAAAATATACTAAAGAAAAAATATTGAAAAATTAAAATAGAAAACCCACAACAATATCAATTATCTAATCAATTTGTTAATTAGGCATATATTGTACATTCATACACTTTGTTATTATTCATTATTTATCGATAATTAATAAAAATTTCTACCGCGTACTACTCCCTGTATTCGACACTATACACACTTGCTCCTATACACATATTTTGTAGAGTTAAATAAAATAAATTTATCTTCACATGCTTTGCATTTCTTTGATCATTAATTGTGGGTTAATTATTGATTGACCTCGGGTTTCGTTAGTGGTCGCCTTAGTGACATTCTATCTTCACTCTCTGGAGAGGATATTTTGGACCATCACAAAACTTGAGTCATCATTGTTCCAATAGAAAAACATACGGTATGTTTGATGAATCTCCATTTCATCACATTTATTCTTTCATTTTGTCCTTTAATCCCTAGCTAAATGCATGTATATAGAATTAATTTGTACAAAATAACACTAAAAAATTCACATAAATTACTAAATAAACAAAATATTGTATCTAATCCCAAAATAAAAGAATAAAGAATGAAAAGAAAATGAATGAAGTGTCAAAGACACTGAGTGACTCTAAACCCTGAGACCTAGTCATCATGATGACTTGGTCGACCAGGAATAAAGTGGGGGGGGATATGACTTAGAAACTATATAGAAAACCATATGAAAACCCTAACTTATATCAATAAAAATCAGACCTAGTTTATTTTCTTATTTTTATAACTCAAATCAATAAACCCTCAACATGAACATTGTACATAAAAATACAAAGAAAAATACAAAATTGAGTCCACAGAAAAATAATGTCCAATGTACCCGAGACACAGAATAAAAAACTGTAAAAATAACTTCCCAGACATGTATCTTCTTCAAATTCTGAAATAATCTCAGGAGGAGGGTCGTGCCCATCTACAAAGTAGAATGAGAGTCATCATGTGACCACTCATAAAGAACAATCAGTGATTTCAACAATCAACACACAATATAAAATGAAGTACTAAAATCAAAGTGTGTGGATCAAAATTTATTGTACCCCACATACAAGTGTATAGCATACAAACAAGTATGATTCAAATACAGTGAGATTGGACATAGCAGCCATTATTTAAATGAATAAATAATGCAAATGTGTATAGGTATGTATGCACAAAATCAATCAATGTGTTGTGGGTGTTTGATTTAATTTTCCTTTTTAAATTAAATATATCTCTTTAATTTTAATTTTTCGATTTTTAATAATGAAAATATATAATATAAGTACTATATAGTATAATATATATAATAAATATATAAAAATCAGAAAATAACAAAAAAGAATAGTCCTTTTTATTTTTTAAGGTTTTCAAATTTACTTAGGATATTTATATTAATATTAATATATACTATTGAATAATATATATTAGTATATATAGACTATGTTGGATATATAATTTAAAAATATAGATAAAAATAAGGAAAAAGGTCCAAATATAATCTTTTTATCCTTTTTCAAATATTTATTTTTTATGGATTTTGGGGGGTTTTTACATTTTTAAAATCAGAAATAAAGCAAAACATGAACTTTATAATTAGGTTGAATTGATTTGAGGATTTAAAATAGCCAGAGGGTTTAAAATTTCTCAAATTATTTTCAGTACATGTTAATATGTATAAATAAAAATACTTCATAGAAACACTTATTTATGGGATTTTTGACAATATTTTATAATTTTTTAGGATTAACAAAGGTTTGCTAATTTTAAGGGTTTCCTTTGAGATTTTTTTGTGATTTTTGCTCTAATGTTATAAAGTAAGGTAATAAATAGAGGTATTTTTTTGGAATTTTTTTGAAAATGTTTGTGTTTTTTTGTAATTTTTAAGTCAAACTGAGAATATATAGCTCCAAATAATTTTTAATAAATAATAAGTACAAGCAAAATGACAAAATAAAAAGATAGCGTGAACAAGCATCCAATGATGCACAATACTACGTTTTTGAGATTTTTTAGACCATAGGTGTTATTTGAAATAAAAAATGCATAAATGAAATTAAATCAAGCTGCTAGTGGTATTTTTATAAATAAAATATATCCCATGGGTACAAGTGCGAAATAACCAGAAAGTTTGAACTTCAACTTTATTTTAGGAGATTAAAAAGTAAATATAATAGCCAGGGGGTACACCTACAAAATGTCACCTCACATGGGGGGTCTACATGAGGCGACGTAGAACTAGATTAAAATGCAATATTAAAAACCATCATGGGTGTATAGAAAAATGTCCCAAAAGCTTTAAATTAATTTTAAATATTATAAGACAATTTATAAAATACGAAAGGGCAGAGGGGGTTGGATGTAAATTTTACCACTTATTCACCTTTAATCCAACCGTTGTGTTGCTGCAACGTGTGTGATATGATGATAGGGGATGGATGACGGTTCGAGTAAAAGGGACGACCCATATTAGATCTGAACCGCATCCTTAATCCTACGGTCGCCGATCCCTCTAGATGACTTCTGAAGAACACTGGTCGGGTTGACTTGGATCTCCTTAATCTTTGTCCTCTAGTAATGAATCTCTAATCTGACGATGACAAGAGGCAACAAGGGGTCCTCCGCATGTGCATGCACCTTTAGATGAGGCCCATGTGCCTCAACGACAAATCTAGAGGTTGAGTTGGTCCCAGGTGACCTAGAGCTTGTTCATCATGGTTTCTTGGCTCTAGACGGGCCTCCAACGTGCAAGACATGCACTAAAAAGTTGCTGGCTCGAGGAAAAATGTCTCAACCAACAATGAGGCTGTTGAGCACAAGGGAGATGCTGATGACAAAGCTCCGATGAAGGGGGAGGAGCTGAGCTTCGAATTGTCTGATCCGTGAAGGATCAGGGTTGATAACAAGCAGTAAAAGATGGAGAACATGTAGGGGGACAAAAATGGGATGAAAAGTGAGGCGATCGGATGATTGGATCATGATGATTTCGCTTGGATCTCAAGCTCCAAGCAATTTGGGTATTTTCTAAATTAGAACTAAAGATGCGATTAAAATAGAAACTAGATGCAAGAATCTAAAGATACACCATAGATTTACCAAAGAACAATAAAGAGAGGCCTCGACATGGCCTGACGACCAAGGAAGTTGAACCAACCAGAGAGCTCCTCCGACGATGGTGGATTTGTCTCCTCCGTCACTCCTCCTCGCTCTAGAGCCAGCCCTCCGATTGCTGTCACCAAGGGGAAGGAGCTAAGTGGGCTCTGAGGGGCTAAGAGTACGTAAAGAGCACCGAAGTCGAGAAGTAAGCAGAGGAGGGTTATTTAAAGGCGAGAACTAGGTGTCTTCGATCAAGGATTTTGTTGAATCAAGGAAGATCAATGTGAACTTTTCCCACTACATGAATTAGGGAGATCTAATCTCCGAAAATCAAGCAACACACCATGACATATCATGATGCGTTCAAGAAGAAAATGGGGTGAAAAGATAGGTTCTAACCGGTCGATGCTCGTGGAAGAGAGAAGGAGGGTGTTGACCCAAGTCAACATGGGGAGTACTCTGGTTGTCCACGTGGACAAACCAAAAAATTCCCTTGAGGAAAAGATTAGTAGAATCACAAATAAATAACAAATAAATTAATTAAATATTTATTAAAATATGAAAAATGTTTGTAATTTAATGTAGTATTTTATACATATTTTTATTTATTTTTATTAGGCTTTTTATTACAAGTGAATATTTACATGTAAAATATAGGTATAAATACATGTATTCGGGTATTTTTATTTTGTAACATATATTTTATTATTTTGTATAGAAATTTTATTTATTTTTGATTAATTTTTTTACACATTTATGTATTTTTATTCTATTTTTCTGAGTTTGTATGTACACTTAATTAATTATGTATATACATTATAGGTATATACAAGTATATCTCATCTATGTTTTTATTTTGATTATTTATTTTGGTAGTTTTACTTTATTGTGATTATGTACATCTGTTCTAATTAATATTTACAATTTTATAAAAATAAAAGAATATGAAATTACAAAGAATAAATATATTGATTAAAATATACATATATATTGCACAATATGGGCCCAAAACCTAAATTTCGCCTATTAACTCAAAATTAGATGAAACCACCTTCATTAAATAGGTTATTAAAAGTTATATACAACTAAAGGTTATTTTTGTCAATTTTGACATATTATGGAGGAGATACAAGTCTATGAAGTTTTTATTTTATCTTTTTACTTTGTGTATCTCGGGCACATTGTTCATTATTTTTCGATGAACTCAATTTTGCATTTTCCCTTGTATTTTTTCTACAATATTCATGTTGAAGGGTTTATTATTTGATGTGTAAAAATAATAGTATTAAATTGGTGCCACATATCAATTATTGATGAATTAAAAATGGTTTTTATGTCTTTTCTATACAATTCATCTGTCCTATCTCCCCCTACTTTATTCCTTGTCGATCAAGTCATCACGATGACTAGATCTTGGGGTCTGTAGTCACTCAACGCATATGATGTCTCATTTATTATCTTTACTTCCTTTATTCTTTAATTATGGAATTAAATACAATAAATATACAGTATTTTATACAGTATTTTGTACAAATTATTAGTTGTTTATTCTGATAACTTACTGATGTATACATGCATTTAGCTAGGGATTTAATACCAAAATGAATGAATAAAGGTGAAGAAATGGAGATTCATCACGTCCTATACTTGCCTTTGCTAGTCCCCAAAAAAATTATTCCTATAAGTGTAGAGAAAATATCAAAGAAAAAGAAAGAACTTGGAATCCTTTTAAATTTTAAACTTATCTTCATAATATCATAGTTTGGAGCTGAGTCGAAGATTTGGATTTTTAGTTTGATCAGAACCTTATTGGGAACTGGACTTGAAATACAACAACATTTAAGAGTCACAAAACTCTGCCCAAGTCTCCTCAAAGGCTAGGTCAGAACTAGTTGATGTCATATGCAATCCCTTATGACTATGAGTCTATCTTGTACAATGTTAGTGTATGTAGCTCCTCTCGACTAAAGCGGTAAAAGTTATTCTTCTCCAACATGTTGACCATAATTCCCAAATCCAATAGATCTTTCCTCGAGAAGTGGGGTATTTTAAGTTCAACTGCAATCGACTCAAGAAGAGGAGGTGGAGAAGAGAATGGACGGTAGCCAGTATAGCTACCTATCCTAGAATTCATGACCAATGTAGCCCAGTCATACAGTTGCAGGCTCACAATCATATTTGACTTTTAGTGTCAAGCTTGCTTATTGAAAATATACATGCTCCAATAGGAATTGATTTTCTTTGATTGTCCCATTTATTTTTTTGGAAATTTTCTTTTCTTTTTTTAATACTTTATACAACAACATTTACATCAAGACTTTTTCTTGTTGAGACAGTAGACTATCTCTCTTTTGAAGCATTATTGCAACCTAGGACATCCTATCCTTAGACTTCATGGCTATTGGATTAGGTTGGGGTACAATTGCCACATAATTGTGACTTTCGATGTTTCCACTGGCTTGTGTCTCATGCCGATAAATCCAACCCTCTACCACTTCAACTGAGTTAAGCAATGTGTAAGATTTAGGTGTGCAAGTTAGGCCACTACCGACAAGAGTCATGCATGCGTTCTAAAATATTCTGCATAAGAAGTCAAGACAACACTGAACTGAGTCTCATGTTCTCAAAAAATTAAGTCTAGTAGACTTGATTTGCCTCAATTCCAGTTTCTAAGGTTCCTTTAATTAAGTGGATTAAGGTCCAACCACGCTCCAATCTTAGGATTTTATTTAGACTGATTCAATTATCATTATCAATCAGAAAAATATAGATGCTCTTTAATGCAAAGAAAATATTTTTGTGAATCATTTTTCTGGTAGTGAACTTCTTATGGATTTTTGAAAAAGTTTTGCAAAATTTATGCAATTTTTGAAAACATTTTGCAAATTCCTATAGACTTTTGGTTTTGTAATTTTTTAGTGATTATTGAAAAAAAAACAAAATGATTAGAAAATATTATGTACAGATATTTACACGGGAGTGCATTTGTATTTACAAGAATTAAGGTCAAGAATTTACATCATTTAGTTATTTACAAGTTTATGTATAGAGTTTGTAAAGAATTCTATTTGCTTGAATCATGTATATGGTTCTAAAAATAATTTTAAAAAAATTCACAAACATTGAAAACTTTATTTTGAAAAATAAATTGACAATTGTAAACATTTACAAAATTTGGAAATCAATTTGTAAAGATTGTTCAAAAAGTATGTATAGATTTTCAAAGTATTTTTGCAATCATTTTCTAAACCATTTGCAAATAGATTTTCAAAACTTGTTATTCAAACGAAGAAAAAGATTTTCTACAAACATACATTTTATGAAGGTTTGAAAATATTTTACAAAACATCATCCAAATAGTTTTCAAAACATATTTCAAAGAGATTTTCCAACTATTTTTTTAAATATTTTGCAAAACATTTTTAGCCGATTTGTTGGTCACTAAATACAAATAATTAGATGTGTGTTTTAATTTTTATTAATTAGCCATACTACTAAAAATACACAATTATGAGTAATGGCTAAAATATATACAACACACATATGACCCTTATACTTAAATTGAGCTTAGATCGAAGAGAAAATGATGTAACTCGTACTAAGTGTAGGATAGTCTGTACTACAATGACTGGATATCGAATAGGAAGTCAATCGTACCTCCTATACTTAGGATCAAATAATCCTAAGTATTGCAGACTGTACACAAGGTAGGGATGATCGAGGTCTGAAATAAATAAATCATGGGTTCATCCTGTCTCCCCCTATACTTAGGGTAAAATATCCCTAAGTATAGACAAAATGCCAAAAGTTGAGGAGATAGGAGAGGGGATTAAATAATGAGCACCGATATACACTCATCCCCCTATACTTAAGATGAAGCATATCCTAAGTGTAACAATGATGAATTGGGAGAATGAAGTTTTCAGAAGAATGAAAGAATTAAAAATGAAAAGAAGAAAAGAAAAAAAAGATTACAAATAAAAAATGTTTTTGATTTCTTTGTATGAATCTTCAAATGTAGTTGCCGGAAGTTCTTGCTCATAGACCACCTGAATTTAGTCAACCACGGACATGAAGGTATCATGCTCAAGGTAAGTCTTCAGAAGTTGCCCGTTGATGACAAAAGGTTGTGCATCAGTTGACAATACAGATATAACTATGCTTCCATTGTCATGCGCATGATTGACTATAAACGACCTGGTCCATTTGCTCTTCAACTTCCCTGGTAATAGTTTAACTTTGCATCAAACAACCAGATCTTCTGATCAGGTTCGAAAGTCTTACGGTGGGTGCTTATCGTGCCACTTCTAGACTTCCTATTCAGATATAGCTTTCTGTTCTTTGCTGCTTTCTTCGGATCCAAATTGCAGATATTGATTGACCATAATGACTCATGAATCATCTCGATGGGCAAATTGTATGGCTTGCCATACACCAGGAGGTGTGGAGACATTCCCAAAAGTGATTTGTACGTAGTCCAATAGGTACAGAGAATCGAGTCAAGTAGTTGCGACCAATTTTGTATGTCTGGATGTACAAGCTTCTAGAGAATCGTCTTAATTTCCCTATTCGAACATTCTGCCAAGCCATTAGACTGTAAGTGGTTTGAAGAAGCTACTCAAAGTTCTATGCAGTATTCCTAAGTCATCTTCCTCTTCTCTATGTTGATAAAATGTATACCCGTTTGATATCATAATTTTGGGGATCTTGAACTACGCAATGATATGTTCCTTTAGAAACCTGCAAACGATGCGTCTATTGATGGCTCAGGTTTGAATAGCCTCCAACCAACAATTGACGTAATCGGCAACAAGCAAAATAAATTCATAACCTAGATTGTTGGGAAATGGGCTCATGAAGTTAATTCCCCATGCATCAAACACATCTGAAATCTGAATGTACTTCAAGGCCATTGTGTCTATAATTCTGATGGTTTCTCCCCTCTTTTGATAGTAAGTACTCTTCTTCACAAAATCTTCTGCATCCTTAAAGAGAGTCAACCGATAGAGGTTGCATTGTAGAACTTTAGCTATTGTACACTTCCTAGACCGGTTTCCTCCTGATTCTCAGGCGTGGCAATGCTCTAGGAGACTGTGAATTTCCTCACAAGGAGTGCACCTCCTCTAGATACAATATGCCCTCTCACGAAAGAGATATGGATCCTCCCATTAATAGAAATGAATATCCAATAGAAATTTGTCAACTTTTACCTTCGGCCAATCTTGTGGAGTTATCTTAGACACATGATAGTTCAAAATATCGACGAACTAGGCAAGCAAGGTAACTGACAGAACAACCTCATCTGAAAAGTTTCATTGATAGGAAAGAAGCTCTACTCAAGAGTGTTTGACTCTGGAAATCATGACAAATGGGTTGCCATCGCATTTTTTACTCCAGGTTTGTCATGGATTTCATGATCGAATTCCTGGAGTAGAAGGATCCATCTGATCAGCCTTGGTTTGGCATCCTTCTTGGCATATAAGTACCTGATGGAAGAATGGTCTATAGAGACAATAACTTTGGATCCAAGAAAATGAGATCTAAACTTCTCTAGGGTGAAGACAACTGCTAGCAACTCTTTTTCATTGATTGTGTAATTCTTCTGTGCTTCATGATGAATCCATGATTCAGTAACATTCTGTATGCATTTTGTTTAAAACCCTTAACAAATACATGTAAATATCCATTAATTTCTATCTTTTTATCAAAACCTCATAAATGAATAAAAATGCACTTTTATGCATCCAAAACATGTAAATAAAAAAATAAAAATAAAGAAAACAAAAAGAAGGAAGATTATATACAGGGTGACCTAAAATATCTCCAATTCCAGTCCTCAATGGGTTCCTCTGAAATTAAGTGTATTAAGGCCTATTCCATGCTCCAATCTTCAGACTTTATTTGGACTTATTTAATTATCTAGGTTATTCTGAAAAATGCAGATGCTATGTATAATGCAAGAAAATATTTTTGTGAAGCAATTTTCTAATTTTGAAATTTTATGGATTTTTTGATGTTTTGAAACTTTTCATGCAATTTTGTTAAAGATTTTGCAAATGTTGTTGGGGTTTTTAATTTTGCAATTTTTAGGGATTTTTCTCAAAGAGTTTTGGCAAATACTTATCTGCAGATATTTACATGGGAGTGCATCTTATTATTTACAAGGGTTGGATTTGAGGAATTCAAACAATGTATTTACAAGGATTTAATTATTATTTATAGGTTAATGTGCTAAGTTAGTAAAAGATTTTTATTTGTTTGGATTATGTACATAGTTCTCAAAATAATTTGAAAAGATTTTTGCAAATATTTTGAAAAGTTATTTTGCAAACTAATCTGACAAATAGATTTTATAAATATTTAAAAAAATTGAAAATCATTTTGCAAAGATTTTTCAAACAATATATATATAGATTTTTCAAAGTATTTTTACATACATTTTCCAGACATTTACAAATAGATTTTTAAAACATTTTTTTTTCAAACAAAGAAAGAAATTTTTACAGACAAATTAATTTTTACAAAGATTGAAAATGTTTTGCAAACTATTTTCCAAATAATTTTCAAAGGATTTTCAACAAGATTGTAGAACCATTTTTCAAACATTTGCAAAACATTTTTACCCTTTCTATTAATCGTATATACAAAGAATTTTACTGTGGGTTTTAATTTCTTATTTTTGATTAGCCATATTATTAAAAATACACAACTACAAGTTATGGTTAAAATATATACAGAGTAAATATTGACCCTCCTATACTTAGTTAGAGCTATGACCTCACAGATCGAATAGAAAAGAAAAACATAACTCGTACTAAGTATGGAAAATTCTATACTACAACGACTCAATAAAGAATAAGAACTCAACCGTCCCCCTTATACTTATGATCAATTAATCCTAAGTATATCAGACCACATTCTATATGCAGGGAGGATCAAGGGTGGGAATGAATAAATGAATCATCGGCTCGTCCTATCCCCCCTATTATTAGGGTAAAATATACCTAAGTGTAGACATAAAGTCGAGTTGAGGAGATAGTCAAGGGATCTAAAAATGAATAACCCAAGGGCACTCACCAACCTAAACTAAGGATGGAGCATATCTTATGTATAACATAGATGAATGGAGTGATTGTAACACATACGAAAGAATTTGAAGAATGAACGAAAAGAAAAAAGAAGAAAAGAAGAAAAAAGATTAACTAAACAAATTTTTTTTCTGTTCCTCGTGTGCTTGTATTGATGTTGTAGTGTTGAGGTCTTCATCATAGACCACATGTACTGAATCAAACACGCACAGGAACGTATCATCTTCAAGATAAGGTTTCAATAACTGTCCGTTGATTACGAATGGCTATGCGTTAGCTGACAGTCCAGATATCATGATGCTTCCATTGACACACATGCTTTACTATAAAAGGCACGATCCATTTGCTTTTCAACTTCCTTGGGAAAAGTTTGCGCCTTGCATAAAACAACCAAACCTTCTGACCTAGTTTTAAAGTCTTGCGACAGATGTGCTTATTGTGCCACTTCTTGACCTTCTCCTTATACATCAAGCTATTATCATATGCATACTCACAGAATTCGAGAAGTCAATTCAGAACCAGCTTTCTATCTTTCCCGCCTTCTTGGAATATAGATTACATACATTGATTTCCCACAAAGATTTGTGAATGAGCTTTACTGGCAAATGGCATGGCTTGTCATATACCAAGCGGTAGGGAGACATTCCTAATGGTTACTTGCACGCGGTTCGATAGGCCCAGAGAATGTAATCAAGGAGTTGTGACCAATTTTTCCTATCACGGTGCACAAGTTGCACAATTGTCTTTATCTCCTTCTTTGAACTTTCTTTCCGGCCATTGGACTGTGGGTTATACATAGAGGCAACACGAAGTTCAATACAGAATTCTTGTGTTAGCTTCTTTACCTCTCTATCGATGAATTGGGTACCCCCCATCTGATATAAGAATTTTGGAGATACCGAACCTTGCAATGATGTGATTTCTCAAAAACCGGCAGATGGTGCAACTGTTGGTGGCTCGGGTTGGGATAGCCTTCACCCAGCGACTAATATAATCAACATCTAGTAGGATATACTCAAAACCCTAAATGTAGGGGAATGGACCAATGAAGTCAATGCCTCACGCATCAAACACGTCTAAAATTTGAATGTACTTTAGAGGCATTATGTCTCTCATTCCAACAATACTGCTCAAACTCTGATAGTCAGTCCAATGATTAACAAAGTTTTCTGTGCCTTCGAATAGATTCAGCCACCAAAGGCTGCATTGTAAAACTTATGCTACCGTTCTTCTCCCAGAGTGGTGTCCTAATTTTCTGGCATGACAATGTTTGAGGACACTTTGGACTTCCTCTAGAGGAATACACCTCCTCTAGATGCAATCTGCCCCCTCACAAAAGAGATAAGGATCCTCCCACTGATAGAAATGAATATCCGATAGAAATTTGTCGACTTTCAGCTTTGACCAATTTTGTAGAGTTCTCTTGGACACAATATAATTCACATTATCAACGAACCAGGGGAGCAAGGTGATTGACATGATTGCCTCATCTAAGAAGGTTTCTGCTCTGCTCTGGAGTGTCGAGATATGGCAATCTTGATAAATGATATGGAAACCACATTTTTAACTCCAGGTTTGTCACATATTTCAAGATTGAATTCCTGGAATAGAAGGATCCATCTAATGAGTTTCAGTTTTTCATTCTTCTTGGATTGTAAATACTTGATCGCAGAATGGTACATATAAACGATCACTTAGGATCCAAGCTGGTGAGATCTGAATTTCTCTATGGCGAAGATGACTGCTAGTATCTCTTTTTCAGTAACAATGTAGTTTTTTGAGATTCATCTAGAGTCCTTATAGCATAATGAATTGCAAATGGTTGATTATCTCTTCGTTGTCCTAGAACCGCTCCAATGGCATAGTTTGATGTGTCTGTCATAATCTCAAAAGGGAGAGACCAATCTAGCGGCTGAAGGACAGGGTCCTAGGTGATTAGTTCTTTCAACTAATTGAATGCCTGGAGGGCTCTATTGTAAATGATAAAATCTGCCTCCTTGCCCAGAAGCTAAGTCAGCGGTCGAGTGATTTTTCTGAAATCTTTGATGAATCGTCGGTGGAAATCCATATGCCCTAGAAATGATTTGACTTGCTTCAGATTTGATGGTGTCTCGAGTTTTGAAATGATGTCCACCTTCGGAGGGTCTACCTCCATGCCACATTTTGATATGACATGGCCGAGCACAATACACTCGGTCACCATAAAATGGCTCTTCTCCAACAAGAGCACAAGATTCACTTCACGGCATCTCTTCAAGACTGGGTCTAAAAAAGATAGACATTGATCGAAGCTGTCCTCGTTGATTGAGAAGTCATCCATGAATACCTCAAGAAAACTTACAACCATATCTGCGAATATGACCAATATGCATTGTTGGAATGTTACTGGAGCATTGCACAAACCGAACAACATTCTGAAGAAGGTGTAGTCCCAAATAGACAAGTGAAGGTTGTTTTTCTCTTGGTCTTCAGGAGAAATGACAACTTGATTGTAACAGGAGTAACCATCCAAGAAATAAAAATATTCCTACAGACCAATCATTCAACGATCTGGTTGATGAAGGGGAGCGAGAAATCATTCAACGATCATCCTTCTTGGTTGCTAGATTCAGGCATCTGTAGTCCCCACAGATGCGCCAAGATGTTGGTACCCTGGTTGCGATCTCCCCTCCTTTGTCATTCTTGACCATGATGATCCTTGATGAGCACAACATGCAAGGGACTCACCCATTTTGAGTCGGTGATGAGATATATGAATCCTGCATCACCATTTTGTTATTCATTCATCACAACCTCCCGAAGATTTGGATTTAAGCTGCACTGAAATTTTCAGGAAGGCTTACTGTCCTCTTCAAGGTATATGTGATGCGAGCATAATGAGGGGTTTATCCCATGGAGATCAGAAATTTTCCAACCTATTACCTTACGGTTTCTCTCTCGAACCTCGAGTAGACGAGATTCTTGTTCCCTTGTCAATTGAGAATTTATGATTACATGAAACATATTTTGCACACTCGCAAGGAAGGCATATTTCATGTTAACTGGAAGTGGCTTGAGCTCAGGAGAGGTCTAGTTCATCTCTGTAGTGACTTCATCCACTGTGTGGGGCGATGGTGTCAGATCTTTCAACTGAATGGTGTCCACCATTGGCGATGAGGGCTCTACATTCAATGTTGCACAGAATTCTTCTATCACCGAATCTCATTCACAAAAACTTTTAATGATTGCCCCCTGCTCTACTAAGGACAGATGTCCATAGATGTATTCATCAGGCAAGTCAGTGAAAATATCATCATCGAGGACATATGGGAACAAAACTGCGCTTCCCACTAGTTCTTCTATGGAGAGAAACTTGTCGGTTT
The DNA here is from genome assembly GCA_037367405.1 of Ottelia alismoides. Classification (NCBI taxonomy): domain Eukaryota; kingdom Viridiplantae; phylum Streptophyta; class Magnoliopsida; order Alismatales; family Hydrocharitaceae; genus Ottelia; species Ottelia alismoides. The sequence goes on along the minus strand of JAZKJV010008416.1, from coordinate 129,710 downwards.
CTTTATCATCCATGAACAAATTTATATTGCAGATTTCAACCAGAAAGTCACAGTCTTCTGTTTGTTGCTATATAGTTTCTGATTGTTTTTGAACTTGCATCATCTCAATTGGCACCTTGTCACTGCTAGAACAGAAGGTGATCTGCGATAGTCCACTACTGCTTCAGTTGTTCGAAGGAACGACAGTCTAATGATTATAGGGGTATGCAGAAGAGGAGCTGAGGTATCCATGTCAAGTACTTTGAAGTCCACAGGGAACTACATTCCTTGGATAGTGACGATAACTTTCTCCAAAATTAAAAAACCTTGAGGCTGCTTGATGGATGTGTCTGCAAATTGCGTAATCATTCTTGTAGACCTGAGTAGTCCTAATCCAAACTCTTTGAGTAGTGAAGTGGGAATCATATTGATTGAGGATCCACTATCAAGTAGAGCTCGATCGAACTCATAATTGAACATCTGGCATCTGACAAGAGGCGCTCTCATATCCTTCTTCATGGTTGGGAGACTATTGATTTCGTTCACTGTAGTCATGATTCGAATATGCATCACATTTCTTTCTCTGGAATTACATGCCTGTCTTTTCGAACAACGTGCTTCTTCCATATCTTTCTTGATGTTTGGAATGTACTTGATGGCTTTGAGCAAGGGAATTTCAAGAACAAGATTTTGGATAATCTCAACAGCATCAGAACCAAAAAAGTCATTTTTCAAATTTTTTATTTTTTTGAATTTTCTTAGAGTAACTAGAAAAGGAATATTTACAGAATCAAAAACAACATTAGAAATAGTGTTCTTGTTTACATCAAAAATCTGTGCCCACGTCAGGCTATACAAATGTATGACTGAAATGAGCAGGGCCATCTAAGAAAGGCAAGTATCCAAAATCTACAAGCGAGGCTCCATTGGATGATGTTGGATCAACTACAGGTGCGGTCTCCTCCAAGGATGTCTAGTTGGTGCTCCAGCTACTGTTGTTAGTGCTATCTTTTTGTAATTTTTGTATTTGCTGATTTTTTGGTGTTTTCTTTCCGGTGCTTCTCCTTCTTCCTCTTCCTTACCCAACCCAAATACTGGATCAATTGATGCAGAAGATTATGATTCTCCTTTCAAAACTTTATTCCTCCGTTTCGTGGTGGTAGTTGGTTCCAGGGTCCTACCGCTCCTGATAGTGATAACGCTAGATAAGAACAAATCATTCACATCTGACTCTTTGAGACCGAATAGAACATTATAAATACCTGCTCTTTCTTTATAAAATTATTGGGGTTGGCCTCCACCTGAGCCGTAATCAGGTTTTTGGCCACAGTAAGGTCATCAAGCTTCTGGCTCATCTCTGCTAGGTTTTTCACTAGCTGATCCAAGTAATCCAAGACAGGGTTCACAGATGGGCAGCCTTAGATTATACATGACAATCGAGTACTACTAATTATTGGTACCGATTCGTTCTCCAATTACCATTGTATGACGAAAACTATTGGTGGTAGTGATGCTAGTTCCGGATAAATCTCCCTCCTTGCTATTGATGGAATTGGCAATTTCCTGACTGTTTGCTCGACTAGGGTCTACCTTGATGTGTTGGCTATGCATCGTTAGCCCAGATGCCATTCACCTCTTGAATGAGAGGTGGAGGAGGGAAACATGGATCCTGCGTGGGTTAGTGCTCAGGTTGGTAGACTACCAGCTGTTGCTGTGGCTATTGTGGAGATGTTGGCTCGGGGGCCTGCACCTAATATACGTGGTGGACCACTGGATGTGGTTGACTCGACTGAGGAGGTTCTGGCCATGCTTGTTCCTTCGACACAGCGGGAGCGATGGTCGATGCAGTCATAGAATTGTAGGAGCCGATCGTACTAACCAGCAGCTCCAACTACATGGTAATCTGGTCCAACTTGTCTAGATGTTGTGTCCTCTATTTGATCACATCAAGTTTCTTGAGGTCTTGTGATTGTTTCTCAATAATATCCACGATGAATAGGTAGCTCCCTAAGATGCTCATGTTGGAGATTTTGTCCTTCTCTGGCTCGTGGGAAGATACCGTATGTACCGACTTATGGAGAGTGTGGGGCTAGAGATGATAGGCACGGGATGATAATATGGCGGCCTCTCCTTCAACCATCTCCTTGAATATCTACACAATGACATCCTCATCTTTGTTGAAATGCGATCTGCCACAAGCGTTATCCACGTGTTTTTGACTTTCAACTATCAGTCCCCCAAAGAAATGCTGGATCAGGCTGGTCCTAGGAATGTCATGATGGGTACATTTCTCTTGCAACTCTGTAAACCTCACCCAAGCCTCATCAATAGCATCATTTGCAATTTGGGTCATGTTGGCAATACAGGGTCACATCTGGTTAAGTTACCTAAGAGGATAAAAATTTATGTAGAAGGGTAGACTTGAGCTCTTCCCATGTTGAGACCACCTTCCCTAGGTGGTTGATCCAATGAAGTGATTTGTCCTGAAGACTTAACGCAAATGTCATCATCTTGACTACACCTAACAGTATGTTAGTGTAGTGAGTTGTACCACATATTCGCCCAAATTGTTGCAGATGGATAAAGGGTTCCTCATTTGCTATACCGTGGAAGGTGGGTAGGAGCACCAATAGTTGAGGCTTCAACTCAAAATGTGTATGGATCGCTGGGATCTAGATCCACACGGTGACTTGCATGGCTTCGAGGTTGTAGGTCTCCTTGAGAGTTGGCGTGGGTCACTATCCTCTAGGATCATCTGCTGGGCCTCCATAGGGTCCATCTGCTCTTTCTTGTTCGTGTTCTTGTTCTTCTTCTCCTTCTCCTCCTCCTTCTCCTCCTCCTCCTCCTCCTCCTAGGTTGTCTCTCCTTCTCCTCAGACCCTTAAGCATATCTTGGAAGGCGACCTAGGCCAATGCTTGGTCGGTGAGTTGCTATTGAATCGCCTGAATGGAAGTGAGAAGATGTGCATTCACAACATTCTGATATGGATGGCCTTGCTCTGGCTGTGGTTGCGATGGGTGTTGCAGTTCCTTCCCTTTTTCTGTAGGAGCCATATATGTATTATGACTATGAATATGAGAGAATCTCTGGCTCGAGATCAGGCACGCGATCTGCACATGGAATGATGCCTCAGTAATTATAAATAGAAGCACCAGATGTAGAGAATTATTCTGTGTTAAGGTCAATACATAATTTCATTAAGGATGGTGAGGTGTATGGAGTGAAATCAATTGCCAACTAAAATAGATAGAGTTCGGGACAAAAGTGATCCAGAATTATTGAAGAAGGCATAGGTTCTATAGATTAGTTCGCGGAGTCCGAAATGGGTTCTTGGAATCATCCTAAATTATTGGAGAAGGTAAGCGCATGGAATCGATATGGGTGTCGACAGAGTCTCGGCCAAATCATCCATGTATCACCATCTTGAAGTTGAAGAGGCATATCGATGAAGGACAAATGATACCTAGGTCAAACAAGGAATAAAAGAAGTGCAAAATAGTAGAATGCTCGAAATGAGCAGGGGGTCAAATGAGGAATAAAACAAATGCAAGTAAAAAGGCACAAAATATGCGAAACCGAGCTTTGAACTTAACTAAAATCAAACAAACACCAAACAATTATGGGTTCACCAAATAACACAAATGAAGCCGTAAAAGTTCAATTATTTTTATCTTTTCAATTTTATTTTGTTTTGCAAGCAATATCTTCTAACAAGTCCTTATGAACACTAACCCTATAGGAGTGTGTACTGCCTGGATAGATCCACCTACTTCTTGCAGCTCCTTTGTAACATGTGATATGCGTACTAAAAGGTCTTTGATCTTGTGCCTGGGGGGATACTCATCCAAAGAATAAGAGAGGAATCCACTAGGTGAAACCAATAGTTCGGATCTCGCTCGCAATGAAATCAAGCGTGAGCGTGCAAGGACCTACACGGAGGCAAACCGATGAAATAGACACAACCGTGAGGGTGTGTCCTACGCTCAGTACTTCATACCAAGTCAAATGTTCCAAAAAGGTGGGAACACTGTGCTTGACGAGCCCTACTCGATTACGTACAATAGAAGCGCCAATACTTCGTCGTCCCAAGTGATAATCAAAGCGCTACAGATCAGGATTTGGGTTCTATCCTTATGAGTCGAGCATCACTCGGTCTGGAATGTACCTGAAAACAACGATGGCTTTATGAACCCAAAACAATGATGTCCATTATGATTTTTATTAATGTCAACATTTTATTATCTGTCCCCTTGTTTTAATTTTTAGGTTTTAATTTTTTTGAGTATTTTTTAGAGCAAGACACCTAACGGTTTTTTTTGTATTTTTCCTTTAATTCTAATTGATATAAACATACGGAAGAGAGGATAGAAAAGATGTGCAAGTTAAGGCTAAGGTGGAATTCTCACTTTAGTTTCTAACAATGCATTCAAAGTTAGAATTACTTATAGTGCTTACCTTCTCTCTCCATGTGGGTCGCAGGGTAGAATTGAAATATTTACAATATATCATGATATTCAAAAGTGAGAATGCCTCCTAAATAGTAGCTGCTATCATCAGGAAGAACCAAATTCTAACTATTCAAAAATGGATCCTTAGTGTTCGGTCTTGGAGATCTCTCGGTGCCCACCACAACGGATCCTACAAGCCCTGTATGAAGTCTCTCACAGTGTGTGGTTCCAAATTCGAGTAATTTGCATTTAATTATTTGACTAAGTCCATGCATGTATCACTATTGGTGCATGTAATATAATTAGGGCTTTGGACCTAGCTACCAAGTCAAGCAATCATGTTGTCTAAGGGCTCACTTACATAAAACAAATAGAAACAATGGCGAAAAGCTCAAATCATGAGAATAAATAAAAAAAGTGCGAAGAAACAAGAAAAGCCCGACGAGGCCCTCAAGTAAACAATTACCCAGGCACTGAACCTCATAGTGAAGAGTAGTGTCCAAATTATTACAAATTAATTGGCAAAATAAATTAAATCACTCTCTCCCCAAAAATGAAAATAAAGACTAAAGTCAGGTTGCTCTTCTTCTTCTTCTTCCTCGCTCCTCTCACCTGCTCTCTCCTTGTCGACACACAAGTAGAAGGTTGACCTCTTCTTGTCTCGGGTGTGCCTACCTCCTTAGAGATAACCGTCGCCAAGCGGTCCCTCACAAGAAAGATCAATTAGAAAACATGGATTAGAACAATCAAATAATTATCAAAATAAAGTAAGCAGAAAATAACGGAAAAATAATGTACAACTATATACAAAATATGCTACGATCTAGTGCTCCCCGACAACGAAGACATTTGAAATAGCCAAAAATTAATCTCAAGAGCGATCCTGTGGTCCACATAAGGCGGGACCAACAATCATTGTGTCAACCACTCTTAGAGACCAAGGTCTAAATTAAATAATCAACACACAATAATATTAAGTAATGAATAAGCCGGTGTGAATCAGAATTTATTATACCCAACAAACAAGTGTATAGTAGACAAGCATGTAGGGGCCGAACTCAGGGAACACACATGATAGCACATGTATTTTATTTATAAATAAATAAAATAGGTATAGATGTATATAGGTATGTGCACTATTTACTTAGGATTTTGTGGGTTTTTAAAAAAATTAATTTTTTTATGTTATTGTTATTATTAAATTATATATTTATATTTCATTTTAAAATAATTTTAAAATATTTATGATAATGACTAATTTTATAATATATAATTATATATAGATATATAATACACTATAGGTAATCTAATTATAAATATATATAAAAAGAGTAAAAACAGTAAAATAAAATGTTTTTTATATTTTTATACTATTTTTGTGATTTTCAAGTATTTTTGCTTTTTTACGTATTTTAAAGTCCTAAATATCCCAAAATAGTGATTAAAAAATTACGTCCAATTGATTTGGGGTTTAAAATAACAAAAGGTGTTAAAATATTTCCACATTATTTTAATATATACTAATATATATAAATAAAAATAAAGAGAAGAAATAAAATTTTTTTGGTGTTTTTTAATATATTTTATATGAATTTGAAGCTTTTTAATTTTTTATCATTTTCTTTTTCTATTTGAGGGATTTTAGTCTACGGGTACTAGATATTATAATTAACAAATAATATTTTTTTTGGAATTTTTAAACACGATTTTATACCTCTTTCAGAATTTTTAATTCAAACATGGATAAAATCGTACTACTTTGATTTTTGATATAAAGAAAATATGCTAAAATCGAAATATAAAATTATGGCGTAAAAGATCAAGCAAGCATGTGAAATTTACTATTTTTTCAAGATTTCGGGGGCGTGGATGATATTTTCGAAAAATGGCCAAACATGAACAAAAATCTTTAAACTAGTAGGAACATTTTTGCAATTTAAATATAAGTTAGAGGGTTCATGCTAATTTCCCATAAATTTACAACTAAAAAAAACTTTTGATATTAAAACACAATTACAAAAGCTGCGCGAGCCTTTCTGCAAAATTCCCACGTACGTGGGTTGCTACGTGTGGTGACATGGCGGAGGACTAACCTACGATATTAAAAATTGGCGAGGGCATACATGCAATTTATCCAATACTTTTTAAGCATTACAAAATATTTACATGCCCTTTAAACAATTAGAATAATGCGAGGGGTTCCTATTAAATTTACCCACTTAAACATTGAGGATCGGGTCGTTGCCATGGTGCCACGTGGATGATCAGAGGGCTAGAAGGGTGCACTGTTTCGACTAGAACCAAGGGCCAGGATGAGACCTGGGCTCTTATTCTTGATCCAACGGTATCTTGTACCTCTGGAAGAACTCATAAGAACACAACCTCCCTGATCTTCGATTGGGACACTCTCTGTTGTCTGACAACTCCTTCTTGCTTTGATTGCAACCACAGACTGCCTGTGGTCCTCCGTGTGTACTAGGGTGTTTAGATCACGTCAAGGAGGCTTAGATATCTCTTATGGCTCCGAACCACTTGGAAGAGCTCCAGGTATTCCAATATGGTTAAACGGAAACCTCGAGCTCGCTTTATTACAATAAAAATGTTATGGGGGACGAAGGCTACTCCCTAGTCCTGGTTTCGAAGAAGCAGAAGTAGGGGAGGGTGATGTGCGAAGAGCTCCTGCAATGTGGGAAGAGAGGAACTCGTTTCCCAGATCAATGAAGGATCCGGGTTAGCTAAATGGAGTGGAAGGCAAAGAATACGTTGAGGAATGTGGGGGGATGGCTTGCAAGCTAAGATATTGTCTTTAAATGGAGGATTTGGACTTGGAGCTTAAGCTCCAGGTCGATTAGGGCTAATGAAATTACACCTACAGACTAGAATAAAATCGAAATTAAAAGGCATACTTTAAAACTACATATGAAGATTTACCTATTAAGCTAGGGAGAGGTGCCTCAACTGGGAAAAGGGCCCAGATGGTTGAACCACGATGGCGGCTCACTGAAGGTGGCTAGATACACCTTCTACAACTCCTTCTCTCTACGAATTGCCTCCATACATTGCTGTCACCAACACTAAGGATATTAGGCGGATCAAAGGGCTAAGAACAAACTAGGAATGATCAAACTTCAAAACGAAGATTGAAAGGGGATTTTATAGATATGTTGAGGTGGATCTTCAGAGGGGACATTGTGTGCGCGGAGGAGGTGGTAGGTGAAGATGCTCGTGCGGGCGAGTGTCAAGGACGGAAGGTCTACATGATGGCGAAGATTTTGAGAGGAATGGAAGTAAGGTAAAGGTGTGAAAAATGCGACAAGATGGCCTGCCTGAGGGTTCTGACAGGGAGGAGGGGTAGGACAATACAATTGACCTCGGGTCAATGGACAGAGGTCCCTGGCTGGTCTACATGGACCAACTAGGAAAAAGATAATAAAAAATCATTTGTAAAATCGATAAATAATAAAAGAATATATTAATTTTAGGTTATAGAATAAGAGTGTTTATTATTTTATGTAGTATTTAATTTATAAATTTGTTTATTTTTATGAGGTTATTTGTTAGGAGATAATATTTATAAGTAAAATTATGGGTATATTGTCCAATGTTTTGAATAATTTATTTTTATCTTCATTTTTTGTATTTCTTATTTTATTCACGTAATTTATATATTTAAAACTTATTTAAATACATTCAAAATTATTTTTATGTTTTTTTGCTTATATAATATGTACACTTAAATAAATAGATGTATTTATTATATAAGTATAAGTATATTATATTCATCTGTTTATGTGTATATACTATTTTATTTTAGTGTATTTTATGGTTTTATTTTATTATAAATATGTATGCACACTATAAAGAATATCTACAAAATTATAAAAATATAAAATAATGAAATATAAAAAATAAATAAAATTAATATTTTATTCAGGTCTATTGTACAATAGGAGTCCAAAACCTAACTTTTGCATGTTAACTCCAAACTAAATAAAACCATTCCATTTAATAGCATATTAAAATTTATATATAATTAAAGGTGATTTCAGTGCATTCTGAGTTAATATGGAGGAGATACAGGTCTGGGAAGTTTGGATTTTGGATTTTTATTCTAAGTGTAAAATGTAAACTGTATATTATTTTAATGTGAAATAAATTTTGTATTTTTTTATTATCTTTATCTTCAACTTTCATGTACAAAATTTATTATTTTGATGCAAAAAAAAGGACTAAAATAGGTCCCAAAAAGGAAAATATTGACCTACATTTTTATGGTTTTTAGACTGTGTTATCTGTACAATTGGCCACCCTATCTCCCCCTACATTATTCCTTATCGACTAAGTCATCATTATGACTGAGTCTCAGGGGGCTAGGGTCACTCAACAACTATGGTGTCTCATTTCTTTTTCTTTTCTTCCTTTATTCTTTAATTTTGGAATAAATACGATAAATATATAGTATCTTATACAATAATTTATACAAATTATCAAGTATTTATTTTGACAAATTGATGATATATACATGTATTTAGCTAGGTATCTAAGGCCAAAATGAATGAATAAAGGTGATGAAATGGAGATTCATCAGACCCTCATTATGAAAGATACCTGTATATAATATTCGATTTATTTATTCTTTATATTTATTAGATTCTTATATTATATATTTATATTTATAAATATTATTTGAAATACATTTATAAAATAAAAAAATTATATAAAAACCATTAAAAAATAGTGTACTTTAATATATAGGTAAAACATACCTATAATATGCATTTATAGTACGAGTACATAATTATTTAAGTATATTAAAAATCTCAAAAAAAAAATACACTAAAATTCTCAATATGTAATTTGATAAATTATAAATATATAATTTATGTATATAAAATAAAAATATATATTATGAAATAAAATAAAGTATGCTATATATAGGTATTTATACATGTATACATACATTTAAATATTAATAGATTATAAATTAACTTTTAAAAATAAATAAAAAATGCCCAAAAATACTACATAAAATCACAAACTTTTTTTATGTTTTAATAAGAAATTAATAAAATCAATTACTTATTAATATTGATTTTATTGGGGATGTAGTCCATATATTTATCTGGTTGGTCCACGTGGACCAACCAAAACGCTCCATTCGTTGATCTAGGTAACATGTACCCTTCGACCCCACCTTTGCTATCAGAATGCCACCAACCGTGACTTTGCCAATTTTTTGTGTTGATCCGTTGCTTGAAACACGTAGATTTTTTCTGCAAACTCATTCGCAGCATGATCCTTAATCACTCCTGCACCTAAGATCACCTGGAAGAGCATACCATCGATCGCCATCTCATGATCAACTTCACCTACCACCTCCACCTATACGTATACCTCCTTCACCATTTTTACAATTTTGACCCCACTTAGACTCTTCTTAGACCCTTGAAATTGTGTGCATAGGATAGGCCTTGGTGATAAGAAGCTCGCACTACCAACTTGGAGCGAGGAGGAGGATAATTTGGGCATATCCGACCACCGCAAGAAGCTCTTCTGAGAGGTTATGCCTCCTAGTGTCTGAGAGCCAGTCGATGCCATCTTTCATTGTTTTTAGGTTAGTTTTAATCGTAGTTTTATTTTTTGCATCTTAATTTCAGTAATCAGCCACTAATTTAGGTTAAAAATCAAAATCCCCATTTGACATGGAGCTTGAGCTCCAAGCCAAAATCATCGTGTCTCCGCCAATGGTTCGCCCTGATTTTACCTCTATTTTTATCCTTATCACCATCTTCTTATTTCGCCTCACAAATCCATCCCAGATCCTACTAGGATATGGCGAATAGAGATTCACCCTTTTGTGCTTCACTAGAAGCTCTATGTTCCTCTCATTCCTTCACTTTCCATCTTTAACTACAGATCGAGGTTACTTGCCTCAGCCAATCTATATTTTGGTGTAGGTCTTGTGTCATAAGGACCCACCTGAAGATGCAAATATGCTCAACCTATTGCTACAAGTTGTAGGAAAAAGATAGAGCCCCATGTCCCATTCGAGGGGACCTAGAATCCATCGATGACCATCTGCAGGTATAGAGGATTTCTAGTGACATTTTGGGCCAATCGAAGCAGTGATTAGTTGTCGGAGGTCGGAGATATTGAAGATCGAAGTTCAATAAGAACATTTCTCTTGGTGTTCTTCCTCAACCCATACTTTATGTCGGATCAAGATGCATTCCTAGGTTCTATCTGCATCGTTGGATCTCAACGAAGCGATGCACACCAATAGCCATTGGATTAACCACGTGGAACGCCATGAACGACTCTATTCGACCATTTTAGTGGGGTAATTTATACAAGACCATCTTCGATTTTTATAATTATAAAATAGTCTTGTATCTTATAAATTAAGGATTAACTTTTGTGGAAAAATTGCAATTGTAACCCTAGAAGTTATTGTATATCATATCTAGGTCCATGCTAGGTCAGCTCACAGTGTCCCCCACATGAGTTGGCAAATTTGAACTGAGCCCCCTCTGGGTTTGCTTATTTCTTTTTAGTATATAAAAATTGTAATTTATTATTAAACTTTTAGGTTAATTGCATGAAAACCCTCTGATTATTTTTATTGTAATTATACCCTATCGGGTCTTATATTTATTTATTTGCATTTACTTTTTGATTAAATAGCTTTTGTTCTCTAAAAATTAAGGGAAAATTGATGAACATTCTCAATATTATGATTGTTCACGCAACAAATTTATTTTAGCATTTTCATGCATTTTTCTATTTATTAAAAATCATCTAACATCTATTTAGCCATTATTTAAATATAAATACAAAAAATTAGAAAACCTATATAAAAATTCCAAAAAAACTATGTGTTACATACTACTATATATTATCACTCCAGACCAAAAATCACAAAAGAAAATCAAAGAAATACTTAAAATAGAAAAACCCTCCTAACCATTAAAAAGTAGCAATAATATTATAAAAATAAAAAAAGTTTCTTTCGGATATTTTTCTTTGTATTATATAGTATCTATAAATAATAGTTTTGAGGAATTTTGAATCGATTATCTATTTTTAAAACTTAAATCAACTCAGAATATTGATTAATTCAATGTTTTGATATATTTTAGATTTTAAAAATATGTCAAAATTAGCAAAACTCACAAAATATTTCACAAAAATAGAAGAAAATTATAGAAACATATTGTTGAGTATTTGTAGATATATTTATATATAGAATACCATGTTGTATATATACTTAATCCTACTTATATGTACATATATTATTATTATTTATAAAATCTAAATATATTTTAAACCCTTTAAAAATAAAAGGGACTATTTTTATTTGTATTTACTGAATCTTTATATATATATTATATATATATCTTATATAGTATTGAAATTATACATACTATTATATATTGATAAATATAGAAATATATGCCTATATTATATTCTTAAATAGAAAAATAAATTAAAAATAAAAAATGAAAAGAAAATTATAAAATAAAGAAATAAAAATTATTTAAAAATCCAAAAAAATAAATATAATAAAAACTCACAAAACATTAAGTAAATAACAACTATATCTACATATACATATTAATTGGAAATAATTAGTAGATGCTACACCCGTCTGTTCCCTGAGTTCGATACCCAAACTACTTGTGCACTATACACATTTTATATAGGTTATAATAAATTTTAACTCCACAAACTTATTGCATTGCTTCTTCATTACATGTGCATTAATTGTTGAATTCATCAACTTTCGTGAGCGATCACTTTGACGATTGTGCTCTCGCCTTGCGAGATCATACAACCGCCTTGTAATGTTCGACACTTCAAATGGCATTGTTGTTGGGGAGCAACACATAGTGTGGCATAACTTGTAAATATTTATCTACATAATTTCTATCTTTTATTTCTCTTTAATAAATGTTTATATGTGTCTGACCATCTTCTTCGTTGACTTTCTTGCGAGGGGCTACGTGGAGAAGGCGACTTCTTCAGATGTTGGTGCACCCGAGCTACGAGGAGATTGGCTCTTCTTCTTTTGAGACAATTAAAGAGAGCAAGAAAGAGAGATATAGAGAAAGAGGATAGCATATATTAGTGTAGAATTTTTCTTTTATTTTTGTGAGGGGGTTTTACTTTATTTTGCATTATTAAACTAAATAATACATGTACATTAGATATTTTTGGCATTCACACTCTACGAGGTCCATTGCTTGGGAGATTGTTCATCTGAGGGCCTCATCAATTTTTATCATGTTTTCTTCACCTTCTTCATTTTTATTCTCCCTATTTTCCCTCTTATTTTTTTTGTTTTACATGTTTTGGGCTTTCTGTCTTTATTTTCTTTGTTTCTGCTAATTGAGCCCATATACTTACGATTGCTTGACATGGTAGCTAGGTCAAAAGCCTAATTAGAAGCATGTTTCTATAGTTTTCTATGCTTGGACTTAGTCAAACTAAAATTGTTGATTACTTAGATTTGAAACCGAGCGTTGTGAGAGGCTCTATATGGTGGTAGCGGGAACTATTGTGGCAGGCACCGATGAGCCTTCAAGACCAGACATTTGGGCTTCTCTTCTAGGTACTCAGAATTTGGTTTCTTCACTATTAATAGCAATTCATGTTTAGGACAATTTCAACCATTTTGCATATCATGCATGTAGTTTAAATATTTCAATTCTACATTGCATCCAGCATGGAGAGAGCTGGAAAGCACTACAAGTCTTCTTACTGAGCATGCATTATTTGATATAAGGGTGAGATTTCCATCCTAGTATACACTTGCATGGGTTTTTCTCTATCTCCCTCTATTTTTGCTCACTTAGGGTTTTAAAGAACATCCAATAAAATGGCTAGATGCATGTTATTGAAAAATACTCAAATAAGTGAAAATCCTAAAATTAAAATAAGTGGATTGTTATAACATTTTGACCTTAGTTAAAATCCTTAACATACATCATTATTTTGGGTTCATAATGCCCTCATTATTTTCAGGTATACTCCAAACTGAGTGAGGTACAACCCTTAAGGAATAGAGATAAAATCCCAATATATGGCTATCTCGATTATTATCTGGGATGGCAAAGTATTGATGCTTCTATCTACGTGGGCGAGCAAGGCCTTATTAACGATGGTGTTCTTGCCTTGTGTAGAACATTTGACATATTGGGAAGTACTGAGCATAGGACACACCCTCACATGTGTGTCTATCTTATTGTCTTGCATCTGAGTACCTCATTTTTAAGGGAAGTATTGGTTTCTACTATCAGAGTCCTCTCTTCTTCAAAGTGTAGATCACATGTTAAAAATGAAGTGTAATATACGAGATCCTTTTCTGGCAGTACTCACTCTCCTATAGGCTTAGCCCTCTCAGGACTTGTTAACCGTTTTTCTTGAAAAATAACATAAAAATGAAATGATAAAAATAGCTGAACTTTTACGGCTTCACTTGTGTTGAGTTGGTGAACCCATAATTGGTTTGTGTTTGTTTGGATCAAGATTATGTTCGAAGATCAATCCCACACACTTGTGCCAGTTTCACCCACTTCACCCTCCTTTACTCTTACTCACATTGATCTCTCTACTATTTTATACTCTTTTTATTCCTCACTCATCTCGTATCTTTAATCCTTCCTCAATCTTCCTTTTGACTTTCAAGATGGCGACTCATGGATGGATTGGTCGAGACCCCATCGACACCCACATCGATTCCATGCAGCCGATGTCTGCAATAATTCAGGGTAATTCTTGAGAACCCGATTCAGACTTTGTGAATCGATCTCCAGACTCACTGTATACTTCTCCTTCAATAATTCAGGACCACTCTATTCCTATGTATTGTCCCTTTTGGACGGAGATAGACTTCACTCCTTACACTTATCCATCCTTAATAAAGTTTTGTATTGATCTTAACATTGAATACTTCTCTACATCTAGTGCTTCTATACAAACTGACCGGGGCATTATTCCCTTTACAGACCAATAACCAGATCTGGAGCTCGGGATATTGTAAGATTCTGAATCGGATATGGATCCTTAAAGATGAGGGAAGGGACCTCAATAACCACCACATCGAGATCAGGGCCAACAATCGGACCAGAATGCTATGAATGCCTAGTTGTTCGCATCAATTCAAGTCATCCAACAACAGCTGACAGCCCAGGCCTTGGCCCAGGTTTCTTTTCAGGACATGCTCAATGATCTAAGGAGAACAAGAGAGAATAAAGTAGGATGAGAAAATGAAGGACCAAGAGATGGGACCCCTGTTGAGGAAGATGAGGGAAGAAGAGATGTGCCTAAGCCTACTCTTAAGGAGATCTATAACCCTGGCGTAGACCAGATGACCGAGAGGATTTAGATTCCACCGGTCCATGCACATTTTAAGATTAATACTCAACTCTTAGCTCTGCTTCCCATGTTCCATGGGAACACTAACGAAGAACCATACATCCATCTACAATATTTCGCTCGCATCTACGGTACCACAAACTACCCTAACATTCCGTTAGGTGTAGTCAAGATGATAACTTTTCCCTTCATCCTTCAAGATAAGGCACTTTACTGGATCAATAACATACGGAAGGTCATAGCGATCTAGGAGGATCTCAAGTCTGCATTCTCCCATAAATTCTACCCTCTTGGTCGGCTCAATAATATGTGAGCAAGAATCAACAAATTCTCTCAATCCACACATGAGTCTATACATAAACCTCGAGAGCATTTTAAAGATCTCCAAGAGAAGTGCCTCCACCATGATATTCCTCGGACTAGCCTGGTCCAACATCTCGTCGGGGGACTTATATTAGAGAGATAGAGGTTCATTGATGCCTCTTTTTGCAGATCATATTTCAACATGGATGAAGATGTCATCTGGTAGAGCTTCAAGGAAATGGATGAAGAAGAGGCTGCCTTATCATCATCTCGAGCTTATCAATGTCAACCAAAGATCTTGCAGAAGCATATTCATATGGTGACAACTCATGAACCAGACAGGGATGAGAGCTCCAACCTTAGCATCATTGGGAACCACATGTCCAAGGCAGAAATCATAGACAAGTGATTACAAGATTTAATGAAATTATATGTGATTGAAGAAAGGACACAAAGTTAAGGAGCTGGAGTTGTTGCTTAGCATAATTAGTTCCATCTAGTTGGTGGCACCATCAGTTGTGACTCCTACAGAGATGAAGGAGACATCATCGGTTCAACCTCCTCAGCAGAGTCCAGGGCAGTCGGCAGTCCAAAATGTTTACTACATGTAAGCCCCTGAGTAAACGGTACCACTGCAGCTGCAATAACAGATAGTCATCACGAAGCCCGAGACTTTGCTTATTCTTGATTAATGTTTCCCACCTCAGCCCGTCATTCAGGAGGTAAATGGTGTATGGACCAATGATGCATAGTTGGACCGTCTAGACAAACTTCATCAGGGCCAATCTTCAGCCACTCAGCCATATCACCCATGCGAATGTGGGAAGTTTATCTAGAACACTCAGCCTCAGCACAATCGATCTCCACCATACCCGAACAACTGGAGACAGAGTTCCTACCAGCAACCGACAAACCATCAATATCAACATTACACAATTGCTCCATATTAGCAGTATCCTCCTCCTCGGCACTATCAACTGATGAATTCCAGATTCGTCTACATTATACACTCATATTATATCTCTAGATTAAGAAAACCAATAAAATCCCTTAAAAATTAATGCTGATTAATTAATATTGTGTTGTAAATAATTATTATATATTAATATACATATTATGGTGATATTATTTTACGTATTTATTATTTCCTAAAATACAATAAAAATAAGAATAACATTATATATAATTAACTTAACCAATTTTATAAAATAAAATCCAAAAAATAAGAAAAGAAATTAAAATAAGTAATTTACTAATTTAAATTGCTTTGAATTTTTTTAATGTATATAGATGATTTTATTTCTATTTGGCTTCTACATGCAAAGTTCTAGATATCATCGAGATCTACAACTTTTATGTTTTCCATTTTTTTCTAATTTGACTCCCTTCTATATCTTTTTTATTTTATCCCATTTTCTGTAATTATTTTAATTTTCATTGGGTCATGTGGAACTATCTCAACACACCACGTGGCCCTGCCTCTTCATTGCATTCGACTTTACTCCTGGTTGTTGGACCATCAGATCTAATGGTTGAGAGCCCTTCTCCTACCTCCAGTCACGCCTCCCAACAGTCGCGTCTCTTCGCGCATCTCCAAGTTCACCTAATTTTCCTGATGACCTCCATATCCGCTAACCACCACCTCTAACATCTTCGTATAACTAACCTTACTCACGCTAACTTCTCTACAACCTCTAACTCTCACTCCCTTGGTAACTGGTGGTGGTTGAAACCACCACCTAATACCTTAATCTTCATTAACCACAATCATTCATATACCCCTTCATTGATGCATGAGGCGGTTATCCACCATTCTGGGAATTACTCCTAGCCATCTTTGAAGTTTCTGTGGAAGAGAGAGTTGGTGAGATATATCGTCGATGGGGACTTAACTCTAGTGAGAGCCAAGGCTATCCAGCCTTGCTGCAGCCATTCCAAAGCTGCTCGAGCTTGGTTTTGTGACCTAGAACATCAAGCAAGGATCGATGAACCTTTAAGCTTTGCTTGGGCTCAAGATTCACCATCAAAACCATCATCTTCTTCATTTCATTTCAGGTAAATTATCTAATCTTGGTTTTATTCATCTTTGACATATTAATCCTTTTATAGTTTTTCATTAAGTCCTGATCAGAAACTACCTTTATCTTTCCTAGTCATCAATCCAAGCATTCCTATCTATGTAACTCAATCGTTGCTCCATTGTGTCGACCATATCGATTCATTCTCAAGCTTACAAAGCTTGAGAACCCACAAGGGCTAACATCCCCCATCCTTTAAAAACCCTTCATTTTGCATCATAAGTATCCTAACAGATTCATCTTGGGTTTTTGTTTGCAACTAACCACTGCAGGACTTTAATGGCCGAAAGTTCATCGGAGCAGAACTTCATATCTTCACCTCCGACAACAATTCATCAAACCACCATTATAACCCTCTTCAGTGCCTCGTTTGAGCACAAACTCATTCTCTAGTCTCTTACGGAGGTGTCGCAACCTCTAGAACTTGTAGAGGAGTACCGACTGTTGGTCTCACGAGTCTCACTGGAGCACTCCTACTCATCATCGTACAACCGCTTGCTACGTCGAGGAGAGGGAAGAATCCAAGGAGAATATACCGTTAGATCTAATCCTCTCAAATAGATCTGATGGTTGGCTTCATTCCCGAGCCTCAATCTGAGGCATCATTTCAATCTTGAGGGTTGGAGCATCCGAACCTACAACAATGAACCAATAGCCGCCACGTGGCCGGAGCCTTCCCAATCGAACCTGGTTCCGATCACGTGCATGAGGCACATGATATTGGCAAAATTGTAGTCAAGCCTAGAACTATTCAACAATGTGTACATAAGTCCCGCCTTTTGAAAAATTGTATTTGCATTGTAGTCCAATTTGGACCTTTTTGTAATTAAATAAATATTGTTCTATTGCATTTATGCCCTTGCATTGTTCATTTAGTAACTTCTGAATTATTTATCCATTTTTAATGAGATTTATATCATTAGAAAGCAAATTTTGTGCTCTTTAATGTAGTGCAATTAAATATCTGATTTGATCTACAAATTCACGCATTAATTTTAGAGTGTTATTTTATATTGTTCAGCCTTCATATAAATTAAAAAGATAAATTTTGATTGAGGTTGTTTTCTCTCTTTTTAGCAATGAGTATTCATTACAATATTAATTTATCTCAAAAGTATTTTTTATTAAATCAGGAGCATATTGTATGTTGTATGTCTTTATGAGTTTATGGCATCATTACTTGTCATGTAAACTAATTGTATACAATTTTTTTAAATGCATACATTATGTGTTTCCTTGCATTTTGCTTTACCTAGAGCCTATAAATCACTTAGGTAATTAGTTGACTCCTAAATTTAATTGTATAATTGCTCATGTCCCTATGTTCGACCCTATACTTTCCCAGGTAAAAATTAATGATGAAAACTCTTCATGAATATCTTTTCTCGGCTTTGAGTAATTGTCGATTGGCCCATGTACAACGAGAGTATATTATTTTAGTCAATTGGTGATTCATCAGCTGACATCATTTCTAGTGATGCAGCACATTATTCGATTCGATTTAGTGATGATTATTTATTTTTGTAATTTTTAGAGCTTCTTAATTAAGTTTTTTTTGTGTCTTATCTTGTTTTTTGTCTTGATTTTCTCTATGATTAGTAGCTATCTGATTCGCTAAATTTCTTTTGAGAATAGTTTTGACACTACTAATATTTTGTGGTAAGGATTACAGAGCCAGCGAAGTATGGAGGACTGCGAAGGCGACAAGCTTGGTGCTTCAGCTGAAGAGACCACAAAGTAATTTCCTTAGAAGAAATTATAGTTTAGTTAAATAGCATTTCTGTTGTACTTTGTTGTGTAGTATTTTTTATAATTGATTTTGTAATTATTTTCCAAATTTACAATGATTGTTAATAGAGTTCTCACATGTGTAAAGAAGGCCTCTTTTTATTATTTTAATTATGTAGTTGTGTCGAGAGTGATTCTCGACTTGAGTGGTGATTTAGGTCAAGGAACTACACATCAAATAGAGATATCTTAGGTCGTTTTGCTTGATTTTTATTTTAAATTAGGACACATAAGTTTCGTCTCATTCACAAAAAAGTCTTAGGAGATTCATTTGATATGCACTTAAGCGATGTTCTATCTAGTCAAAAAGAATTGATGTTCTTCATCGCTAATAGAACTCCTGCTAGGTGCAACTTTTTTGACTTGCATCATTTAGAGAAATATTTATATTTAGTCTTGCATCCACATGAAGAGTGTTGGGAATCACTATAAGTAATCCTAGATGACAACATTCATCATTGATTTCCCACTTCATTCCCTTTTCCCTCATCTTCTTCCATTTTTTCCAACCTAAGGATAAACGAAAAAGGGATTGTATGTCAGGCGATTATTATGTAGTCAACTAATTCAAGTGATAACTAACAAATAAAATAAGGATTGAATTAATGCAAGTTGACTTTAATAATTTGGAATAAAATTCATCTTGTATTACAGTCAATAAAACCTCATTGCATGTAGGTACTTACCCCAAACATAGTGAGTGAGGACGGATCCCTAAGGTTCGAGCCCAAAACCCTCGACTTCTGCCCTAATTTTCCAGGTCTAACTTTCATAGATTTTGGAAGCAGTAAGTGGTTACCTCCAACCTTAGAAATACATTTGGATTGATTGTGCTTAGAAGTTCCTTTTGGATTGACTGTGCTTAGAAGTTCCTTATTGAACTTGGCAGCCTAGGAAGATCACTATATTGATTGAGGGCTTATAGGACTTCAACTGGATGTAGTAGGAGACTCCCTGTATGCTTGTACAAGATTGTTTGAATCACTAATTAAAATTTCCAATATAAAAATAGGTCAAACTCTTATGGTTGTGATGTGTTGGGTTGGTGATTCTATTTAAAGAGGTTAGTTTGCATTGTATTATGTGAATTGATTCCTCACATTTTGTGCACCATAGTACTAGTATTCTTGAATAGAGCGTGCTCATTTCTTGTATTCTCTTTGATATCGAATATGGATTATTGGCCATTTTTTTGTTCGGACTTTGTGAACCTTTCCTTGAAGCATCCAAATGGCATGTCTTCTCATGTCAAACCTGTTGGACATGTGATCCCATGGCGAGCCATTATGCAATAAATGTTATTGCAAATATCATTCCCTGATCTGAAATGAAGAATAACTAATTTGCATAATAGGTCCCTTGGTATAATTAGGGTAATGTACCATGGCCATCTTAATGATGATACAGTTGTTGATTCAATTATTAAATCATATAGGCTTGTGCTTGGATGAATATCTAAGGATTTAGATTGAGGACTCAACAAACACCATCAAATGATTGTTAAGAGATGATCTCCAACCTGAGTAGGAGATGGCAATCCTTTCTCATATAGGCAGATATCTGACCGACCTCTTGATGCAGGTCCTATGCATATAAATAGAGATTTGGAGACGTCAGATTAGTTAGGTCAAATGGTTGACTTTACGAGATCGAGATAACCAAAGTCCTATATCAAAAACTGTCACGATATAGGCACACATCCTCTGACCGGAGACAGATGTATTGCTATATGCCTGAGTATGTACATTTGGCAGACCAATAGGTTGATGACCTAACCAAGGTTTATACACCAGCGAGCTGGTGTGCATATAAGGGCATATGAGTAATACGGTCTCTCAAAGGGATCATACAGGTTCACATGTGAAACGGAAGATATGAGCTCATTCATGAGGTATTGGGACTGATCAAATTCCATGCATGGTCATCATGCTTTGGAAGCATGACAAGAATTTGAAGGTATGATATATGCCTTGAAAAAGCATATGATCGATACCAATTCCCAATGACCAAGATTGAGAAACTTGGTGATCAAACCCTGAAGATGACAGTGTAAAATTGATCTATATCTTCGGGATGATCATAGGTCTTCCAGTATGCAGGATGTACAAGTATTAGGAATACCTGAGGGTGATGTGATCAATAACTGATCGTATAACCATGACGCATCCATTCTGAGGGAGTGATGAAACAGTTCTGGATTTTAGTGACTCCTCTCAGTAGAGAAGCAATCTGATCTTGGTCCAATTGTTAAACATTGATCTGAATGAGATTCAAATGCAATGAGAAGATTAGATTTGCAGCCTTGATTAAATCAAGCATCTCTGGGAGGTCTGTGAGATCTGGATTTGAGATGTGATCCCAATATCCAAGTCACTATACGAGGAACAATACAATTGCCCTATCCGTATCTTCAAGTATCTGCGGAGAATACGCATTATTCTTGAAAGAGTTCAAGAATAATTCCAAGGTTGAATTAATCTAAGCATTGAGAAATGGATAATTAAATGTTATTTAATTATCATGAATAATGTGAATTCGGTTCACAATATCTGAATGCATGAGAATGAGTATCCAATGTAATTAAATGTGATTTAATTAATGTGGATATCGATAATGTGGATAGCACTATCCAATTATCCATCTATATTATGAATACGATTAATAATATACATTAAAGAGAGACTTGTGTTGATTTATATTTGTTGATTAATTGTTAATGTGAATGGGATTAACATTGAATAATTAACTGAAAATATAATTACATTTTGTTTTGGGTTGTGAATGAGATTCACAATTTTTCAATGGCTTAATTGATATTTTCCAAAATATAATTTGGAATTTTTTTTGAGAAAATTATTTTCGAGAAGAGTTATAGGAGATATCATGAGATAATGAGATCTCATGATATATTAAGGAGATAGACCAAGTCCTATCTAACAAGAGAGGACGGCTACAACTCTCCTTGAGGAGTAGAGTAGCTGCCCCCCTTTTTAGGAGAGGACCATGGTCTTCTCATTATCCTATCTCTAGTCAAATGTGATTTAAATCGAGATTAATTATATTGATTTATCAATGTTAATTATTTGAATTAAATCACTTATTGTTGTGGTTTACCAACAACATCCTAGCCGTTGAAAAGAACACAAATCAATCTCATCTATTGATTATGTGTTCTCCATGGATTGGGATCCATGGACTCCCAAAAACCGATATAAGAAGAGGGGCGCCTTGCTCTTCGACTAACACCGACATGACGAAGTCTCTCTACTCTCTCTCTCCCTCATTCTCTCGTGCCCTCTTCTTCTTTTCTCTTGGGTGGCCGTCCACCCTACCATAGAAGGAAGAAGGCCCTCATCGTCGCCTTGCATTGCTTCGACGACTCTTGGTACTCCATCTTCTTTGGTGCTTCTTGCTCGTGAAGAAAATACACGATCTTGTGTGACGAGGTCAGGAGTTCCATTGCTTGGACAACTACTTGGATTGTGAGATCACCGCGACTCATCCCCACACTCGCAAGCATCTCCTCCGAAGGTCGGACTTGAGACAGGAGGCTTCTTCTCTTAGAAGCTCGGTCGCAACCACGCTGCAATAGGTATTCCTATATCTACTATGTGGTTAGTCGAAACGATTCATAAATGGTTTATGGATCATGTGGTTTCATCATTTATTTTTTTTAAAATTCCGCTGCATAGAACAACTAGTTCGACTAGTCGTTCTTCGTCGTATTCGATACGACGCTCACGCTTCCGTGATGCGCTTAAGGATCCTCCCATATCCTTCAAGTGGTATCAGAGCCAGGTTTATGGAGGTTTTGGATATGATCCATGAACCTACGAAAATTTAGGCTCGTTTGGGTTCGTGAAGATTTTAGCATTTCAATTTTCGCAGCCCTATCTTGTGATAATTTTTTGGCCCTGTTAAAAATTTTTAAACATGAATTTATCACTTAAGTATTGTTCCCATTAAATAAGAAAAATGTGGAATTTGAGTTTGCATAATTTGGATTTCGTTTTTAAATCAAGTTATCAATCTCTGGAAATTGATTTTGCTTAATTTGATTTAAAATAAATGAGATATGCTATTTTTAGTTAGTGAGGATCACTGCTAGAAATTGCATCATCATCCAAAACCTTGTGATTGTTGTTTAAGAAAATTGCGAATTAATAGTTAATTTCCTGGAATAATTGTGGATAATATTTTGAAAATATTAGAACAATAATTATTCCCTTAAATGATATTTCCTCAACCAATGAATGATTATATTAGATCTAGATTACCAATTGGTTGCTTGATATACTTTCAACAAACATGTTACTTGAATATGCTTTGGGAATTGGTCTAGCAAATTTCCTTATAATCAAAATGGTTTTGGTTATTACTATATGGTATAATATCGGTTGAAAGACCGATGATCATCTCAAATACAAAATGATTGGCTCGGCATTATTTTTTCCCAAGGATATGGTGTCTAGTCGAGGAGCGTTGGGGTAGCAGGTTGCACCGTGTGTGGTCTGTCCCACTCCCGCCGGTATTGGCCAAGACAGCGGGTAGGGAACGAATGATGCATGAGAGATCATGATGTATTTTTCTAATTATTAAAATTCGAATTAATACGTATTTGATATAGTACCACATTTTAAGTAACAATTAAAATGTTTGTTGGATATTAATTGGATCATTAATTTAATATCATTAGATTAATTAGAATCCAATTAAAATTAAAACAATCTATTATGAATAGAGTTGTTATTTCCCTTGGAAGAATTAATCATAATGAATATGATTCATAATGAATAATTAGAATTTGAATATGAGGTGGAGGATCACATAAGTGACATCCATGGTCTCCCATCAAGGTGAAGGGTTTCCATCGCCAGGGATTGCATATAGGAGACGCCTGTCCGAAGTGACAGCTCATGTGTGCAAGCGCATCTGGATCAGGCTCTTTGCTTCTTGAAAGAGTAAGGCCGTATGCGTAGTCACCCCAATACCGGATCCTCATATTATTGGGGTGATATTGGATTGCACATAGAGAGTACTAATCTTGTTGATGGTTGGTTCAATTAACGACGGGTCAACATCACCTTAGGGGTGGTGGGCCCGGGTGTTAAAGAACGAATTGGGAATGCAAGTTGGACTTGCAAGGCGGAATATGTTCCCGCTTTTTTTTATCAGAGTTACAGGTTCTCATATTATTGGGATGTAATAAAGATAAGAAAGGAGATCCTACATCTTGCTTGAGATATATTGGTAAGTATATCTCTTACATTGAAAGTGATTAAGGGAATGAACTTTCAGTGTTGACATGGAAACACAACTTTGATACAAAATTCCTAAATTAAAGTAAAATGTGTATATATATTTATATATATTTATGCGAATTTCTTATTTCAGATAATCCTCATTGAACCCACTCAATAATATACTCAATAATAGCCAGTAAAATATCATGGATTGGATCTATGATCAAGATATTGCACTTGCAATTGGACACATATCGTATGTGGTTGCAATGTGCAAGTTTCCTCATAATATTGAGGAATGACAATTAAATAGATAATAGGACTACAACCCTAGGGTTTGTATGTCTCTATAGTCTTGATCTCTAATCGAATGTACTTTGGAAGTGACATGTCGATGATGATCATAATTATCAAATAATCCTTATAAATTCTAAGAAGATGTTCTGGCATACATATCTGCTCTTGACATTTAATCATGAGTGACATGGTTCACTACATTATGCAGAATGGTAGCTCTATATGAGATAATGTATTCAAAATGTTGGAATACCTACCTGAACCTAAGTCTTTAAGAGTTAAGATGTACGTAGATATGATGAGTGGCATCATCCTACTTTCTATACTCTAGTCATTCATGACGCTTCATAATATTCATATTGTATGATTTGAATGAAGCATGTATAAATGTTGAAATACTCTTATATTGAAATCTTTTGAATTCAACGTAAGAGACCATTTGTCTTAAGCAATTGTTGTGTATAGATGAAGGGAGCACAATGGAAGTGTGGGCCTGACCCATGTTAGAATGAAAGTCAAAGAGTTTGTTGTACTTCTATGATTTCCACACACATATGACATCCAAATAGTTGGATGAATGCCAATACTGCAATGAGCTGATGTATTGATAGTATGACTATCAAGTCCAACTAGAATCCTTAGAGATGGACTTGGATAGTGCATCGAAATAATTTACATCTACATATAATCATTGAAATTGACTTTCTTATTAGATAAGATCAAAGTCTAATAATTGTATCTCATTCTTCTAATAACACTTGCAGTTGGTTGCATATGTATTAGAAGACTGGAATTTGATCTTCAGGTTTAATAGTCATCTACATGGATATTGATGCAATTGTTGCAACAATCTCTATTGATAAATAGACTTCATATTTCCAGTGAGAGAGCCCTTAGTCTTAGAGAATGTCTCTATGACCTGGATATTAGAATACACTCATTGTTTATTTCTAAATGTTTGAAATAAACAAGAATTCTGGAATAGACCTATCATATAGAGGTATGATGGATATATTTTAGATAGTAATCTAAGATCTAGTGGACTCTACTAAATTAGAAAATTAATGAATGGTTCATTAATATTTCTTAATACTGAAAATTAAACCTTATAAGATCGATAGGAGGATGGAGATTATTTGACAATGATCTGGCATCGAGTCTTGGACATCTATCTATTGATAAGATCAATGGACTAGTAAAAGATGAAACTTTAGATTGTCTGCAATTTCAAATCTTACATGCTTATGAATATTGTATTCAAAGTAAAAATGTCCAATATACCCTTCTATAAGAATGGCATAAGATGTCAAGGTATTCATGATATCATACATATTGATGTACGTGGATCATCTGTATCATAATAAACATCAGTGATATGTGATATTATTTGATGATTAATTGTGATATGTAATTTCTTCCCTTCACCTAAGAAAGCTTTGGAATATCCAAAGATTTCATACTTTTGGTTTAGAACCAAAGTTTGAAGGAAGATGAAATGAATTTGATCTAACCTAGGTAGCTTGTACCTATTAGATGAATTTAAAGGAATACCTTATGGAGATATGAATCCTCCTAATGCACCTAAACTCAATAGAGTTATAGGGAGATACAAGTGATCATGTGTGACATGATTTGATCAATGATTAATCTTAGCATAATTATCTCTTAGTTTCCAAGTATATATATGTTGTAGAGACTACATTATATATCATTAAAAAGGTTCCATGCACCGGAGAGTGCTACTTCATTAGGAAAATAAAGGATGGTATTGGATACCTACTTTATGACCTTGAGATTCTTAAAAGATCTCATCTCTAAGGATATGATTCTTAGAGGATGACTCTCTTGAGAATCAAGATGAAAATAAAGTGAAGGAACTCATTTAATCTTGAGAAGATAATGAGGCTCCTAAAATCAGAAACTAAAAGGACAATTAAAGATGAACCACTAACACCTCTTCAAATGAGTTTGAGGATGAATTCCATGTGTCAGAGAAATCTGACAATGATCGAACTTCACGTGGTGAAGCTTCTTAATATCGTGCCATGGAAAGATGGATGTTAGCAATAAACTCTATAGTAGACTTCATATACAAGTGTTGTATATGAAACCTCGAGGATTTACCTATATGGATAAGACCTCTTAAGGTGTAAATGGAGCTTCAAGAGAAAGAGGAAAGTTGATGCGAAGGTAGAGACCTTCAAAGCACGGCTCGTAGCCATGAGCTACACACTGAATAGAAGACATCGCTTGCGATGTGACTTGCTCTCCAGTGACCTTGCTTAAACCCATCAGTATATTGCTAACTATAGCTACACAACTTGACTTTGACATCTTTAAGATGGAAGTCAAGATTGTATTCCTCCACGAATATCTCTCCGGAGATATTCACATGAAGTAGCCCCATGGCTTCATAGTTGAGGAAAGCAAGGTGTGCAAGCTAAAGAAACTCCATTTATGGACTCGAATAAGCTCCTTGTAGTTCGAACATAAAATTTGATGAAATTATAAATGTTATGATTTCAGATAGATTCTTGATGTACCACGTGAAGCTTAGTGGGAGTGCCATTGTGTTCATCATGTTATATGTAGATGATATCCTAATCATTTGGAATGATATAAGGATAATAATAAGTGTTTTATAGACTGGCTATTCCATACCTTGAGATATGATCTCAAGGATACCTCTTAGATCTTAGTTCTGAAGATGTTCAGTAGCAAAGAGAAGAGGGTATTGGGACCGTCACATTAGTAGTACCCTTGGACATGTTCCACTTTCTGGAAGATTCCATGAAAGGCTTCCTTCCCTTAAGATATGGTACTGGCCTATCTAAAGGGATAACACCTCAAAGAGTTAAGGAAGTAAATGCTAGAACTACTTGCCCTTGTGCATTAGTTACGAGAAGCCGAGTGTATGCTAGATGTGTACAAAAGTTAGATATGTGCCATGCAGTGGGAGTAGTAAATGTTACTAATCCTACTAAGGAGATAAAACACTAGATCACAATGATAACAATATCTTCAAGATGAAAATATTTTTGAGATAGTGATATCAAAGTCTTATCTTCAAGAACTTAAGACTTTATAGAAAGTGATCTAAAAGGTCTTAATTATGGATACCTTAGGATATAGAGATCTCCAGGAATAAGGGTATTCTGATAAGGATTATGAAAATACTGGTTATAATAATTATTAAGATATAGTGTCAAGGACACTATAACTGACAAGATTGAGTATTGGTTGCATAAGATGCAACATTCGCATTGGATGCGAGCACTGTTACTGGGGATATGCAAGTGTCGTAAAAGGACTTGGCGTAGTCTCTCGAGAACAAAGTGATTGATCAACTTACCTAGCTATTTTCCTAAATAGCCTATGATTGTCACATGAGTGAGGGTTTAAATGATTAGCCCATTAACGGCTCTTTGGGCTAGTGGGAGATTGTTGGACATGCGAGCCCACGGCGAGCCATTATGCAATAAATGTTATTACGAATACATTCCCTAATCTGAAATGAAGAATAACTAATTTGAATAATAGGTCCCTTAGTACAATTAGGGTTATGTACCATAGCCATCTTAATGATCATACAACTGTTGATTCAATTATTGAATCATAGAGGCTGGTGCTTGGATGAATATCTAAGGAGTTAGATTGAGGACTCATCAAGCACCGTCAAATGATTGTTAAGAGATGATCTCCAGCCTGAGTAGGAGATGGCAATCCTTTCTCATATAGGCTGATATATGACTGACCTCTTGATGCAGGTCCTCTGCATAGGAATAGAGACTCGGAGGTGTCAGATTAGTTAGGTCAAAGGGTTGACTTAACGAGATCGAGATAACCAAAGTCCTATATCAAATACTGTCACGATATAGGCACACATCCTCTAACCGGAGACAGATGTATTTCTATATGTATGAGTATGTACATTTGGCAGACCAATAAGTTGATGACCTAACCAAGATCTATACACCGGTGAGCTGGTGTGCATATAAGGGCATATGAGTAATATGAACTCTCAAAGGGATCATATAGGTTCACATATGAAACAGAAGACATGAGCTCACTAATGAGGTATTGGGACTGATCAAATTCCATGCATGGTCATCATGCTTTGGAAGCATGAGAAGAATTTGAAGGTATGATATATGCTTTGAGAAAGCATATGATCGATACCAATTCCCAATGACCAAGATTGAGAAACTTGGTGATCAAACCATGAAGATGACAGTGTAAAATTGATCTATATCTTCGGGATGATCATAGGTCTTCCAGTATGCAGGATGTACAAGTATTAGGAATACCTGAGGGTGATGTGATCAATAACTGATCGTATAACCATGACGCATCCATTCTGAGGGAGTGATGAAACAGTTCTGGATTTTAGTGACTCCTCTCAGTAGAGAAGCAATCTGATCTTGGTCCAATTGTTAAACATTGATCTGAATGAGATTCAGATGAAATGAGAAGATTAGATTTGCGGCCTTGATTAAATCAAGCATCTCTGGGAGGTCCGTGAGATCTAGATTTGAGATGTGATCTCAATATACAAGTCACTATACATGGAACAATACAATCGCCATGTCCTTATCTCAAAGTATCTGCGGAGAATACACATTATTCTTGAAAGAGTTCAAGAATAATTCCAAGGTTAAATTATATCTAAGCACTGAGAAATGGATAATTAAATGTGATTTAGTTATCATGAATAATGTGAATTCGGTTCACAATATCTGAATGCATGAGAATGAGTATCTAATGTAATTAAATGTGATTTAATTAATGTGGATATGGATAATGTGGATAGCACTATCCAATTATCCATCTATATTATGAATACGATTTATAATATACAATAAAGAGAGACGTGTGTGATTTATATTTGTTGATTAATTGTTAATGTGAATGGGATTTACATTGAATAATTAATTGAAAATATAATTACATTTAGTTTTGGTTTGTGAATGAGATTCACAATTTTTCAATGGGTTGATTGATATTTTCAAAAAGATAATTTGGAATTCTTTTTTTTTTAGAAAATTATTTTCGACAAAGATTTATAGGAGATATCATGAGATAATGAGATCTCCTAATATATTAAGGAGATAGACCAAGTCCTATCTAACAAGAGAGGACGGCTACAACTCTCCTTGAGGAGTAGAGTAGCTACCCCCATTTTTAGGAGAGGACCATGGTCTTCTCATTATCCTATCTCTAGTCAAATGTGATTTAATTTGAGATTAATTTATCAATGTTATTTAATTTGAATTAAATCACTTGTTGTTGCGTTTTACCAACAACATCCTAGCTGTTGAAAAGAACACAAATCAATCTCATCCATTGATTATATGTTGTACATGGATTGGGATCCATGGACTCCCAAAAACCTATATAAGAAGAGGCACGCCTTGCTCTTCGACTAACACCAACTTGACGAAGTCTCTCTACTCTCTCTCTCCCATTCTCTCGTGCCCTCTTCTTCTTTTCTCTTGGGTGGCCGTCCACCCTACCCTAGAAGGAAGAAGGCCCTCATCGTCGCTTTGCATTGCTTCGACGACTCTCGGTACTCCATCTTCTTTAGTGCTTCTCGCTCGCGAAGAATATACACGATCTTGTGTGACGAGGTCAGAGTTCCCTTGCTTAGACAACTACTTGGATTGCGAGTTCACCGCGACTTATCCCCATGCTCGCAAGCGTCTCCTCCGAAGGTCGGACTTGAGACAGGAGGCTTCTTCTCTTAGAAGCTCGATCGCAACCGTGCTACAATAGGTATTCTTATATCTACAATGTGGTTAGATGAAACGATTCATAAATGGTTTATGGATCATGTCGTTTCATCGTTTAATTTTGTTTAAATTCTGCTGCATAGAACAACTAGTCTGACTAGTCATTCTTCGTCGTATTCGTACGATGCTCATGCTTCCGTGATGCGCTTGAGGATTATCCAATATCCTTCAAAACCACCTCCTTCCTTTGGACCTTCTCGGATAACCCATATTCCAATTCAGTATATCATGATTCATTCGTAGGGAGTGGTTACATCCCAACCAAACCCTTTCTTTCTTCTCTTCTCATTGGGGAAAATCGTTGCCTTGGTGAGATCGACTTGCTTTCATTATCTTACTCAAATCTTCTTTTGATGAAGGTTTAAAATATGCATTCACGATGATTCTAAAGAGATAGAATGGAGAGGAGGAAGAGCGTGAAGACCTGATGAATGCAGTATTAGCTAGGCTAGCAGCCACATAGCTGAACACAAATTTATTGAGGGAACAAATTGGCCAGCTAAATTTGGGTAGAGATGCACCTGTGGATGCAATATATAAACCTGGATAATATCAAATGATGAATTGGTCGAGTCTAATGGAATTACAAGTTGATATGAGTTGATGTCGTAGGTCCTTAGTTTGTTGCCTAGTTTTCATGAGAATGCACGTGAGGAACCATATGCATTCCTAAGAGATTTGTAGTTTGTCTGTACTAGGCTCAAAGGCCTCCCTTTGCCTTTAAAAGCTGATTATTAGATGAATAACCTGAGGGTAGTTGTAACTACCTATGTCTAGTTCAAGGACCTTTTTCTGAAAAAGCTCTACCCTTTGAGTAGAACTAACTTGATGCATTTACACATCACTAGTTTCTCCCAACTCCCTAATGTAGCACTCTTTAAGACATGGGAGATATTAAAAGACATCTTGGAGAAGTTCCCTTGTCATGGCTTAGAGCCTACCATCTTGGTTCAATCATTGTATTACAGTCTCAATCCTGAGGTGCAGGGTTTAGTTAGTGCGGCATGTGGAGGTTTATACACTTCATGAGGTGCGAACACCATCCAGAAGGTGTTCGAGAGGATGTCCGAGACGAGCCAAGCACATACCGCTAGTAGAGATCAGATGATACCCCCTACCACTCTTACCTAAAGGGGGAGTTAGGGCTGCAATTGATCCTTCTAATACAAGTATTATAGTTGATAAGTTAACAATCGTAGAGAGGATCGATAGGAGTATGGATGAGTTGGACAAAAACTCATCCAAATTGCCAAAGGAAATGGAACAGTTGTCAGAAAAGGTATCTAAGATCAAGATAGTTGCCACACCCGCATTTGTTGCTCCCTGTAATTTGTTCATAACATTCATGAGCAGCCAATGTTAGGGCCACCCTAGCCTTGGGTAGAGGACAAGACTCTTACCCATTCTTGTCAACAACAGCTACCATCCATAGAGATAGTTACCTAGGAGCATTTCCATGTGTGGGAGGTAAATGGTGTGTGGTATACCCATGACCTTGTCGAGTAGGGAAGTACATGAGACCATTTCTTTTATTAGTATCCCCAGACTTTTTGCAACACATCATTTACTCCTACTCATCTTCCAACACCATAGAGCTATGGAGCCTATCCTTCCTAGGCACTGAGGTAGCAACAGTCGTATGTCCATCAACAAACATACCACTATGGCCAGCATGGCCCACATGTGCATCATCAGTCCTAGCAGTAGCACTATCAGGGCCATTAGAGCCAATCTTTATGTTCTTCCCATCCTTCTTCACAACAACATCTGTCACCATTAGGTCCCACAAACTTCCAGTGGAAGGTTCACGAGGAGTTACATTCATACAGGAACAAGATACAAGATTTGTAGGTTTGATCTCATCACTTATCCTGTTTGTACGACTAGGAGTCAACCCCTTATACATCTATTCCCGCCCAGGTTCAAGCTAACCCCAACGGGTTGAACAAGACTCAACATCAACAAACATATGATCAGGTATACTACTCAAGTCCACATAAATCTGAGCATGAGATCCTTCATTTTGATTGTATTAATCACATGTCATTAGGAGTGGAAGGATCGTGGTCGTTACTGATTGGAAAATGGATATGGAGAGGACAATTTCTGAAGCTCACCTTGAAGAGACTTCGAAAGATGATGTGGCCAGGCATCGCCAACAAAACCTTTATCATGAGGCGGAGACATCTACGAGAAGGAAGAAAAGGAGTACAAGATCATAACAACATAATGGGGAAGATTCAGAGTCTACAGAGGACCTTGTGCCTTCAATTAAGGAGAATGCACATTCAACAGACATTCCCCAAATTTTAGTAGATAATTGTACTTCTGATTCCAAATTATTTGTAAAAGATTCACTTGTGAAGAACTCTGTTTCTAGGAATAAAATGCACGTTTCTATTTATGATTCGAGTTCTTCGCATTCATCTCCTTGTTGAATCCCTTTCCCCCGTGCTCTAACTACCGGAAAGCATAATATCAAAAAGATTTAGAAAGAATATCCTGAAATGGCATGATTTTGTAAGGACAACATTATGGTGTAAATGCTATTTGATTAGTATGTCTCATGTCATCCTTCTTTCCAAAAGTATTTGAAGATACGTTGTATACCGAATAGGGTTACTAAGAAGAAATAGAATAGTTATGTTAAGACACATGTTTTATTGGTAGCCACTAGATGTTGTCTAAAAAACCAACAACTATCAAGAAAGAAGAGAGATTTAGGTGCTCATTACGTGGTGAGTCATATTGATGACATTGCATTTGCATGCACTTTCCTCGATAACGGTTCTTCGATCAACTTACTTCCTTTTGCTTTATATGAGAAGTTGGAGTTGGGCCCACTTTGCAAATCCATAGCATTGCTCCAATTCACAGATAAATCTATGAAGAAGGCAAAGGGAGAGATCAAGGACGTTATTATATCTATTGAGAGACAAGATTACAAAGTAGACTTCATTGTCCTTGAAAAGGATATCCCCAATCATTAGAGAGAGTCATAGATCATCCTTAGGACTCCTGAAGCTTCCTTCGATTATCAGATGGGGATGATGAAGTTCCATTCTCGAGGAAGAGAAGAAGAACTCAAAATGAAGCAAACAAAATGGCAGGGACCTATCTCAGAGTCAAATACATATTTCTCTTTATATTCTGAAGCCAATTGCAGATTTATTAGCACAATCGGGGTATGGAAACATAACCTGACATGACTGAGTGAGACCCTCTCATCTAGAGAGGATTGTGTATGTGATGCAGTTTGCGAGGTATTTCAAAGTTTCTTGAAAAATGGATCATCTATCTGTTCCTTTGATGACTTAGAGATCTCTTTAGATACGCTAGTTCTTGCTTTTGAGGAGCATTTAAAGGAGGTAGATTTATGGTCGGACGTGGCTTTAGCTGAAATACCATATTTCTTTAGCGATCTGACTCATTATTCAGTACAGTTGGTGGCTAGCACTATAGAGCTAACACTACCTCCATGCAACAGGGAACAATATTCAGCTACAGTTCAATCGGATTTGATTGATGATACCTTATTGCCAGAGTTGAAACCTCTACTATCTACACTCAAATATTCCTTTGTTACGGGACCTAAGACTAGATTCCCTATAATCATTAGTTATAAGTTGACTGTAGAATAGGAGTCTAGGTTGTTAGAAGTGCTTGAGAAGAACCGTCGCAATGCCATAGGATGGATACTGTTGGATCTTTTGGGTGTTAACCCTACTCTTTTCTCACACCATATTTATGTTGAGAATACTAGACCTTCTCATGAATTCCAATGGAGATTTAATCCAGATCTTCAGGAAGTGCTTAAGAAAGAAATTGAGAAATGGTGTGGAGGAGGATTTATATGCCCCATCTTTGACTCCAAGTGGGTGGCTGATGAATTTGCATTTCGTCATATTTATTCATTTATTTTAGCTTAAAATACCTTCTTAAACACCTGTAAATATTAACAAATTCATGTTTTTATTTGTTCTTATTCTTTTGTAAATATTGTACGAAAACCATTGTTTTTAACCTAAAATAAATAATAAATAAATGAAAAATAAAAAAAGAAAATACTGTATATATATGTATTAAATACTGTCCGACTCTAACCCTGAGTGAAGATCAAGACTTGACTTGATTGATGAGGAATAAAATAGGGGGAGATCAGGCCCAGTGCAGAAAAATAAAGAAAATTGAATTTCATTCATTCTCATTGTACAAATTGCGCACATGTCATCTATTTTGTATATAAAACCTTAATATATTTAATATATCACTCTATTCATTCAAAAAAATGTTTACCTCTTGAAACATGTACATAAAAATAAGTTGTAAATATTAAAAATAATTGCAAGAAGATTTATTATTCACTATGTAAATAATGAGATATTGAAAAAGACACAAAACCAAACTTCCCAGACTCATATCCACTTTCATTGTACTCTAAATAAAATAAGCTTCAAAATGACAATGATTTCATTAAATCGGAGTCAAGATGAAAAATGTGGCTTTTTGGAGTGTATTGTACAGTGTGTCGATATTATATATTGTGTGAATACATTTATTCCTTTATTTTTGGTATATATTTTTAAATATTATAGTTTAAAATACTTGTAAATATTGTATTCTACCTAACTAAAATGAAAATAAAAATAACATAAATCAAAATTGCCAAAAAAATAGTGTATATATTATACAAATACCACAATGTTATTGAATATAACTATTTATTTAACATAGTAAAGTATTTCGTAAAAATAAAATAAAAAATATTTGAGATACTTGTAAAATGTCCTAAATAAATGAAATAATAAATTATAAAATTATTTTTAAAAATAAATAATAAAAAATTAGTTTGTTGTATATATAGGTATATTTGCCAATGAATAAAGGCTATTACTTTTTTAACCAATTTAATTAATTTATTTAATTTAATAAAAATCTCCTAAATTATCTTTATTTAATTCTGCAATATTTATTTATTTAAAATTATTTTTGATTTTCAATTTAATTTATTTCACATTTTCACCCAACTTTGTCGTGTATTATCTTTTGTCTCACTCGAGGGCCACTCTAATTGGAGGACCCGGGTCTGTTGACCCGGGATACTCCCTCTTCCACCCTCCAACCCGACTAAGCCTCGTCATCGGAACTACTTTTCCTTTTTCTCCTTGCCAATCCACCTATTAATAACATCCAATTTCTTCTGCATTCTTCTCACCAAATTATCCAGCAGTCACGCCCGATCAATAATATCTTTATTTGTGCCACTTGATGGGGTTGGGGTGCACTTCCCTCCCTAGACGAGGATGAAACCACCTCAATAGCCATGTTAGATCTAATCTACATCATACGCAAACCTCTATGACTATGAAGTTGATTTGTACGGTGTAAGTACTAGTGGCTCTTGCCAACTGGAATGAAAAAGAACCGACTTCTCCAGCGTGACAACTCAATGATTCACCAATCTAGCAACTCTTTCCTCAATGATTGGGTATTCCCCTTCTACGTTCATGTGCATCCGACTGAAGAGGAGCGGCGAAGAGAAGAATGGATGGTAGCCAGTGTAGCTACATATCTGGGGATGCATGACCAGTGTAGTCAAGTCATCCAGGTGCATGCTCACATATTTTTGACTTTTGAGGCTCAAGCTTTCTTATTGACTATAAAATATATACACTCCGGCAGACATTTTATTTCAAATCAGGCATGCCCACTTTTTTAGAGTTCTTTCTCATTTTTTTAAAAAATACAATATACAAAAACATTTACATAAGGAGTTTTTCCTCTTGATCAAGAAGACTATCCCTCATTTGAAGCATTATTGAAACCCACAATATCTAGTCTTTAGATGTTGACGCCTCTTGATGGGTGATGAATCTACGTTTCATTATCTTTATTCTATCATTTTGGCCTTTAAACCCCTAGTAAATGCGTGTAAATAGGCTTAATTTAGGCATTTTAGAATTCATGCATCATTGTAAATATTGTATAAAATGTGGTTTTTAAAGCGAAAATTATAGAATAAAGAAAAGAAAAGAAAAAGAATAAAATATTGTAAATATTTTATGATCCGAAACCCCGAGACCTAGGCATCTCGATGAATAGGTCGACAAGGAATAAAGTAGGGGGAGATAAGGGCCTAAATACAATAAAAATACCTTCATTCTTATTCATTTCTTTATTCATTTTGGGACCTATTTTTGGTTCCAGTTTTTATACCTCAAATAAAGAAACTTTATACAAGAAAGTTGTAGATAATTAAATAAAGAAAAATACCAAATTGATTTCATTCAAAAATAATGTATAGATAAAAAGTTATGGTCTGAACAAAAATCCAGAATCCCAACTTCCCAGACCTGTATCTCACGAATGAGAACTCCAAATGTAGCAAACTCACCTTTAATTGTATATAGAATTGAATAAGCTATTTAATGGTGGTGATTTCGCATTTGGCGGAGCTACGGTTTGAAAGTTGAGTTTTGGACCCACATTGTATAATTGTACAGATTAAAATATTTGATTTATTATTTATTCATTATTTTTTTATTTTTATATTGTTATAATTTTGTAAATATTACTTGTAATATATATGTACATTAAAATCAGAAGAAAAACCCAAAAGAAATATAAAATAAAAATACCTATATAAAATACATAGGTATTATACCTATAAATATACCTATATGATACATACTTATATTTTTAAATATACAAAACACATCAATAAAATAAAATAAAAATAAATTTATATGTATAAAAATATTTTATAATTTTATAAAATAATAAACAAAATTAAAGAAATTAAAAACACGAAAATAAAAATAAAAGATTAAAATATATAGAAATAGATACCTATAAAGGGTATAAATGGCAACTTGTAATTATTAGCCTCATAAAAATAAATAAAAATCATAGAAAAATAATTTATAAAATAATAAACATT
Organism: Ottelia alismoides; assembly: GCA_037367405.1. NCBI lineage: Eukaryota > Viridiplantae > Streptophyta > Magnoliopsida > Alismatales > Hydrocharitaceae > Ottelia > Ottelia alismoides. Next base: position 92,468 of record JAZKJV010008416.1, on the reverse strand, counting down.
TTTTATTTTGTAACCATAATTTAATAAATTGATTTGCTATTTTTAATTGATTTTACAAGTATTTTTTCCAGGGATTTTCCTGGTTGGTCCACGTAGACCAACCAGGTGGAAGTTGACCACTGGACAACTCCCTGGTTCTTGCTCCTGCAGCCCGTCAGTTGCATTTTTAGCCATTTTCTCCCATTTTTCGAGGCTGCATGTTGCATTATTTGGCCTTATGTCCTTATTGACATGTTTATCCCCACATATCCAACATACACGCCCATACTTTTTATCAAGGATTGGATCATTGATTCGCGAGATACACCTCGATCTTTTTATCGTCTCGCCCACTCTCTGACACACCCCCTGCATTGTGTCAGATATTAGTTTTTTGGTGTTTTCTCCGAATTTTGGAGAGCGCGTTATTCACCATTTGGCATTGCTTCCTTCTTGACTTTTGTTCACCATGTATCGAGGATGCACGCACATGGAGTGCTTCGATATTTGGATCGTTGCATCGTCTGATACACCTCGTTCTTGTAGCCCCATCGACCACTCTTTCAAAAAGACCTCCAACCTTCTCTTACACTTTTGAACCCTTTTTGCCCTTTGCCAAGCTCTCCTTCCTGTAGGTCCTGGATAAAGGAGGTGACAGGTCCTCTCCGGCCTCCTTGTGGAGGCGTCTGGCGGAGTAAATCGGTGTCTCCACCCCCATCTCCGGTCGTGGTCGTCGAGGTCCATAACACCTCATAACTTCCTCTATTTTTAACTCCTTCATGCTAACACCGCATAGCCAAAAATGACCTGTAAATAGCCTAACCCGTCAGCCACTTAGATTGACCAGAATGATCCTTCAGTGTGCTAATAGATCAATCAAGAGGATAAGGGGCATTTTCAAGTATGTTACTATAATGGTGCAAGGCATGAGCTTCCCAGTTGATTATGTCGTCCTGGATATGCACAAACCTACACCATTACTCCATACCGCTATAATACTTGGTCAATCATTCCTCAAAATGATTGAAGTAAAAGCTTATTATAGTACTGGAGAGATAACCTTTCACTCTCACAATGATAAGGTGAAGATTGAGACAATCCCAGATTCAAGGCCATCTTCACCACCACCAGCAGATGCAAGAGAGATGAGTATAGTAGTTTCTAAGGACTTTGATTTTCTAGTTGAGATTCAAGAGATTGACTTACTTGCTGATTTTATGGATACCCAGGAGTTCCTTTCTCAGAAGGAACCCCTAGAAAGCACAATCACATTTAGCTCCCTTGTTGATGATTCAGAGTTGTTAGCTGATGGACTGTTTGAGATGTTGTTTGAGGATCAGTCTGAGTTACAGTCAGAGTTACATTTGAGATTCCTGATACACTTAATTGTGAGATTACTGTTGAGATACCTCCTTCTGAGATATCTGAGCCACATACAGATTTACCGGAGATATTCACTGACGAGTTACTTTTTACTAAGATTAGTACTGAGGTATCTGAACCTTTCGTTGATGAGTTTACAGAGATATTTGAGGGACTTGATGAGTCGTCCTTGTCTGATCAGGGATTATTCCATGCAGATCTATCTGATACTTTACATGTCGATCTTACAATAGACATGGTAGACATTTCATGAAGAGTAGATCGTATACCTTCTACAAGTGTAGTTGCAGAGGTTGTTGTAGAGTCGATTCATACACCACCTGAGCTTACCCTCATCTCTGAAGTATGCCTTCCTTGCGGATGCCCCCCCAAATGTTTCCGGTCATCAGCAGTTCGTAGTTGACCGACAATCAGGAATCTCATGTGCTAGAAGTTCTTGAGAGAATGTGCAAGGCTATTGGCTGGAGTATTTCAGATCTCTATGGGAATAGTCTTGCTATGTGGTCACATCGCATCTACTTAGAGGATGACACCAGTCCGACCCGTTAGTTTCAACACCATCTCAATCCTAATCTCCGAGATGTTTTCTTGAAAGAGATCAGGAAATGATGTGATGCTGGCTTTATTTATCCCATTTCGGGTTCCAAGTGGGTCAGTCTGTTGCATGTGGTCCAGAATAAATCCAGGATCACAATTGTGATGAATGACCATGGTGAGGAGATTCCAACTTGTGTACCCACTTCATGGTGTCTCTGTGTAGATTACCAGTGCCTAAACTCAGCGACCAAGAAAAAACACTTTCCATTGCCCTTTATTGATCATATTATTGAGAGGTTGTAAGGGAAGGGGTTCTTTTGTTTCTTGGATGGGGGTACTCATGACATAACGAGGTAGCAATCGCTCTTTAGGATCAAGAGAAACTACTTTTACTTGTATGTTTGGCACCTACACCTTCGGACAGATGCCCTTTGGATTGTGCAATGCCCCCGCCACATTCCAAAGGTGGATATTGGTTGTTTTTGCTAACATCGTAGGTAGTTTCCTCGAGGTCTTCATGTTTCTCGATCTACAGAGTTTTGACTGTTGTCTTAATTCTTTAGATCGAGTACTTCATAGAAACTGTGAGGTAAACTTAGTGCTCTCATGGGAGAAGAGCCACTTTATGGTGATTAATGGGATTGTACTAGGCCATGCTATCTCCATACAGGGTATGGAGGTTGACCTGTCTAAGATTGTTGTGATCTCCGAGTCAGAGTCACCGCAGAGTCGGAAGCAGTGGAGATCATTTCATGGACATGTTGCATTCTGTAGGCAATTTATTAAAGACTTCAACAAGATCATCATGCCTTAGACTGAGTTTATGTGCAAGGAGAATGAGTTTATTATTGATGAGAAAGTCCACATTGCCCTTCATTAGATGAAAGATATGGTTAATTTTGCTCTTGTCCTTCAACCATCCGATTGGTCTCTTCCCTTTGAGATCATGACAGACATGTCAGATTTTGCAATTAGAACTATTTTAGGGTAGATACAAGATGGTGAACCAATTTCCATACACTATGCTAGAGAGACTCTGGATGAGGCACATTGCAATTACATAGTAATAGAGAAGGAGATGTTAGAAGTGTATTCACATTAAAAAAGTTTCGTTCCTATCTTCTAGGTTCACATGTGATTGTTTACACAGATCATACTACCATATAGTACATACATGCCAAGGAGGATGCCAAACCACACCTTATCAGATGGGTCCTTCTTCTCCACGAGTTTAATTTAGAGATTTAAGAAAGGCTTGGAGTAAAAAAAGTTGTGGCAGATCACCTTTCTCGGATATCAAGTGCAGAGTCCCCTGAGCAGCTACTACTTCCTATTTTAGAGAGCTTTCCAGTTGAGGCTATTTTTTCTATTGCCTCACTCCCATGGTACGTCGATATTGTGAACTATCTTGTCTCTAAGAAAGTTCCACAAGATTGGCCTAAGCATAAGGTAGATAGATTCTTGTTAGAGATTCATTTTTACTAGTGGGAGGATATGTACCTATTTCGTGAGGGTAAAGATTATATCCGGAGGAGGTGCATTCCTCAAGAGGAAGACACTAGTGTGCTTGAGCATTATAACAGTAGAGCCTGATGGGCATCATTTGGGGAAGCACACGACAATGGAGGTACTTCAATGCGGCCTATGGTGGCCAACACGTTTCAAGGATGCTATCGATTATGTTCGAGGTTGTATTGATTATCAGAAAATGGGAGGAACTGTCGATTCCAAAGATACCATACCCATGATATATATCTAGATTTATGATATTTTTATGCTTTGGGCATAGACTTCATGGGACCATTCCATGTCAACCAGGGATTTTTGTACATCCTTCTTGTAGTGGATTATGTTAGTCGTTAGATGGAAGCGATCCTCACCCAAGAAGTTGATAGTTGTACAGTTTGTTCCTTCCTTAAATACATCATCATTGCATAGTTTGTGATACCCAAGATACTCATTTCAGATGGGGGATGCCATTTTATCAATCGAGAGGTCAGAAATCTTGTGAAGGAGCACGCCATTAAGCATAGAGTTATGTCTCCTTACCACACACATACTAATGGCTTGGTTGAGATTTTGAGTAGGGAGATCAAGACAATACTTAAGAAAAATGTATGTACAGATAGGAAGAACTAGTCTCAGAAGCTTGACTCTATTCTATGGGCTTTTCAGACGGCGTACAAGTCTCTATTGGGCATGTCTCCTTATAGATTGGTTTATGGAAAGACATGCCACTTGCTAGTTGAGCCGATACAAAAATCTTTATAGGCATTCTGTGTATGCAACTTAGATTATGAGAGAGTCGGTCAGAGTAGGAAATTGGATCTGAATAGATTGCTGGAATTCCAAGATTTCTCCTAAGACAACTCACTTATGTATAACAAAAAAGTCAAGCTTTGGCATGATTGACACATTAGGAGAAAGACTTTTGTCACTGATCAGATAGTGTAGTTGTTTGATGCAAAATTGAAGTTGTTTCCCGAAAAGCTTAAAAGCAAATGGTCAAGACGAGAGTGGTGCATGACAATGGTAGCATTGTCATATATGGGTTGTCATATGATGCACAACCATTTTTTGTGGACAGACAGTTGCGGAAGCCATATCTAGATCATGATACATTCTTGTCAAGGGTTGATTCTAACCATTTGGTATCAGATGATGAGTTTTTGACATCTTCTGCGTCTGATACATGAGTTGATATTTGTTTATATGTATCCTTTCTATTTATTCTTGCTTCTTCCATTTTATTATCCACCTCTTTCCCGTGTTATACCTAGGATGCACTCTATCATGAGTACAAGGGAGGTGAATGACTTGTGTTGTTCTTTTCTTTTCCTTTCATCACTCTTGTTGTTTTTTCCTATACTAAGGGATTCGTTATCCTAAGTATTGGAGGAGTGATGTCGTTCATTTCATTCTTCTTTCATGTTTTTATTTCAGAGATCCATTATCCTAAGTATTGGAGGAGTGATGTCGTTCATTTCATTCTTCTTTCATGTTTTTATTTCTTTCTATTTCTTTTGTTCCCTCGCATGTCTTTCAACTTGTTGATATTCTTTTTCTATACTTAGGTATCTTTTACCCTATGTATAGGGGAGGACAAGTCAAATCGTTGAGTTTTTACATTCTTTTCTTTGGTTTTCCCCGCTTGTACTGTCTCTATACTCAGGATTATTTGATCCTAAGTATACGAGGGATCACTGACTTCTATTCATTTGATTCATTATTCTTTGAGTCATTGTTGTATAGATTCTTGTCACTTCTTTATACTTAGAACAAGTTATGTCTCCCTTTGTTGCTTCTTTGTCACTATGAGGACATGGTTCGAGCTAAGTATGGGGGTTCGTAAATATTGTATATATACTTTAGCCATAACTTGTAATTTTGGTTGTTAATAATGGCTATTAAATTGGACAATAATTGATTGTAAAAAATTTGTAAAAAATCTTTGAAAAATTCAGTTGTAAAATAGTTTTGTAAAATATTTGTAAAATTGTTTGTACAAATGTTTTGTAAAATATTTGTAAAAATTCTTTGTAAATTTGTTGTAAAAACCTTTATAAAATTAGTTTTGTAAAAATGTTTGAAAATGATTTTGTTTGGAAAATCTTTATAAAGTATATTGTGTTAAAATTAATTATATTTTAAATTTTTTAAAGCAATATTTTGTAAAAATGATTTGTAAAATTTTGTAACTAGTTTTGAAAACTATTTGCAAAATGGTTGTAAAATATGTTTTATAAAATTTTGTAAAATATTTTGAAAAAGATTTTTTGTAAAATACTTTGTAAATGTTTGTAAAAACTTTTGTTAAATTGTTTGTAAAATATTTTTTCACCATGTCTATAAATAACTTATTTGTACATATTATTTTTATATATTACTTGTATAAAATGTTTGTAAATAGAACTTTTAATCACCTTGAGAATATGTGAATAAAATTCTTTTATTAAAACACTTGTATAAAACTTGTATAAAGCGTATATAAAATTCTTTATTAAAACTTGTAAATAAAATTTCTTTGTCGTAAAACCCATCTTGTAAAATTTGTACATAAAACATGTAAATATTGTTTTTGTAAAATATTGTAGAAATTGTGTATAAATATTGTAGATAAGTTTTGCATAAAATTCTTTGTAAATGTGTGTAAAATACTTGTAAACTCTTGTAATTATGTATAATTCTTCTTATAAAAAACAAAATAAAAATTGAAAAATTAAAATACATAAGATTTACAAAACTCACGAAAAAGTTTTCAAAAATATTCGTCTTTTTATTTCATTTTCTTTTCTTCTCTTTGAAAAAATGCTTTGTTTATATTTTCTGCATTTTCTTATGCATTTTAAAAGTGAAATTTGATGCTTAAACTAATATGAAACAAAATCGAAGGATGGAGCTTGGTTAAGACCTTAATCTACTTAATTTCAGATGAACCTTATAGGAATTGGAGTTGAGACTTTTTAGGTCCAGTGACTTAATTGTTTTAGTCCACAAGACTATATTCACTTGTCATCTTGATTAGTCTAAGTAGAATATTTCATACATATGCATGGTTCTTTTAGACAGAGACCTAACTTGGACAAGCTCTTTACATCTAGCTCTTCACTGATGAGGTGGTGAGGGTTACAATCCTCTGGAAAGAGATGCATGTGAATGGAAACATACACAATCACCTTGAGTGGCCAGTGCACCCCAACCTAGTCTAGTGGCATGGACGTCTAACTACGGGAGTTGTGGGTCGTAATAAAGCTTCAACAGAGGGATGGTCTGCTGGTACAATTTTTCTAGGACCCAAGACATGTGCGGAAAGAAAGATTCTACAACTATGGGAAAGATTCCACATCTATGGGGTTACAATAAAGATCTATGTAGTGCGGCAATTCTTTCCATGATGTAGAAGCAATTATGTATCAAAAAAATCATTCATGTATATATTTAACCACATTGGTCCAGCTTCGGAGAGACTGCAGATCTTAGTGGAGACTTGGCTATGCTGGTCGACTTCATAAGGAGATGTGGCTACACTGGCCATACTCCAGTTCTCTTCTTATTCTTCTACTTCTACCCATTTGATTGTGAATACATCACGTACGTGAACTTAGAAGGAAATACCATGCTCCTCGAGGAAAGAGTAGTTAGATAAGGAAATTAGGGTCACCCTCCTAAGAGAAGGCCGGTCTTTGTCATTTCTGATGTGGAGAGCTATATTTCACATACACTATACAAGTATATTAATATTCATCAGAATTTGTGTATGAGGACTTGTTCTTACCTGACTGTTGAGGCGACCTGAATAGGAGTCTTGTGGAACTTAGAGTCTACTAGATTTTAACTCTAATTCTCAATAAGGTTCGACCAAACTAATAATCAAAAGGTCTGACTGAGCTCCATACTTTTGATTTTATGAAGAATACTTTAAAAATTAAATTGTTCTAAATTCTTTTTTCCATTTCTTCTTTTTTTAGTCACGTATTCTTCCAATAAGTGTTTTTAAGGGACTAGCAAAGGTAAAGTATATAGAGATGATGAATATGTATTTCATCATCTTTATTCATTTATTTTAGCTTAAAATTCCCTGTTAAATACCTGTAAATATAATAAATTCATGTTTTTATTCCATCTTATTTTTTATAAATATTGTACAAAAATCATTGTTTGTAACCTAAAATAAATAAATAAAGGAATATATAGAAAATAAAGACTATATATATGCAATAAATATAGGCTGACTCTAACTCAAAGTGAAGGTCAAGACTTGACCTGATCGACAAGGAATAAAGTAAGGGGAGAGAAGGCCTAGTGTAGGAAAATAAAGAAAATTGAATTTTATTCAATTTCATTGCACAAATTGCACATATGCCATCTATTTTGCATATAAAACCGCAACGTATTTTATTTATCACTCCAAATAAAATGTTTTCTTCTTTAAACTTGTACATAAAATTAAGCTATAAAAATTAAAAATAAATGCAACAAGATTCATTATTCATTATGTAAATAATGATACTTTGAAAAGGTGCAAAACCAAATTTCCCAGACTCATATCTACTCCATAAAAACTCAAAAATAAACAAACTCACTTTCATTGCACTCTAATTAAATAACCTTCAAAATGACAATGATTTCATTAAAATCAGAGTCAAGATGCAAAATGTGACTTTTTGGAGTGTATTGTACATTGTGCCTATATTATATATTCTGTGAATATATTTATTTCTTTATTTCTTGTACATATTTTTGAATATTGCATTTAAAAATATTGTAATTATTGTATTTTATCCGACAAAAATGAAATTAAAAATATAAAAATGAAAATCCACAAAAATAAAATAGTATATATTGTGTACAAATACCACTATGTATATTGAAATTATATCTATTTACTAACTGAATATTTTTAAAAAAAAAATAAAAAATTACTTAAAATCCTCGTAAAATGTTAAAAATAAAAAATAATAAATTATATAATTATTTACAAAAATAATAATTAAAAATCACTTTGGTGTATATATAGGTATATTTACCTATGAATGAAGGGTATTATTTTATTTTTAACCATTTTAATTAATTCATTCAATTTATTAAAAATCACATAAATTATCTTTATTATTTCCTAACATTTAATATTTGCACTATTTATTTATTTAAAATCATTTTTTATTTTTTATTTAATTTATTTCACATTTTGACCCTACTTTGTCGTGTAGTGTCTTTTGTCTCATTCTAGGGCCACTCTTATTGGAGGTCCCAGGTCTGTTGACCCGTGTCAGCTCCTCTTCCACCCACCTACTAGATTAAGCCTCTTCGCCAGACCTACTTTGCCTTTCTCTCCTGCCCAATCCACTCTCTAATAACATCTGATTTCTTCTACATTTTTATCACTTGATTATCCAACAATCTTGCCCGATCAAAAATCTCTTGATCCGTGCATCTATTTGCGTGCTACTCCACATCGAAATCCGTTAGACATCATGTGCCATATATCGTCACCCCAGCTTTGCCTCACATGATCGATCTATTTTCCACCCTAATTTTGTCCAAGGTTGATCCTTGGAGCGAGGTGCAGTGATAGGCATATTCTCCACAACTAGGAGACACGATCCATATCACGACATTAGAGCTCTACCAAGTCGTCTAGATTCTCCACCTAACATCGTGGATCGAGGTCGTAACCTCATTTATCTAGCGTAGGAGGTAGAATTAGGTAATTTTCTTTTTCTTTCACTTTTAATTCTGCTTTGATTTCTTTGAGTTAATCATATCTTCAACATCTGCCTCCAATCTGCTCGATCGGGGGTGCTTCAATCTTCAATTTTTTATTCTGACCATCGCTTCACACTCGCACGACCTTTCATGACCCTCTCCCGTATCTTGACCCCCAGGTGCAGTCAAATATGACATTTCGACTCCTCTCTGACCATGCCTCCTAGAGTCGACCCATTCACTTTTTTTCTTTCTTTTCAGCCTGATAACATGGCTAGAAATCCCTCCGAGCATAAATAGATTATTTGCAAGAGTCAGGGGCACTTTTTGAGATGGGAGTAGCACCTGGAGACTCCCTTCGAGCTGTAGGTGACTGATATCCGTTTTAATCGGTCAGATGTTCCACATAATGAAGGAACATCGTCGTCGAGGCGACCAAGAAAGAAACATTAGTAGATGAACAATTAATCCATAATATGTATAAAGCAATGAAAAACAAATACGTGGACGTAAAAATTTATTATAACTCTACAATGTATGTGTATAGTGCAAGTATGTGGAGCGTCGAACACATGGAGCAAACGGGAGATAGGGCAAATAAACGATAAATTTGTGTGCTTCATGTTGCCAATTTTTTGTGGGCTTTTAGTTTTATATTTTTAAAATTTTATTTTACTTTTTGATTTTTTTAATTTTATAATTTATATTTCCAATTTATATTTTCTGATTTTTATTTTTTTCTTTTTAAATACATAATGTAGAATATATAAGGCCATAAATACAATACATGGTATAATAATTATAGATACCAATAAAATAATCAAAATACAAAAAATTATTTTTGGGTTTTAAATATTTTTTATTTTTTTGTGATTTTTTAAATGACTTTGCTAATTTTTATATATTTTTAAAGTTAAAAATGTCCCAAAAAAGAGATTAATAAAATATTGGACTAATTTCGAAATTAAAATAAAAAATAATGTACAAAATTGTCCAAATAAATTTTAATAGATAATTAATAATATAAAAAATTATAAAATTGAAATAGATATTTTAGGGACTTTTTAGATTTTTATAAAGGATTTTGTAGCTTTATAAATTTTATATATTTTCTTTTTCTATTTTTAGTGATTTTGGTCTCAAGACTCAAAATACTTAAATAAACGATAAATATTTTCTCTGGAGTTTTTCAAAATGATTTTATATTCTTAATGGGTTTTTAACTCAAATAAGGACTCTTTGTGCTTGTTTTAATTTTATAAAATAGGAAAAAGTCCTAAAATGATATTATAAAAGTGTGGCATGAAAATATATCCTAGAAGGAGCTTACCCTAATTTTAGAGATTTTTTATTTTAGACGGTCGTGGCCGAAACTGGGACGCACACCAGATCTGACGACGGAGGAGGTGTCTGCAAGAACTGGGGAAGAATTCACGTACGACGAGCTTCGAATGTCGAAATCTCCTCACTCAAATGTGTTATCGACCCTCATATGGGTCCCTCAGGTCCGTGGTTGAAGCGCACAACTCTAGGAGGGCTCAAAGAGGTTCGGGGCCCAGTGATGGGGACCTGGAGCTATGTGGCAAATGGCGGCACCTAGAGCTGCTCTTACTCCATCATTTGACCTGCGGATGAGGTCCCTTGTGGCTCAAGGCCTGTGCAGTTGAAACAAGGGGTTGAGGGAAAAATGCCTTGACCCGTTAAATGGTGAAATGGTGGATGGTGCGTCGTGGTGTGGGTCTCTTGCGGAGAGACGAAAGGCGGAGATCATGTGGCTCGATCCAGAAGGGATCAAGGCGAATGTGCACGTCGGGAGGCGGAGAAGGTAATGAGGAGTCTTCTCTATGTGGAGTGGAGTCAAAACAAGAGGGTACTGTGGTCAACGGTTGATGGCCGAAGCTCTGAAGCTTTGGTGAGAACTAATTTGAAATCTAAGCTAATGCAATAATTAAACACACCATAACGATGCAATTTCAAAACTTAAGACTAACACTAACCTAAAAAATGAATAAAATTACCTCAAGTGGGCGTGAGCTGCAAGATGGTACCTCGACATTGGCAGGTAGCGAAGGTGGTTTGGACTATCCTCCACCTTGCTCCTTCCCCTCTGCAAAGTGTGGGTCGGCCTCCTAACACAAGTTGTAGACCTAGAGCGCTCCGAGGGGTGAAAACAAGGGAAAATCGAACCAAAAATGAAGAGGGGTGAGAAGGTGTATATGTACAGTTTGAGGACGAATTACCATCAAGGAGAGATTTTGGATGCAGGAGGAAGATATGGCGCATGAGATGCATCCAACGTGGATCATGGATATAGAGTGATGAGATCTCGTGAAGACTCTACATCTCCTCGAGTAGTGTATCACAAGGTAGAAAATCAAGAAGAGAGGTGTGTTCTTGGTTCTGACAAAGCTTGGACTCAAGTTAGATAGTTGACCTCAGTCAACACTCGAAGCAACCTGGTTGGTCCACGTTGACCAACCAGGAGAAACTGACCCCAAAAATCATTGCAAATTCTTTAATAAATAATGAATAATTTTATTTATTTTCAGTTTCAAAAAGAAAAATTGTTTATTATTTTCTATAGTATTTTATTATGTTTTTTATTTAACTTTTTTGAGTTTATTTATTACAAGTTAATTTTCAGGGCTTTATTTATAGGTATATTTATTTATATTTTGTATGTTTTATTTTTATTTTGTATTTGTGATTTTATTATTTTTATCTCTTATTTTATAAAATTATCATTTATTTCTGTGCTCATAAATATATTTTTATTATATTTTTTGATGTATTTTGTACACTTTAATAAGTATAACTGTATATTATATAGGTATAGGTATTTTATCTAAGTATTATGTATACATATTTTATTTTTGTGTTTTATTTATGGTTTTCTTGTGCTTAAGAGTTGTACATATACTATAAATAATATTTACAAATTATAAAATTCTAAAATTAAAAAAATAATAAAGAATAAGTAAAATGAATATTTTATTCGGGTATGTTGTACAATCGGGGTCCAAAACCTAACTTTCACAACTTAACTCCAAAAAATATGAAATCACATTCATTAAATAGATTATTAAAATTATATATAACTAAAGTTGATTTTGATACATTTTGATTTTTATTGAGGAGAAATAGGTCTAGGAAGTTGGGATTTTGGCTTTTTATTTAGAGTATAAAATGTACACTGTCTATTATTTTAATATGAAATCAAATTTGTATTTTTCTATATATTATCTACAAATTTATTGTACAAATTTTCTTTATTTGATATATAAATAATAGAAATAAAATAGGTCCCAAAAGTGGGTTATTGATTAATAAAAGAATGGAATTTTAATATCTTTTGGCCCTTATCACCCCCGAATTTATTTCTTGTCAATCCAGTCATAAAGATGCCTAGGTATCAGGGTTTAGGGTCATAAATTACTGTTTGCATTTTATTCTTTTTCTTCTATTTTCTTTATTATTTAATTAGCATTGAATTTTTTTTATACACAATTGGAACAAATAATGAATGTTAATTTTTACAAATAATGTTATATACATGCATTACCTAGGTCTTTTAAGGACAAAATGATAGAATAAAGGTGATGGAATGGAGATTCATCACCCCCTATACCTGCATTTGCAAGTCCCTAACAAACACTTATGCAATAATTGCAAAAAATTAAAATAAGAAAAGAAAAGGAAATAAAGTGGATTGAAATTAATTTTTAAACTTGTCTTCGCAAAATCAAAGTTTGGAGCTCAGGTCAGACCTTGGTGTTTAAATGTGTGTGGAACCTGTTCAAGAACCAGATTTAAAAGACAACAGCCTCCGAGAGTCACAGAACATGGTTCAAACCACCTCAATAGCCATGTTAGATCCAATCTACATAATACGCAAACCTTTATGACTATGAAGCTGATTTGTACGGTGTAAGTACTAGTGGCTCTTGCCAACTGGAATGAAAAAGAACTGACTTCTTCAGCGTGACAACCCAATGATTCATCAATCCAGCAACTCTTTCCTCAACAATTGGGGTATTCCCTTCTACGTCCAAGTGCATCCGACCGAAGAGGAACGGTGAAGATAAGAATGGACGGTAGCCAGTGTAGTGATGAACCTCAGTTTCATCATCTTTATTTGTTATAATTAACCCCCTTGCTTAAGGTTTTGTCAATAAATCCCTGTTAGTGTCTAATAATTAACAGAGTCCTAAATAAATTAAAAACGACAAAAAAATGACAAAACAAAAATTCGTGGTATTTTTAGACATAAAAATACCCTCAAAAATATTTCGTGTCCTCGTTTGATCTCTTTTCGAGTTTTGGTCAACATGAAACTTGTAGAGCTCGTCAAGATCTACAACTTTCATGTTTTTAGTTTTCTCAAATTCGACCAAATAAGCCCTCAAAAATCAAAAATACTCTTGCAATAACCTGATTGGGCCACGTGGCCCAATGTGGGCGAGCCACGTGGCCCGGCCCCTTTGTCTGATCCGCCCCCTTTCTAGACCGTTGGATCCGCCCTCTTGATCCAACGGCCAGCAGCCCTCCACGTTCTCTGTCTCCCTCAACCGTCCGATCACCTTTCCCCTTAATCCACACCGCACTTAAGCGCCTGCACCAAAGCTTGACACGTGGCACGCTGAGAGCCCTTTGATCGCAAGTCAAATCCTCCATCTCCACCGTTAGCTCCTGGCCATCTTTCAGCCGTTCGATCACTTCCCACTCTCCATCTTTACCCTCCATTCGCGCCGCGCCCCCAGCCCGACACGTGGCGTTTCCATCCGCCACCGATCACATCGCCCCGGATGCTATCAGCACCGTCGCTCCACGCCCACTTCTCCACCGTTGGATCTTCAGATCCAACGGTGGATCTTCGTCGTCAACCTCCAGACCCCCTCTCTTCCCACTATTTCCACCTCGCGAACATCCCTCGCCCTTCCTATTTCCCTCATCTCCTCCGACGACCGCGTACTTCGCCAACTGCCCCACGTTCTTCCCCACTCTTCCCTCCACCTCGCGAGACCTTTGACAAACCACGCACACCTCTCCACTCGTCCCATTTCGCCTTCGAAACCACGTCGTCCACCATCACCTCCGCCGAGTCCAACCTTTAAATCCACCGCCACCTCGCATCTTCGCCGGCGTCCGCCTTTATGTGGGAAACCTCCCAGCGAGCCCCGCCCCCCGGTGACAGCGAGGTGGCGGTGAGGAGCGCGAAGACGAAGGTCCGCCCCGGTGACGACCCCTGGCCATGGTAGGCCAGGTCTGCGGAGCTCCGCCTCCGCCAAGCTGCTCCCCGTAGCCGGGGGAGTCCAGCGATGACCCCGAGGTCCTCCGATGACCTCGAGCACAGGCCCCCGCTCCGCCTCCGATCAGGTAAGATCCTCCTTCTTCCTCTGTATTTTTAGTTATTTTCTTTTAATTTTCTAGGCCTCTCCGGCCACCTCCTCGTTCCGATGACCATCCATTTAGACTCGCCACGCCTCCCCCCTCCTCGCGACCATCTCCGACACCCTACTTCTCCTCCCCAGAACCTCATCACCCTCCTGCCATCTCCTCCGCCCTCGCGGCGGAGGAGCTCCGAGCTCCCCATCTTCTCCATCCTCGATGAGCTCCCACTTTCATCCCACGCTCACGCACGCACTTCTTTCGCTTCGGCTACGCTTTACTAACCCTGCAGGTCGTCAATCTGATCAATGGCCGGAGCTTCGCCTGAGCATGCTTCGTCACCTCCGCCTGCACACTCCGAGCTCCGATGGTCGACGCTGGTAGCCCAAGAACCTTCCCCGAGTTCCACGCTTCATCGAGAACCATTGATTGGGCTGAGGGGAGGTCGACCGTGGCAGAGAGAGAGCGGCGGAGTCGGGGCTCCCTCGCCGGAGCTCGATTCCCGCCGCCTGCTAACGATGAAGATGGAGGAGCAGCTGCCGTCGGATGTCCATCAGCTGACGGCTTGGATTCAGCCACGTCGCCAAGATCGCTACCTCCAGATGCCGTTGGATCCTTGTGATCCAATGGTGCCCAGTCAGCCACGTGTCAGAACCGGGCCTACTCCGAGCCTTAGTGCCCTCGCCAGAGGCTTGGATCCGCCGAGCCTGTTCCGAGCCTGCAGGAGCCTCGGCCTACTCCGAGCCTATGCCAAAGCAACCCTAACCTCTGCCGAACCTCAGCCTTCCTCCGAGCCTAGCCTTACGTGCCCCAGGCACGTGGTGGCTGGGAAAATTGTAGAGGACCCCTGCCGACTTCTCCAATTTGCATTTAGGTCCAGACATCACGTGTTATGCATGCGCGCCTGGGGTATTTTGCAATCTACACCCTGCGGGTTCTAATAATTGCAAAAATACCCCCGCGCGCATGGGGTATTTACAGGGAAGGCCTCGCGGTTATTTTATTTACAATTTGGCCCTTCCCAGGGACCTATATGCTAGTTATCTTTCATGTTTTATTGCATTTATGCCCTTATCTTTGAACTTGAATATCTTTAGCCTCGTAGCTCCGATTAAGTTGATTCCAGTTTCGTTTTGAAGCTCTTCTCATCCTCTTCATTATGGCATGATTAAATTTCAGATTTGATACTATGAACTGTGATGTATTATTTTCTTATCTAAGTGTCTTGAAATTTTTTTGATTTGTCATGCCCACGTGCTTCATATTAGTAGAGGCTTCTTTTTGTCAAACTTGGATTGACTCGTGATTTTTTTTATGGCTCAAGTGACTTTCATTTCAGGGCATATCACTAGCTTTGCATGTATATTCCTTTGCATGATAAAAAAATGTTTAAAAAAAATGAATGTTCTTTTGAATGCATTGCCTTGTTTTGTGTCTTTGCATCATTTGACCTATGTGCCTTTAACTCAAACACTTGATTAAATATGCTTAAGTCCGATTAATATGAGAGAGGCTCGTGTCCCTGAGTTCGACCTTGGTATCTTGCCAAGTAAAAAAAATAATAATGATCATCTCATTTTGATTTCTATACACATATTTAAATGAGATGATCTTTTGATGAGCCCATCTCGGCCCGACTGCTACGACATTATTAAGTGCTAAAAACACTATATTAAAGGGCCGATTTTCCGGCTCATCAAATGGCGCCGTTGCCGGGGACACGGCTCATTTCTTTTATTTTTTGGATTTTTGTGTGATTAATCTAGTGTTTCTTTTTATAGGTTAAATAGTCATATATTTTGCATATAAAGTTTTTCCTTCCTTATTTGATCTCTAACAATTGTTTCTGTGGCAGGGCCCTTGATGGATCAAGGAGGCGAGGAGCAGGAAGTTCCCCGCTGCGAGGAGCCGCAGGAGCATGCTTGGAGCAAAGGAGGAAGAAAAGAAAAAAAAATGCGTGTCTCTCATTTTTGTTGCATTATATTGTTAATAAACTCGTCTTTTACAGCGGTCTTCGATCGAAGACTCGCGATTGTAATCGAACGATCGTGGTTGTGTGGGGATCGTCCCCACTTGAGTGTCGACCTAGGACCTAGGCACACGGCTCTCCGAGCTCAATTTTCATATTTTATTGTGCTTGATCGTAGGTTAGGACACACTCAAAATATAGACGCACTTAATCTCGCATCACTTAGCTAAAATTCATGGATATCAATCACCGCTAATAGATGTATGATTAGGAGCGGCTTTTATTCGACTTGCATACTTAGATTTTGGTTTTCAAAACGGCCCAGATTTTTTTGCGGCTTTTATCGTCAAATCACTGCATGATTTTTCGCTTAGCCTCGATCGCGTTTTTTCTTCATCGTATACATGTTTTTATCGGCTTTCATTTTTTCTAGATTGATCACCTAGGATAAATGGAAAATGGAATGAACGGTAGACGATGATTTTCTGATTGATGGCTAACCATAATTCAGTGATAATTTAAAATAAAATTGGGACTGTTAATTGCAAGTCAACCAAAAATGGAGTAAAATTCGGTTTTGGGAGAGCAATACCCTCGCTTACGCAATAATTTTCCTTCACATTTTTTCTTTGCGTAAAAATCAAATGTTTTATCACCAATAAAATAGACAAGATAATAAACCAACTTAGGTTGGTTTGATGTGTGAGTTGGTGAAAATACGGGTTTGCTTGCTTGATTGAGCCGTATGTTTTACGAGACACAACCCCAAAACCGTAGTCACTCCATTCCATCTACAAGATTCAAAACCGCTCACTTGTATATTCATCCCTCTTCTTCGTTCATCTTGGGTCCCTTCCAACATCAAATTCCATCTTTATACTTAGGCTAATCTCAGCCTAAGTATAGGGGGGACCCAAGTCCCTGTGATTTCTCTACTCATCTTTTCTTGCCTTTATACTTAGGTTATTTCTAACCTAAGTATAGGGGGAGCCCCTCTATGTCCCGTATATTCTTCTATATTTAAATGGACCTATGTTCTTGTAACATCTAGTGCTATGAGGACATAGCAAAGTTTAAGTATAGGGGGGTATACCGTATATACCGTATATTTACTTTAGCTATAATCTGAAAAATTTGAAAAATTAAAAACTTTTTGGCTAAGGCAAAATTCATTGGACTAAGAAAACTCAAAGGATTTTCGCGGTTTTTCGATATTATGTTACACTATTTTATAGAAATATTTTCAAAAATGATTTTTGAAAATGTTTTGAAAATTTTTTATTTTGTGTGACACGGGTTTTGAAAATTCGCCATCTCTTTTCAAGAAAGATTGAGTCTAACTTGTGTTTTAACTTTTTTAAAATCCATAAAAATCAGAAAACCCCTAAAAACCTTTAGGAGTTATTAGTGACTAACTAAGCCCAATTAAGTCAGCCGCGTTCAGTGAGGGTTCGCCCTTAGCAGATTGGATGGTTTAGAGGACATCGCGCAAGGCCCCGTCCTCAAGCAACGGGCTTCGGCCTGTACTTACATCCATACTGGCTGAACCGCGAATGCTCAATTGAGCTTAGGAAGTTCTAATATCTCTTGAAGTTAAAAAAAAAACAACAAAAAAAAAACAAAACAAAAAAACAAAAAAAAAGTGTCTTGTCTTTGAATGAAGAAGTTGGATTAGTCCTCTACATTTTCACATTCACCCAGGATCTGATTCGGTCAAGAAGACTTAGCTTTTAGAAGTCTTTGAGATTTTAGGATAACCTGCCTTAGCCATCAGGGTCTTCGACTTAATCATCCATATTCCCCTAGGTTTCTAGATTTGCATGCTATATTCCATGCTTAGTCTCAGACAAAAGAATATGATCAGCACATCACATGCACGACTGCGGTTTTGATTGAGATGAGTTGATTTTTCACCTGAGGGATTGGGATGAGGAAGTCGAATTTGGATTTTGATCTAATGATGTTCGAGGATGGGATAAAATCTTTGGAGGCTTCAGGAAACCTGAGTGTCAGCAATATAAGCCAGTATGAGAACTTGATTCTTATACTAATCTCTTGATATTGACCTAAGTGCCTGGGTGTGAAAAATAAATAAAAAATGTTGATCAGTGTGCGCCAACTCTTGGTAAAAGCAGTGGAGCTAGCCACCAATTATACAAGTCAATGAAATTCAAAGAAAAGCTCTCATTCCACCAAAGTCAAATATCAAAGAGCTTCCACCAAAGGCGAGCGCTCCCAAAATTTTTCAAAGTGTCCACTTGGACCACCGCTATTAGGACCAGGAGTCGGGCTTGCACCAAAAAAGGGCTCTGCATCGTAAATGCTACAAGTCTGGGTGTCGAAGGTACGATAGGTACTCAAAAGAGACACACCCCGGTGTACTCCCAGGAAAACAAGTGCAGACGGCTCCAATTTCTCTTGACGGACGCACTGATCAACACCAAAAAAAATGTGGTGCGTAAAATGGCACTAGAGAGAATCCTTGTTCCAATGAGAGGGAGAGAAGAATTTACACAATCCCATGCCCTCCATTTTCTGGCCTTCCATCCACATTTTCTAAGTCTGACAAACTAAAGAGAAGGTGGACTGAATGCAAGATTTGATTTATTCCCTAGTGCTGAGGATTGGGTCCTTAGGAGATTTTCTCGGACCAAGATTTTTGGGTGAAGACTTGAATCTACTCTCGAAATTGCAGTCAACACTAAACTCATATCCTTTAGTTTATATGTACATCAGAGAGAGTCTAGAGAAGTAGAGGAATTGGAAGCCTCTTGATTAAGGCTGGGTTGAACTCTAAAATTTTGGATCTCTGAAGCCGAGTCGACTTGATCAGATTGGATCCTGTATTCACATGCACAAGGGGGTTAATCCAACTTAGTCATTCTTTTTGATGCTCGAGGACGAGCATAGTTTAAGTATAGGGGGGTGATGAACCTCAGTTTCATCATCTTTATTTGTTATAATTAACCCCCTTGCTTAAGGTTTTGTCAATAAATCCCTGTTATTGTCTAATAATTAACAGAGTCCTAAATAAATTAAAAACGACAAAAAAATGACAAAACAAAAATTCGTGGTATTTTTAGACATAAAAATACCCTCAAAAATATTTCGTGTCCTCGTTTGATCTCTTTTCGAGTTTTGGTCAACATGAAACTTGTAGATCTCGTCAAGATCTACAACTTTCATGTTTTGAGTTTTCTCAAATTCGACCAAATAAGCCCTCAAAAATCAAAAATACTCTTGCAATAACCTGATTGGGCCACGTGGCCCAATGTGGGCGAGCCACGTGGCCCGGCCCCTTTGTCTGATCCGCCCCCTTTCTAGACCGTTGGATCCGCCCTCTTGATCCAACGGCCAGCAGCCCTCCACGTTCTCTGTCTCCCTCAACCGTCCGATCACCTTTCCCCTTAATCCACACCGCACTTAAGCGCCTGCACCAAAGCTTGACACGTGGCACGCTGAGAGCCCTTTGATCGCAAGTCAAATCCTCCATCTCCACCGTTAGCTCCTGGCCATCTTTCAGCCGTTCGATCACTTCCCACTCTCCATCTTTACCCTCCATTCGCGCCGCGCCCCCAGCCCGACACGTGGCGTTTCCATCCGCCACCGATCACATCGCCCCGGATGCTATCAGCACCGTCGCTCCACGCCCACTTCTCCACCGTTGGATCTTCAGATCCAACGGTGGATCTTCGTCGTCAACCTCCAGACCCCCTCTCTTCCCACTATTTCCACCTCGCGAACATCCCTCGCCCTTCCTATTTCCCTCATCTCCTCCGACGACCGCGTACTTCGCCAACTGCCCCACGTTCTTCCCCACTCTTCCCTCCACCTCGCGAGACCTTTGACAAACCACGCACACCTCTCCACTCGTCCCATTTCGCCTTCGAAACCACGTCGTCCACCATCACCTCCGCCGAGTCCAACCTTTAAATCCACCGCCACCTCGCATCTTCGCCGGCGTCCGCCTTTATGTGGGAAACCTCCCAGCGAGCCCCGCCCCCCGGTGACAGCGAGGTGGCGGTGAGGAGCGCGAAGACGAAGGTCCGCCCCGGTGACGACCCCTGGCCATGGTAGGCCAGGTCTGCGGAGCTCCGCCTCCGCCAAGCTGCTCCCCGTAGTCGGGGGAGTCCAGCGATGACCCCGAGGTCCTCCGATGACCTCGAGCACAGGCCCCCGCTCCGCCTCCGATCAGGTAAGATCCTCCTTCTTCCTCTGTATTTTTAGTTATTTTCTTTTAATTTTCTAGGCCTCTCCGGCCACCTCCTCGTTCCGATGACCATCCATTTAGACTCGCCACGCCTCCCCCCTCCTCGCGACCATCTCCGACACCCTACTTCTCCTCCCCAGAACCTCATCACCCTCCTGCCATCTCCTCCGCCCTCGCGGCGGAGGAGCTCCGAGCTCCCCATCTTCTCCGTCCTCGATGAGCTCCCACTTTCATCCCACGCTCACGCACGCACTTCTTTCGCTTCGGCTACGCTTTACTAACCCTGCAGGTCGTCAATCTGATCAATGGCCGGAGCTTCGCCTGAGCATGCTTCGTCACCTCCGCCTGCACACTCCGAGCTCCGATGGTCGACGCTGGTAGCCCAAGAACCTTCCCCGAGTTCCATGCTTCATCGAGAACCATTGATTGGGCTCAGGGGAGGTCGACCGTGGCAGAGAGAGAGCGGCGAAGTCGGGGCTCCCTCGCCGGAGCTCGATTCCCGCCGCCTGCTAACGATGAAGATGGAGGAGCAGCTGCCGTCGGATGTCCATCAGCTGACGGCTTGGATTCAGCCACGTCGCCAAGATCGCTACCTCCAGATGCCGTTGGATCCTTGTGATCCAATGGTGCCCAGTCAGCCACGTGTCAGAACCGGGCCTACTCCGAGCCTTAGTGCCCTCGCCAGAGGCTTGGATCCGCCGAGCCTGTTCCGAGCCTGCAGGAGCCTCGGCCTACTCCGAGCCTATGCCGAAGCAACCCTAACCTCTGCCGAACCTCAGCCTTCCTCCGAGCCTAGCCTCACGTGCCCCAGGCACGTGGTGGCTGGGAAAATTGCAGAGGACCCCTGCCGACTTCTCCAATTTGCATTTAGGTCCAGACATCACGTGTTATGCATGCGCGCCTGGGGTATTTTGCAATCTACACCCTGCGGGTTCTAATAATTGCAAAAATACCCCCGCGCGCATGGGGTATTTACAGGGAAGGCCTCGCGGTTATTTTATTTACAATTTGGCCCTTCCCAGGGACCTATATGCTAGTTATCTTTCATATTTTATTGCATTTATGCCCTTATCTTTGAACTTGAATATCTTTAGCCTCGTAGCTCCGATTAAGTTGATTCCAGTTTCGTTTTGAAGCTCTTCTCATCCTCTTCTTTATGGCATGATTAAATTTCAGATTTGATACTATGAACTGTGATGTATTATTTTCTTATCTAAGTGTCTTGAAATTTTTTTGATTTGTCATGCCCACGTGCTTCATATTAGTAGAGGCTTCTTTTTGTCAAACTTGGATTGACTCGTGATTTTTTTTATGGCTCAAGTGACTTTCATTTCAGGGCATATCACTAGCTTTGCATGTATATTCCTTTGCATGATAAAAAAAATGTTTAAAAAAAATGCATGTTCTTTTGAATGCATTGCCTTGTTTTGTGTCTTTGCATCATTTGACCAATGTGCCTTTAACTCAAACACTTGATTAAATACGCTTAAGTCCGATTAATACGAGAGAGGCTCGTGTCCCTGAGTTCGACCTTGGTATCTTGCCAAGTAAAAAAAATAATAATGATCATCTCATTTTGATTTCTATACACATATTTAAATGAGATGATCTTTTGATGAGCCCATCTCGGCCCGACTGCTACGACATTATTAAGTGCTAAAAACACTATATTAAAGGGCCGATTTTCCGGTTTATCATGTAGCTACATATCCGGGGATGCATGACCAGTGTAGTCAAGTCATCCAGCTACATGCTCACATAATTTTTGACTTTTGAGGCTCAAGCTTGCTTATTGACTATAAAATATGTACACTCTGGAAGACTTTTTATTTCAAATCAGGCATGCCCACTTTTTTGGAGTTCTTTCTCATTTTCTTGAAATACAATATACAAAAACATTTACATAAGGAGTTTTTCCTCTTGATTAAGAAGACTATCCCTCATCTAAAGCTTTATTGCAACCAACAATATCTAGTCTTTAGATGTGGATGCCACTTGATGGGGTTGGGGTGCACTTCCCTCCCTAGATGAGGATGAAACCACCTCAATAGCCATGTTAGATCCAATCTACATCATACGCAAACCTTTATGACTATGAAGTTGATTTATACGGTGTAAGTACTAGTGGCTCTTGCCAACTTGAATGAAAAAGAACCGACTTCTCCAGCGTGACAACTCAATGATTCACCAATCTAGCAACTCTTTCCTCAACGATTGGGGTATTCCCCTTCTACGTTCAAGTGCATCCGACCGAAGAGGAGCGGTGAAGAGAAGAATGGATGGTAGCCAGTGTAGCTACATATCTGGGGATGCATGACTAGTGTAGTCAAGTCATCCAGGTGCATGCTCACATATTTTTGACTTTTGAGGCTCAAGCTTGCTTATTGACTATAAAATATGTACACTCCGGCAGACATTTTATTTCAAATCAGGCATGCCCACTTTTATAGAGTTCTTGCTCATTTTTCTAAAAAATACAATATACAAAAACATTTCCATAAGGAGTTTTTCCACTTGATCAAGAAGACTATCCCTCATTTGAAGCATTATTGCAACCCACAATATCTAGTCTTTAGATGTTGACGCCTCTTGATGGGTGATGAATCTACGTTTCATTATCTTTATTCTATCATTTTCGCCTTTAAACCCCTAGTAAATGCGTGTAAATAGGCTTAATTTAGGCATTTTAGCATTCATGCATCATTGTAAATATTGTATAAAATGCGGTTTTTAAAGCAAAAATTATAGAATAAAGAAAAGAAAAGAAAAAGAATAAAATATTGTAAATATTTTATGACCCGAAACCCCGAGACCTAGGCATCTCGATGAATAGGTCGACAAGGAATAAAGTAGGGGGAGATAAGGGCCTAAATACAATAAAAATACCTTTATTCTTATTCATTTCTTTATTCATTTTGGGACCTATTTTTGGTTCCAGTTTTTATACCTCAAATAAAGAAACTTTATACATGAAAGTTGTAGATAATTAAATAAAGAAAAATACAAAATTGATTTCATTCAAAAATAATGTATAGATAAAAAGTTATGGTCTGAACAAAAATCCAGAATCCCAACTTCCCAGACCTGTATCTCACGAATGAGAACTCCAAATGTAGCAAACTCACCTTTAATTGTATATAGAATTAAATAAGCTATTTAATGGTGGTGATTTCGCATTTGGCGGAGCTACGATTTGAAAGTTGAGTTTTGGACCCCCATTGTATAATTGTATAGATTAAAATATTCGATTTATTCTTTATTCATTATTTTTGTATTTTCATATTTTTATAATTTTGTAAATATTACTTTTAATATATATGTACATTAAAATCAGAAGAAAAACCCAAAAGAAATATAAAATAAAAATACCTATATAAAATACATGGGTATTATACCTATAAATATACCTATATGATACATACTTCTATTTTATTAAATATATAAAACACATCAATAAAATAAAATAAAAATATATTTATGTGTATAAAAATATTTTATAATTTATAAAATAATAAACAAAATTAAAGAAATTAAAAACACGAAAATAAAAATAAAAGATTAAAATATATAGAAATAGATACCTATAAAGGGTATAAATGGCAACTTGTAATTATTTGCCTCATAAAAATAAATAAAAATCATAATAAAATAATTTATAAAATAATAAACATTTTTTATTTTGTAACTATACTTTAATAAATTGATTTGCTATTTTTAATTGATTTTACAAGTGTTTTTTCCAGGGATTTTCCTGGTTGCTCCACGTAGACCAACCAGGTGGAAGTTGACCACTGGACAACTCCCTGGTTCTTGCTCCTGCAGCCCGTCAGTTGCGTTTTTAGCCATTTTCTCCTATTTTTCGAGGCCGCATGTTGCATTATTTGGCCTTATGTCCTTCTTGACATGTTTATCCCCACATATCCAACATACGCGCCCATACTTTTTATCAAGGATTGGATCATTGATTTGCGAGATACACCTCGATCTTTTTATCGTCTCGTCCACTCTCTGACACGCCCCCTGCACTGTGTCAGATATTAGTTTTTTGGTGTTTTATCCGAATTTTAGAGAGCGCGTCATTCACCATTTGGCATTGCTTCCTTCTTGACTTTTGTTCACCATGTATCGAGGATGCATGCCCATGGAGTGCTTCGATATTTGGATCGTTGCATCGTCTGATACACCTCGTTCTTGTAGCCCCGTCGACCACTCTTTCAAAAAGAACTCCAACCTTCCCTTACACTTTTGAACCCTTTTTTCCCCTTGCCAAGCTCTCCTTCCTGTAGGTCCTGGATAGAGGAGGTGACAGGTCCTCTCCGGCCTCCTTGTGGAGGCGTCTGGCGGAGTAAATCGGTGTCTCCACCCCCATCTCCGGCCGTGGTCGTCGAGGTCCATATCTTTGGTGTTTTAGGAGGTGACAGGTCCTATATGTTTGAGTATGTACATTTTTCTTGCATTTTTAGATTCTCCGTAGTTGTAGGTTAGATTCCCCCCTTCACTTTCGATCTATACCCCTCTGTTCACCCTTCGCCATTACCTCGTCGGAGCTTGCTCCGGCGAGCTCCTTTCTTGCCACTCTCCGCCATTTTTCCCTCCAGAAGGTCGCGACATTTTGGTCGCGACTTTCTTAACTCGTTTTTGCAGGTCACAGGAGTCAAAGGACCCCCTTGGGGGGTCGGTTTTGGAAACGTGCGGTTCCTGGACTCCAACTCCTTCTTCGACTCCGCCACGGAGCACTAGAGCTCGTCGAACCATTTTGGCTCCGTTGGCGGACCGAGGACACTTCCAGGCTTCTTTGGAGGACTTCTGCGACGAGGATAGTGGCCGGAGCAGCGCCATAGAATCGATTGAAGTTTGGTCGAGGCCGTGTTCTTCCCTGTTAATCCAGGGGACTCCACGACCGTTCGATCGGGCTTGGATCCCAGACGCTCCTGCCGCCGCTCGATCTCCAGTGTTTGGGTATTTTGTGCTTTTTACCCGTCACCTTTTTGTATTTAATATTCGACACTAAATCATTCATCTGTTGTGTTATATCTTTGTAATATATGTAAAAAGGACTCCGCATTTTCTTTATTTACATTTCAGTTCAAGTCCACGTAGGCCGATAGAACTTGGTGATTTTGCAACCAGAACCTTGCGGGTTTGTTTATTTTGCACTTGATCGGATATTAATACTAAGAGTAAACTTTTTGGTAAATTTGCATATTGGTCCTTGAACTTTGCTCTATTTACATTCATACCCTTGTTTGGCCTTGTATTTTTGTATGCTTTCCCTATTTATTTCATGCATCTAGAAAATTCAAAAAAAACTCAAA
Organism: Ottelia alismoides; assembly: GCA_037367405.1. NCBI lineage: Eukaryota > Viridiplantae > Streptophyta > Magnoliopsida > Alismatales > Hydrocharitaceae > Ottelia > Ottelia alismoides. The sequence goes on along the minus strand of JAZKJV010008416.1, from coordinate 66,481 downwards.
AAATAAATTTAAGCTCTTGCTGCATTGTTCTTTCATGCCAATATTTTTATTTTGAATTTTTAGTCTTTTTAATATTAATAAAAATTCAAAAATACTTATTTTCAGCACTGTTTGCATTATAAAATCCATAAAAATATAAAAACACATCAGAAAAATCCCAAAAATATATTTTGCATACTTTACTGTCTTTTAACTCCATTCCAAAAAGCACTAAAAATATAAAAGAAAACTCCTAAAAATTATAAAACTCTAAAAACCTTCGAAAAATATATAAAATTCATAAAAAATCTAAAAATTGTGTTTTCTTTACCTGAATTTTCTTTATTCTGTTATCTTTAATTTAAAATTAATTTTGGAAAATTTTGTTGCTGCTTGCTATTTTTCATTCCCATTTTAATTTCGGCCAGCATTGATATTCACTGTTTTCTTCTATTTTGACATTTAAAAATACCAAAAATATTCTGAAAATTCCCCAAAAATCACAAAATCAGTAAAAAATATAAAAATACTAAAAGCATTTCATTTCCTAATTTTTGAGCATTTTTCCTTATTTTTATAAATAGTTTATCACCTCTTTGCTTATATTACATATATATTCCATTATTAAAAAAAGAAAAAATATATAAAATATAAAAAGAAATAAAAAATCAGAAGATTGAAAAAATCAAAATACAAAAAGATAAAATTAAAAATTAAATAAATAATTAAAAAATTAAAAACCTACAAAAAAATAGCTTAGATAGACATTTGATCACACACACATTTTGAGCATTTTGCCCTGATCTATCATGTCTGCTCCCTGTGTTCGACCTCTACACATACTTGCACCTATACACATCTTTGTTGTAGAGTTATAATAAATTTTAACTCCGCACATTTACTTTCATTGCTTGATTTATCTGTTGTGGGTTAATTGTTGTTTGAATTATGATTTCTCGCGGGTCGCCTCAGCGACATTGTGATCCCACCTTGTGTGGATTACTTTAGACCCGTGGAAATTCTCGTTGAACAATGGGGTTGGGGTGCACTTCGCTCCCTGGACGAGGATGAAAGTTTCCACTCGTGTGCGTCTCACACCAGCAAATCCAATCCCCTCACCACTCCAACTGAGTTGAGCCAAGCAAAAGGTGCAAATGTCCAAGTTAGGTCACGACCAACAAGAGTCATGCGTGCATCTCGAAAAGTTCCAGTTAAGTAGTTTTGGTATCTTGAACCCAGGCTTGAGTCTCAAAGAATTAAGTCCGAATAGACCTAAAGTTCCTCAAATCTAAATCCTATAAGGTTCCAGTGAAGTTAGGTGCATTAATGTCCAACCAAGCTCCAATCTTTAACTTTACTCAGAATAGTTCAATCATCAAACTCAATTCGAAAAATACAAAAGCTATGTACAATGCAAAAAATATTTTCGTGATGCAATTTTCTAATTTTTAACTATGGATCTTTTAAAAAGGTTTTACAAATGTTTTTGGGATTTTTCAAAATAAAAGATTTTTTGGATAGCAAATACGTACAAATATTTACACGGGGATGCAATCCTAATTACAAGAGTTGGGTTTTAAGAATTTACACAAGGTATGTTAACTACTACTATTTTATAGGTATATATATATATACAGTTAGTAAAGAATTTTTTTGATGTATATATTCCTCAATCTTATTTGAAAATGATTTTACAAATAATTTTGAAAACTATAGTCCAAAATATTTTTTGCAAATAACTTTTACAAACATTTTAAAATTTTTTTGTAAAGGTTTTTCAAACAATATATAAAAATTTTTCAAAATATTTATGCAATCATTTTCCAAATAGTTTACAAATCAGTTTTCAAAATTTTTTTATTTCACACAAAGAAAAGATATTTTTACAAGCAAAACATGTTTAATAGGTTGAAAACATTTTATAAAATATTTTTCAAACAACTTTAAAAATATTGTTCAAATATATTTTCAAACTATTTTCCAAACATTTTGCAAAATATTTGTACCTGATTCATTAATCAATATATACAAAAAAGAATTTGAGGAATAATAGTCGTCTTTTTATTAGTTGATTTTTATGATTTTTATAGTATATATAGTATTTATACAGTATTTTAGCCATAATTATTGAAAGGTAGGAGTTATGGCTTAAGGTATATAAGAAGTATATACGACCCATATACTTAGCTTGAGCTATGTCCTCATAAATCAGAGAGAAAAAGAGAAGACATAACTCGTACTAAGTATAGAAAGGTCTAAAGAATAATGAATAAGGAAATAATAAAAGAATGAGAAATGAATGAATGAGAAGTCGACCCCCCCCCATACTTAGGATCAACTAATCCAAAGTATAACAGATTGTACACAAGGTAGGGAGGGTCGAGGGTGGGAATGTACGGATCGTACTGAGACTGTCTCCCCCTATACTTAGGGTAAGGTATCCCTAACTATAGACAAGGAGAGGAGACAGTGGAGGGGATCAAAGAATGAAAGAACTCAGGGTGCACACCCCCCTATACATAGAACAAAGTACATCCTAAGTATAAAAGACTATCAAAAAGGGGTGACACCTTTTTGATAGAAAAAGAAAAATGAAAATGAAAAGAAGAAAAGAAGAAAAAGAAGAGGATCACTCAACTCATTCACCTCCCCTATACTTAGGATAAAGTATGTCATATGCCAAGCAAAACACACGGAATGAGGTTAAATGAGCAAAAACATGAGATAGAAAGAAGTAAAACAAAAGAGAATATACAAAGAGGTTGATATATAGAGGATCAAGAAGGTAGAAAGTAGACCTTCTTACTTAATCGATGAGGAATGGGTCGGACAAGGTACAGAATGATATCGGGGTCATCAACAGACGCAAACCAATCAAGATTGACCTGGTAAAGATCCTCAACGATCTCAAAGCAAAAAGGCACGAGCTGGTCAGTGGAAGAAGTGTGGTCAAGTCAAGCCTGGGAAGTCTTCGCTAGGTCATCATCAGAATAATATGGGACAAATTCAACTATGGAAGTATTCAGGTCAGGTTTGTCCTGTGAAGTCTCAGTTAGGTCAAAATAAAAAAGGAACGAACTCAGCTGTGGAAGTAGTTAGGTTAGGTTTCTCCTACGAGGTTTCAACAAGGTCATCATCGAAAGACCTGAATTCATTAATGAAAGCAATAAGATCAAATTCGGCCACTTCAGTCTCTACTAAGTTTGCCCTCTGCTCAAAGGTATTAATCGTGTAAATCCTGTGGATGTCATCAATGCAATGTCAATCACAGGAAGAGGGAACTCTAAGGTCTATGCTTCCCAAGTCTTCCTCCCTACGGAGGAATTCTCGGGACTCATCATAATCCATAAAGCAAACATCTCTGATATCAGCAGATAGGTTGTAGGCCTTAGGGTCGGCTAACACTGGTGTAGTCACAATATGTGTTGGTCTCTAGTAGGAAATAACTACAGTGATGACCACAATGCTCTCTTCATCAGGACGGAAGCGAATCTCTCCAGACCCATAATCAATAACAACTCTCACAAAGGCGAGAAGTGGTGGAGGTCTCCATGAACAATACAACGAAATCAACAGTGTAGCTCATTCACTGAATCCAAATTACAACGTTCTCAAGAATACCCTTCGACCTCTTTATTGATCCATCAGTAAATTTGACAATCATCCTGGTCTTCCTTAGAGGCCCTAGGTGAAGAGACTGTACCAACAAGAAGGGTATTATGCTAATTGAAGCGCTGCCATCAAGGAGACTATGATCACACGAACAGTTAGAGATGGTGTTGTTGGACATGCGAGCCCATGGCGAGCCATTATGCAATAAATGTTATGGTGAATATCATTGCCTAATCTGAAATGAAGAATGATTAATTTGCATAATAGGTCCCTTAGTACAATTAGGGTTATGTACCATGGCCATCTTAATGATCATACAACTGTTGATTCAATTATTGAATCATAGAGGTTGGTGCTTGGATGATTATCTAAAGAGTTAGATTGAGGAATCATCAAGCACCGTCAAATGATTGTTAAGTGATGATCTCTAGCCTGAGTAGGAGATGGTAATCCTTTCTCATATGGTTGATATCTGTGGGTCCTCTGCATGGGAATAGAGATTCAGGGTTGTTAGATTAGTAAGGTCAAAGAGCTGACTTAACGAGATCGAGATAACCAAAGACCTATGTCATGTTTTGTCATGATATAGACACACATCCTCTGACTGGAGACAAATGTGTTACTATATGTTTGAGTATAAACATTTTGCAGACCAATAGGTTGATGACCAAACCAAGGTGTATACATCGGTGCACTGGTATGCATACAAGGGCATATGAGTAATACGATCTCTCAAAGGGATCATACAGGTTCATTGCTGAACCAGAAGACATGAGCTCATTAATGAGATATTGGGAAGAATCAAATTCCACGCATGGTCGTCTCGCTTTGGAAGCTTGACTAAATTTGTAAGGTTTCATATATGCTTTTGGAAAGTATATGATCAACACCTAGGTATGATATATGCTTTTGAAAGTATATGATCGATACCGACTCCGAATGATTGAATGAGAACCTTAATGATAAAATCCTGAAGGAGACAGTCTAAAAGAGATCTAAAACTTTGAGTTTGTTTTTGGTCTTCCAGTATGCAGGAGTACATGTATTTGGAATGCCTGAGGGTGATGTGATCATAAACGATTGTATAACCACGACTCTTCCATTCTGAGGGAGTGATAAAATAGGTCTGGATTTTAGTGACTCCTCTCATAGAGAAGTAATCTAATCTTAGTCCAATTGATGGACATTGATATGAATGTGATTCAGATGTAATGAGAAGATTAGATTTGCGGTCTAGATTTAATCAAGAATCTATGGGAGGTCCGCAAGATCTAGATTTGAGATGTGATCTCAATATTCAAGTCACTGTACATGGAACAATACAATCTCCATGTCCTTATCTCCAAGTACCCGTGGAGAAAGCACATTATCCTTGAACGAGTTCTTGATAATTTTATTGTTGATATATATATATATATATATATATATCCGTGTATTGAGAAAATTGATAATTAAATTTGATTTAATTATCATGAATAATATGAATTTGATTCATAGGAGAGTTATCTGAGATAATTAAATGTGATTTGATTATCAAAGATGTGAATAATGTGAATGTGATTCATATTATTTGGGCACATGAGAATAGAGTTCCAAGATGATTAATTTTGATTTAATTACCATGGATATGAATAATGTGGATAGCACTATCCATATTATTCATGTGTATTATAAATGTGATTTATAATATATTAAAGAGAGCATATTATGATTTATATTTGTTAATTAATTATTGATGTGAATTAGATTCACATTGGATGATTAATTTAAAATATAATTTATATTTTGTTTTGGGATGTGAATGTGATTCACATTTTTCCAATGGCATGATTGCGATGTTCACATGGTAATTATGAATTATTTTTGTGAAATAATTTATAACAAATATTTGTAAATCTTGGAGATCTCATAAGATTTTGAGGAGATAGACCCATTCTATCTCAAATGAGTAGTCATCCCCCCTTCTTTAGGGGATATGGTCAATCTCCTCATTATCTCCAAGACTAGTCAATTTGATTTAACTTTGATTTGATTTATATTGATTTATCAATATATATATTAATTTAAATTAAATCAATTGTTGTTGTGTTTTTTACAATAACATCATGGCCAATGAAAGAAACACAAATAAATCTCATCCATTGATTGTGTTTTGTCCATGGATTGAGATTCATGGACTCCCAAAATCCTATATAAGAAGAGGCACCCCTTGATCTTCGAGTTACAAATTTACGACAACGACATATGCTCTCTCCCTCTCTCTCTACATGCCAAATGCTCTCTCCCACTCTCTCTTGTGGTCATCCATCATGGATCCCTTGAGAGAGTCACCATCACCGTTGCATCGTCGTTATGATACCGAAGTATTTGCTTATGGAACTCCGTATCCTTTGGTGTGCCTTTCTCATGAAAAATATGTCGGATCTCGTATGACTAAATCAGGAGATTTGCTACATGGATCATCAACATGGATTGCGAGAAGGACGCGGCTCATCAACATGCTCGCAAGCATCTCCTCCGTTTGATTGGACTTGAGATAGGAGGCTTCTTTATTTAGAGACTCGATCGCAATCATGCCTCAAGAGGTAACCTTAATACCTATTCTAGTTTAGATGAAATGATCTGAGAAATGTTCTTGGATCATGTGGTTTTATCACATTAAAAAATTTTAAATTCTGTTGCATCGAGCAACTAGTGTGACTAGTCGTTCCCGATCACATATGATGCGATCATCACGCTTCTATGATGCGCTTGAGGATTCTTCTCATATACTTCAAGTGGTATCAGAGCCAGGTTGGAGGTTTTGGGTTCAATCCATAAACCTAAGAATATTTGGGTTTGTTAGGGTTCGTGAAAGTTTTATCGCATTTCAATTTTTGCCGCCCCGTTTTGCGAGTATTTTTGGCCCTGTTTAAAATGTTTAAACACAAAAATATCCATTTGTTAATGTTTCACATTAATTAAGGAAATAGTGGGATTTGAGTTTGTGTGGTTTGGAATCCGATAACTCAAAATATGATCATTTTAATGAACCTATATCCATTGTTTTGGGATGGCGAATCATGACGTAATTAAAGTGTTGGTTACTATTTTGACATGCCTAGAAATGTGTGATATCACTTTAGTTCTGTTTTAAATCAAATTAAAAAACTTTAGAAACTGATTTTGCATGATTTGGATTTAAAAAGAATGAGATATGCTAATTTTAGTAAGTGAGGGTCACTGTTAGAAATTGCATACTTAATCGAGAACCTTGTGATTGTCATTTAATTTTTGTAGAAATTAATGGTTAATTTCTTAAGATAATTATTGATAAATATTTGTGAAATATTTAAATATGATAATTATTTCATTAAATGACATTGCCTTAACCAATAATTGATTAGATATGATCTAGATCACAAATTGATTACATCATACGCTTTCCAACAAACAAGTTGCTTGAATATGTTTGGGGATTTATTTAACAAATATCCTTATAATGTTAATCAAAATGATTTTGATTATTACTATATGGTATAACTTCTGTTGAAAAACCGACTATCATCTCAAGTACAAAGTTATTGACTTGGCATTAACTTTTCCCGAGGTGGATATGGTGTCTAGTCAGCGAGCGTTGGGGTAGTATGTTGCACCGTGTGCGGTCTGTCCCACTCCCGTCAATATTGGCCACGACAATAAGTAGGGAACGGATAATTCTTGAGAGATCACTATGTATTTTTCTAATTATTAAAATATCGAAATAATACGTATTTGAGATAATACCATATTTTAAAGTAACAATTAAAAGATATTTGTTGGATATTAATTAGATCATTAATTTAATATGATTAGATGAATTGGAATCCAATTAAAACTAAAATACTCTATTATAAATAGAGTTGTTATTTCTCTTGGAAGAATTAATCATAATGAATATGATTCATAATGATTAATTAGAATTTGAATATGAGGTGGAGGATCACATAAGTGATATCCATGGTATCCCGACAAGGTGAAGGGTTCTGTCGCCATGGATTGTATGTAGGAGATGTCTGTCTAAAGTGACAACTCATGCATACAAGCGCATCTGGATCAGACTCTCTGCTTCTCGAAAAAGTAAGGTCGTATGCGTAGTGACCTCAATATCGGTTCCTCATATTATTGGGGTGATATTGGGTTGCACATAGCAAGTTCTATTCTTGTTGATGGTTTGTTCAATTAACGACGGGTCAACATCACCTTAGGGGTGGTGGGCTCCGGTGTTAAAGACCAAATTGGGAATGCAAGTTGGACTTGCAAGGTGGAATGAGTTCCCGCTTCTTTTTATCTGAGTTGTAGTTTCTCATATTATTGTGATGCAACAAAGTTAGAAAGGAGATCCCAGATCTTGTTGAGATATAATGGTAAGTATATCTCTTACATTGAAAGTGATTAAGGGAATGAACTTTCAGTGTTGACAAAGCAAGAACTTTAATATAAAAATTCCTAAATCAAAGTAAAATATATATATATATATTTATATATATTTATGAAAATTTCTTATTTCAGATAATCCTTCATTAAACCCACTCAAAACTATACTCAATAATAACCAGTAAAAATATCATGGATTGGATCCGTGATCAAGATATTGTACTTGCAGTTGGACACATAATGTATGTAGTTGCAATGTGCAAGTTTCCTCGCAAAAATGAGGAATGACATTAAATAGATAATAGGACTACAACTCTAGGGTTTGTATGTCACTATAGTCTTGATCTCTCATCGAATTTACTTTAGAAGTGGCATGTCGATGATAATAATAGTTGTCAAATAATCCTTATAAAATCTAAGAAGATGTCATGGCATACATATTTGCTCTCGACATTTAATCATGAATGACATGGTTCACTACATCATGCAGAATGGTGGCTTTATAAGAGATGATGTATTCAAAATGTTTGAATACCTATCTGAACCTAAGTCTTTGAGAGTTAATGTGTTTGTAGATATGATGAATGTCATCATTCAACTATTTATACTCTACTAATTCATGAAGCTTCATAATATTCATATTTTATGAACAAATGAAGAATGTATAAATGTTGAAATACTCATATTGAAACTTTTGAATTCAACATAAGAGTTCCTTTGTCTTAGGAAATGGTTGCTTAGAGATGAAAGGAGTGCAGTGGAAGCATGGGTCTGACCCAAGTTAGAAGGAAAGTCAAAAAGTTGGTTGTACTTATATGGTTTCCACACACATATGACATCCTAAGGGTTAGAAAATGCCAATGCTGCAATGAGCTTTGTGTTGATAGTGTGACTATCAAGTATTTCAAGGATACTTAAAGAAGGACTCTGATAGTGCATCAGAATAATCTACATTTAATCATTTAAATTGACTTACTTATTGGATAAGATTCAAAGTCTAATAATTGCATCTCGTTCTTCTAATAACACTTGCAATAGGTTGCATATGTTTTAGAAGACTAGAAAATTTGATCTTAAGGCTTAATAGTCAACCATATGGATATTGGTGCAATTGTTGTAACAATCTCTATTGAATGAACAGACTTCATATTTTCAGTGGGAGAGCCCTTAGTCTTAATGTCTCTATGACCTGGATATTAGAATACACTCATTGTTTATTTCTAAATGTTGGAAATAAACATGAATTCTGGAATAGACCTATCATAAAGAGTTATGATGGATATTTTTAAGATAGTAATCTAACTTCTGGAGGACTCTACTAAATTAGAAAATTTAATGAATGGTTTATTAACATTTCTAATACCGAATTTAAACCTTAAAAAGATCAATAGGAGGAAGAAGATCATTTGACAATGATCTGGCATCAAATCTTGGACATATGTCTATTGATGAGATCCATAGACTGGTAAGAGATGAAACTTTAGATTGAAAATGTCCAATGTACCCTTCTTTGGGAATGGTGTTAGATGGTGAGGTATTCAAGATCTCATGCATGTTGATGTATATGGATCATCTATATCGAAGTAAACATAAAATATGTGATATCCATTGATGATTATTTGTGATATGTTTTTTTCTTCTCTTCACATTTGAAACCTTTGAAATGTTCAAAGATTTCATAATTTTGATTTAGAATCAAAGTTTGAAGGAAGTGAAATAAATTTGATCTAACCTAGGTATCAAGTAACTATTAGATGAATTCAAGAAATACCTTATAGAGATATGAATATCATTCCTATCCCACTCCTCCTAAAACACCTAAACTTAATAGAGTTGTTGGGAGATACAATTAGATCATGTGTGACATGATTTGGTCAATGATGAGTATTAGCAGAATTACCTCTTACTTTCCAAGGTATATGCTACTATATATATCCTTAATGAGATTACATGCATATATAAATCCGCATCCTCATAAGCTCTATATTTTGGAGCCTAGCCTTGTGTTGGAAACTTGAGGATTAAAGGTTGCTTGGTCCATAACTATGTCATGGATGCAAGTAAGATGGAATCTAGCATAAGAGAGTGCCATTTCATTAGGAAAATAGAGGATGGTATTGGATACCTACTTTATGACCTTGAGATTCTTAAAAGATCTCATATCTAAGGATGTGATTCTTAGAGGAGGACTCTTTTCAGAGTCAAGATGAAAATGAAGTGAAGGAACTCATTTAATCTTGAGAAGATAATGAGGCTCCTAGAATTGGAAACTAAAAGAACAATTAAAGATGAAACACTAATACCTCTTGTCTAAAATGAGTTTGAGGATGGATTCCATGTGTCAGAGAAATTTGACAATGATCAAACTTCATGTGATGAAGCTTCTGAAGATTATGTCATGGAAAGATGGATGTTAGCAATTAAATCTAAAGTAAACTTCATATACAAGTGCTGTATATAAACCCTTGAGGATCCACCTACAAGGGTAGGACCCGTTAAGATGTAAATAGATCTTCAAGAGAAAGAGAGAACCTAATGAGAAGGTAGAGACCTTCAAAGCATGGCTCGTAGCCATGAGCTACACACCGAAGAGAAGACATTGCTTGCGATGAGACTTCCTCTTTAGTGACCTTGCTTAAACCCATCAGGATATCGCGAACAATAGTTACACAACTTGACTTTGACATCTTCAAGATGGAAGTTAATATTGCATTTCTCTATGAATACCTCTCTGAGGATATTCATATGAAGTAGCCCCTGGGCTTCATAGTTGAGGAAAGCAATCTCTGCAAGCTGAATAACTCCATCTGTGGACTCAAATAAGCTTCTTGTAGTTGGTTAGCCAGGTTTGATGAAATCATAAATGTTATGACTTCAGATAGAATCTTGATGAGCCATGTGAAGCTTAGTGGGAGTGCCATTGTGTTCATCATGTGAAATGTAGATAATATCCTAATCATTTGGAATGATATAAGGACAATAATAAGTGTTTTATAGACTAGATACTCCATACCTTGAGATATGATCTCAAGGATACCTCTTAATATATTAGTTTTGAAAGTGATCAGAAGCAAAGAGAAGAGGCCATTGGAACCGTCACATTAGTGGTACAACTTGGACATGTTCCATTTTTATGGAAAATTCCAAGAAAGGCTTCTTTTCCTTAAGATATGGTAATGACCTATATAAAGGGATACCACCTCAAAGAGTTGAGGAAGTGAATGCTAGAATAGCTTGCCCTTGTACATCTATTATGAGAAGCCAGGTGTATCCTAGATGTGTACAAAAGCCAGATGTCTACCATGTAGTGGGAGTAGTAAACTATTGTTAATCCTACTAAGGAGATAAACACTTGATTACAGTAATAACAAAAAATCTTCAAAGATGACAAGACTTAGAGATAGTGATCTCAAAGTCTTATCTTCAAGAAATTAAGACCTTATATATGGATATCTAAAAGGTCTTAACTGTGGATACTTTAGGAGATAGAGATCTCCGGGAATAAGGGTATTCTGATAAGGATAATAGAAATTACATGCAGGTTATAATAATTATTGAGCCATAGTGTCAAGGACATTATAACTAACAAAATTGAGTATTGGTTGCATAAGATGCAACATTCGCATTGGATGCGAGCACTGTTACTGGGGAAATGCAAGTGTTGTAAATGAACATGACGTAGTCTCTTGGGAACAGATTGACGAATCATGTTACCAAGCTATTTTTTTGAATAGCCTATTATTGTCACATGAGTGCAGGTTCAAATGATTAGCCCATTAGTGGCTCTTTAGGCTAGTAGAAGATTGTTGGACATGCGAGCCCACGACGAGCCACTATGCAATAAATGTAATTGCAAATATCATTCCCTGATCTGAAGTAAAGAATGATTAATTTGCATAATAGGTCCCTTAGTACAATTAGGGTTATGTATCATGGCCATCTTAATGATCATACAGCTGTTGATTAAATTATTGAATCATAGAGACTGGTGCTTGGATGAATATCTAAAGAGTTAGATTGCGGACTCATCAAGAACCGTCAAATGATTGTTAAGAGATGATCTCCATCCTGAGTAGGTGATGGCAATCCTTTCTCATTTGGCTGATATCTGACCGACTCTTGATGCATGTCCTCTGCATGGGAATAGAGATTCAGAGTTGTCAGATTAGTTAGGTCAAGGAGTATACTTAACGAGATCGAGATAACCAAAGACCTATGTCGTATGCTGTCACAATATAGGCACACATCCCCTGACCGGAGACAGATGTGTTACTATATGTTTGAGTATGTTCATTTGGCATACCAATAGGTTGATGACCTAACCAAGGTCTATACACTGGCACACTGGTGTGCATGCAAGGGCATATGAATAATACAATCTCTCAAAGGGATCATACTGGTTCATTGTTGAATCGGAAGACATGAGCTCACTCACAAGATATTGGGAAGAATCAAATCCCATGCATGGTCGTCTCGTTTTGGAAGCTTGACTGTATTTGTAAGGTTTGATATATGCTTTTAGAAAGTATATGATCATTACCTAGGTAAGATATATTCTTTTGGAAAGTATATGATCGATACCGACTCCAAATGATCGAATGAGAACCTTAATAATAGAATCCTGAAGGAGATATTCTAAAAGAGATCTAAAACTTCGGGTTTGTTCTGGGTCTTCTTGTAGGCAAGATGTACAGGTATTAGGAATGCATGATGGTGATGTTATCATAAACAATTGTATAACCATGATGCTTCCATTTCGAGGGAGTAATGAAACAAGTCTGGATTTTAGTGACTCCTCTCATAGAGAAGTAGTCTGATCTTAGTCCAACTGATGGACATTGATCTGAATGTGGTTCAGATGTAATGAGAAGATTATATTTACGATCTTGATTTAATCAATCATCTATGGGAGGTCCGCAAGATCTGGATTTGAGATGTGATCTCAATATCCAAGTCACTATATGTGGAACAATACAATCACACTGTCCTTATCTCCATGTGTCTGCGGAGAAAGCACATTATCCTTAAAAGAGTTCAGGATAATTTCCTTTTTTGATATATGCATCCGACCATTGAGAAAATGGATAATTAAATGTGACTTAATTAACATGAATAATATGAATTTTATTCAAAGGAGAGTTATCTGAGATAGTTAAATATGATTTAATTATAAAAGATGTGAGTAATGCGAATGTGATTCATATTATTTGGGCACAAGAGAATAGAGATCCAAGATGATTAAATGTGATTTAACCATGGATATGAATAATGTGGATAGCCATATCCATATTATTTAGGCATACTATAAATGTAATTTATAATATATTAAAAAGATCATATTGGGATTTATATTTGTTAATTAATTATTGATGTGGATTGGATTCACATTGGATGATTAATGGAAAATATAATTTACATTTTGTTTTGGGATGTGAATGTGATTCACATTTTTCCAATGGTATGATTGCAATGTTTATAATATAATTATGAATTATTTTTGTGAAATAATTTACAATAAATGTTGTTGTAAATCTTGGAGGTCTCTTGAGATAATGAGATCTCATGAGATAATGAGATCTCAAGAGATTTTGAGGAGATAGACCCATTCTATCTCAAATGAGTAGTCGTCCCCCCTTCTTTAGGGGATATGGTCAATTTCCTCATTATCTCCAAGACTAGTTAAAGTGATTTAATTTTGAATTGATTTATATTGATTTATCAATATATATTAATTTAAATTAAATCAATTGTTGTTGTATTTTTACAACAACAACATGGCCATTGAAAGAAACGCAAATCAATCTCATCCATTTATTGTGTGTTGTCCATAGTTAGAGATCCATGGACTCCCGAAACCCTATTGAAGAAGAGGCACCCCTTGCTCTTTGAGTTACAAGTTTACGACAATGTCATATGCTCTCTCCCTCTCTCTCTCTACATGCTAAATGCTCTCTCCCTCTCTCTCTTGTGGACGTCCACCATGGAGCCCTTAAGAGAGTCACCATCCCCGCAGCATCGTTGTTATGCTGCCAAAGTATTTGCTCGTGGATCTCCATCTATTTCCGTGCGCCTCGCTCGTAAAGAAGACGTCAGATCTCGTGTGATGAGATCAAGAGATTTGCTACTTGGATCATCAACATGGATTGCAAGAAGGTCGCATCTCATCAACGTGCTCGCAAGCATCTCCTCCGTTGGATCGGACTTGAGACAAGAGGTCTCTTCATTTAGAGACTCGATTACAACCACGCTTAAAGAGGTAACCTTAATACCTATTTTGATTTAGATGAAATGATCCGAGAAATGTTCTTCGATCATGTGGTTTCATCACATTAAAAATTTTAAATTCCGCTACATGGAGCAGCTAGTGTGACTAGTCGCTCCCGATCGCATACGATGCGATCATTATGCTTCTGTAATGCGCTTGAGGATTCTTCCCATATCCTTCAGGTACATCTAATGAATGGTGTAGCACGGTTCCCTTTCCTAGTGGGTGGACGGTGAGAGATGGCATGGGCAGTGGCCATGGTCAAGATGTGTCGCTTAGATCTGCTCCTTCACTTTCTCTTCTTAGGTTGAGGAGCAGATAAATAGGTCATGGCCTAGCAAAAGGGGCCATCAATGATCTCATGAATAACAATCACCACTTCGGGTTCAGTCAGCATTTTTTTGAAATTTTGTATCTCCTCCATACAAGGGAGGAGATCAGAATCATCATCTACATAAGGATGAGCAAGAGCAGTATGTACAGTGTCATCCTTGGGGTCAAGGGTAGGAACGGGTGATGTGTGTGGTCAAAGAATATGGAATGTGTGCCCTCTCCTCACAAAATTAATCGACGGTGTATCTCCCAAAATATTTTTGTATTTTTAAATTTTTATCATTTTTTGTATTATGGGCGATTGCAAGCTCTCATAAGAATCATCAAATGAACCCATATCATCAAATGTTGAAGTGTCATGGTAGCTCTTATTTATGTTAGCGAGGTCATCAATCCTCTACCTCATATGCTCCATCATCTGGGTCAAGTGCTCAAGGATGTACTCCATGAGAGGTGACTCCAACAGATCGATTTCAGGTATGTGAGATGGTGGATAATGTGATGGTGATGGTGAGTAAAAGTCTGAGGCATGACACTGTGGTTGACGTGAATATATACAAAAAGAAAATTCAAGAGCAAAGTCCTCCCAAAAAAATGAAGGTGGACCGGTTGGAGGGTATGAGTGATCTGCAAAAAAATGAAGGTGGATCGATTGGAGGGTATGAACGATACGCAAAGTCTGTATAGAAAGCGCTCCAGTCAGCCATCTACGAAACAAACGGAAGGCATTGGGAGAGTACGATGGTCAAATCAAGAGATGTGAGAAAAAAGCGTAAATGCTCAGAGGAAATCGAGTACGCACACACAAATAGAAAACTATACACAAAACAAACCCCTCAATTCACCTACTCAACACGATGAATACCGTAAAAGCTCAGTCTCTTTATCTTGTTGGTTTTTAGAGTTAGGTGAGAATACAAAATTGTACAAGCACTTAGGAGACCTGAGATTAGAGCACTAACCTTAGTGTGTATGTAGGTTAGTTAAAAATGAATACAATGAGGGGGTTACTCTCCCCAAAACAAGGATTTTTTTGATCTATTTTAGGGTTGAGTAATATTAGCAGTCCCAATTTTATTTGTTATCATTTTTTGTATTTTTAATAAGAATGCCTGAGCCTAACAGGGGATCATATCCTTTAGCAACCTAGGTGATCAAAATCAGAGGGAGAGAGTCCGAAAAGCAATGCAAGAAAAATCAATGATGTATACGAAGTAGAAATGCTCGTCTTCTCTCTCTCTCTCTTCATGCAAGGATGCTAGGCAGAATTGAAACCTATCTATATACAAATGCGAAGCCGATGAATTCACCCTAGGATAGTAACGGCTATTAGCGTGAAGCACCAGATGCTAATTATTCGAAAATGAGACCTTATTCCGATCTTTGATGCCACTTGGTGCGCGCCACAATGGTTCCTCACGTGCTTGATGGAACGAAAATCAAGATTGGCTAAGATGGAAAAATAAACAAAGGGTGTTGTTCTCAACCAATCACTTTGGTCAATCATGAAAAATCGAGAAACACTCAAATCACAAGATAAGGCAATTAAAACACAATGTTAGTGGTCTCCTCTATTTATTTAACCTGGTATAACGATCATGGTCGAACTCAAGGAGCACAAGTAAACCTATGAAGTAGTCGGAATCAGACAATAAACTGCATATTTTTATTAATTTTTATTTTTGCAACTTTTTTATGTTTTTTAATTAATAAGTAAAATCAAACAAGTAAGAAAACTATGCACACAATTACACCTTTCTAATTTTTATTCAGACTTAAAATGCTCAAAATTCAGAATATTTTTTTTATTTTCCAAATATTCAGATGTTTTTGGTGATTTCCTAGGGTTTTTCTAATTTTTAGATGATTTTATAAAATTCAATAAGGACTAAAAACACAAACAGTGCACAGCCAGGACAAAATCACAAATTAAGAATAATTAAAGTGTCCTAATGTCTTGGCCTTATGAATTTTATGAGAAAGTAAATAAAAAGAGGAACATACAGAAACTGAGACTGTATTTTTTTGAATTTCATAGATTTTTTTAATGATTTTTGTAAGTGTTAATAGTTTTTAGATTTTTAAGGATTTTATAATGATTTTTAAAACAAAATTGCTACTGGAGGTAAAGCACATACAAACAAACAAACACTAATATTTTTGGAATTTTTAACACAATTTTTATAATTTTTATGTATTTTCTAAATTAAATAGTAAGCTTTTCAATGGTTTTTTATTTTTAGAAAAATAAAAATACTCAACAAAATTAATCCCCAAAATAACTATAAAAAATACATGTCAACAAGAGCTCATAGTATTTTTATGTGATTTTTGGACGTAATATGATAATTATTGAATTAAAAATAAGCCTCACAGTGTACAAGGACCTAATTGTAAATATAAGAAAGTTCGCATGCCAATTAATAATGCATATATATAACGTAGGGCCAATAGTGCAAAAAATCCAGTAAATTCACACGCATGCGCAATACACCATGCGCATGGGCATATGCAAATATAAGAAAATATTGATTCAAAATATAACACTCAGGAGTTTAGGATGAAACATGCAAATATACCACAAAATCATGTGGGAATGCACATGATTTCACATACAAAGGACTGAAATGCAAATATACAAAAGAGCAAGGTCCACATGCAAAACAACTAGACTATTTTAAACTACGCAAAATATTTACAGGACCAAATAATAAAGACAAAACAGAGAGGGGCCTACGGATAAATTACCCCTTATTGGGCACGATCTAACGGTCGACAACGTTCCACTTAAGATCTGACGACCGAGAGAGGAGTATATACCCCTTAGACGATGGAGGGCATTGATGAGATCCGCAGCTGGATATGACGGTCGGAGTCCTCCCGTAGATGAACGGCTTGGATTAGAACTGGGGTGGCCTTCGATCAAACTGTGGAGGAGGCATCGGGAAGAACGAGGAAGAACTCGTCGGAGGCGAGTTTCGATCGCTGATTCTGTGTGGTTCCAACATCCTCTCGAGCTGTTGGAAGATGGAAGATGTTGGTGATGATGCTTCGTAGTGTCTGGAAGGCTCAGAAGGGCCCAGGTAAACGCGAGGGTCCCTGGGGAGAATGAAAGACCTGGAGCTTCCTAGGGGTACTCAAGACCTCCAGATGAGTCTTATTAGCCTACGAACAATGCAGGAGAAAAGGGTCGTGCTCATAGAGGAAGCTTTGGTGAGGGTCAGTACGCACAAGTAGCAAGAACAGAGGTGGGGATGGACGAGTAGGTTTCTGGCGAGTGGAGGATTCGACCTAAGAAAGGCTCCAAGCCAATAGCGGGAGCTACGTGGGGGGTTGCGAAGCAGATGTAGAAGTGATCGGAGGTCGGAGTGAGGAGTATGGGAGTCAACACGCGGCAGGGATATGGAGAACAAGGGATGATCGACGATACCTTGTGCGACGAAGAAACGATGGATTCGGTGGAAGATTAACGGGAAATGAAGTACCTGCAGACGGAGGAATATGCCTGGGGGTTGCAAACGATGGTCTACGGTGGTCGTAGCCTCGATGGTCGGCGCATCTAGAGTCTGTATTCCTTGCGGTGGAGCTGGGGTTCGCACCTCGCTGGACCTAGGGCTAGAATGCTCCAAAAGCCTCCCACGCCTCCCTCTCACTCGCTGTCACTTTAGGAAGGGTGGTTGGGTGCACAGGAGGTGGTGGCGCAACTAAAAGGTGGTTGAAAATGAGGGGGTGGAGCAGGTTATATAGATGCTAGGATCCGGCATAGAGGAGGCGCAGCTCACGAACTGAGGTGCAGATCAAGGATGAGATATCGGGCGAGGGTTAGGGATATGCGACCTCTAATCGGGGCGAAACATCATGTGGAAAGGAGCTTGGGTCGATTCCGGATAAATGGAAGAAATCCAGGTGAAAACGAGCTTGGCGAGAAGGGAGGTCCGAGGGACCAGTTGACCAGGGTCAACATAGCTAACCTAGACCGATCACGAGTGACGGGGAAAAGGACAAAAACCACTAGAAGACAAAATAGATAAGAAAACAAAGGAAATTAAATTATTATTAATAAATAGATATAAATTAGAAAATAAATAAAATGAAAAATGCTTATTATTTTTCAAGGAATTTTTATGTGATTTTTAATTATTTTTATGAAAAATAAATTAGTATATATACAATATAAAATGTTATATATACAAGTATAATATACCTATGTACTATGTACAATAATTTTTATTTTGTTATTTTTACACAGATATCCTAATTTTACATTTTATTTATTTTCCACATAAATTTAAGAACATAAAATAATTTTTATTTTATTTTATGATTTATTTACATGTATAGAATAAATAGTGGATGTTGTATATATACATGTGTTTTGTACAATGAAAAGGGAATTGTTATTTTGTTTTATTTGATATTCCTTATTTTTATTTTATTTTTGTATTATTATTGGAAATATGTACAAGGAGGTAAAAATAATGACTTAATTTTATTTTGTCGAAAATATTTATATATGCATATAGGTAATATGTACGATACAAAGTAGGCCCTATCTCTCTCTACTGATTTTATTTGGCGATCAGGTCAAGGCTTGACCTTCACTTAGGGTTCAGGTCACTCTGTATTTATTCTAAATACCTCCTTCCTTTTTCTTTCCTTTATTCTTTTATTTTTGCACAAATAATTGCTAATTATGAAATATTAACACATGCATGCTGAATGCTAAATTATAGTATTTACACCTATTTACATGCTTCTTTGCCAAGATAAATAGCTAAAATAAAAGAATAAAGAGTAAGAATCAGAGATTCATCAGTATTGTATGAGACCTCTCTCGACACGTAGTCTCAAATCCAAATAATTAACAATTCAAAACTTAAATAAATCCAAACGAGAACTATAGGCTCATGCAATAATAATTAAGTGTTTGGCCTTAATCTATCGTCAAGCAAACCTAATGCTAGGTCTCAATAACACAAAATAAGGAAAAGTGAAAACTCATAAAACAAAATAAAAAAGACAATGAAAATAGGAAAAAATCTGACGAGGCCCCCAAGGGAACAATCCCTTGGGCAATGGACCTCGTCGAGAGTGAAGAGTCCAGAATTATTACAATAAATGTTTCTCTCTCACTTGAATTACACAAATTAATAAATAAATAGAAAGGCAAAAATGTGGATGTCTTCAAAAGTCCTCCAAGCTTCCGTTGCTACTTCCTCCTGGCAACTAGGTCTGAAGAGCGGCACCGCTTCACGTGGGTGCATAGGCACTCCTAGACGAGCCTCCCTCCATTTGCGGATCCTCACAATAAATTCAAATAAAGAGGGTGGTTAGACAATTCAACAAATAATGAAAATAAATAAAGGAAAATAAATACAAGCAAGAAGACATGGGTAAAAATCCAATCTACACAACATTGCTCCTAGGCAATGGTGTCATTTGATAATCATGGTTTTTCACTGATTAGATGTTCCACACAAGGCGGGAACAGCGTCGTTGAGGCAACCGAGCAAGAAACCCTAATAAACCAACAAGTAATCCACAATATTTATAAAGCAATGAAAAAAAAAGTATGAGGAGTTAAAATTTTTTATAACTCTATAATGGATGTGTATAGTGCATGTATGTGTAGAGTGTCAAACAAAGGGAGCAAACGGGAGATCAGGCAAATAAATGCAAAATTTGTGTGCTTCTGTTGTCTATTTTTAAATTTTAAATATTATATTTTTAATATTTTTTTATTTTCTTAATTGTTTTAAATTTTATAATTGTTATTTTCTTTTTATATTTTCTGATTTTTTAATTTATTTTTCTTTTTAAATATTTAATATAGATTATATAAGGCTTTATATACCATATATTATATTTTTTAAAGTCAACGCATCCCAAATAAAGGATTAAAAAAAAGGCCAATAATTTGGAAATTAAAAATTACAAATAATGTACAAAATTTTCTAAATCAATTTTAATAGATAAATAATAATATAAAGAAAATTATAAAATAGAAATGGATTTTTTGGAATTTTTAAGATTTTTTAGATTTTTACAAAGGATTTTGGAGATTTTTAATTTTTATGTATTTTTTATTTTTATGACTTTTTGTCTAAAGGCTCAAACTACTTAAATAAATAAAATATTTTTTGGGGAATTTTTCAAAAGATTTTATATTTTTTATGGAGCGTTTAATTCAAATAGGGACTTTTGTGCTTCTTTTAATTTTTATAAAATAGGAAAAAGTCCTAGAATGATATTTTAGAAATATGGCATGAAAAACATATCCTTGTAGGAGCTTAAACCTATTTGAGGGGAATTTTTGGAGCACGAACACTATAATTAATAAATAGAAATAACACATAAAAAATGCATGTACTAGTGGGGGCATACACGTAATTAAAAATAACCAGAAGGGTTCATATCTAATTTCACCAAAAAGTTATAACTAGAACTAAAACTGAAGTACATAAAATATACAAAAAGCACAAGGGTCTCTATGTAAAATACCCTAACCAACGTGAAGAGGCATCTGAGCCTCAATGGCCAGGACCGAAGTACTAATACAATAAATGTCGTGGTTAAACTTACAATTTTACAAAAAAGCTTTTAAATTAAAAAAACAATTTATAGGACTAAAATGTAAAATACTAAATGCGGGGATATAATATGCAATTTACCATGAAATGGCATGCAGAGGGACGACAAGATGATGCTCACGAACACACGTGGTGCCACAATGTTGCACTATGCTGCTTCGCTCGTGTGTGGCTCGAATTAGATCTAGGTTGGTGCATATGGGGCAAAATCTAACAGTCGTTGTTGAAATTGGGACGGACTCAAGATCTGACGACAGAGGAGGTGTATGCAAGAACTGGGGAAGAACTCGTGTACGACAAGCTTCGAATGTTGAAATCTCCTCACTCTAGCATGTTGTCAACCCTCATGTTCATGTCTAAAGCACGTGCCTCTAGGAGGGATCAAAGAGGTCCGAAGCCCTGTGATGGGGCCTTGGAGATGCATGGCGAATGGTGGCACCTGGAGCTGCTCTTCCTCCTTGGGTCGACCTCAAGATGAGGTCCCTTATGGCTCGAGACTTGTGGATTAGAAACAAGGGGTCGAGGGCAAAGTGCCTCGACCCGTTAAATGGCGTAATAGTGGGTAGTGGATCACAGCGTGGGTCTCCGGCGGAACAACAGAAGGGGGAGATCTGATGGCTCGATGCATAAGGGATCAAGGTGAATAGAGCATGTCGAGAGGCAGAGAAGGTGATGGGGAGTTTGCTGGAGGTGGAGTGGAGTTGAAATGAGAGCGTACGATGGAGAACGGTGGGTGGCCATAGCTCTAAAGCTTGGGCAAGAACTAATTCGATGCCTAAGCTGATGCAATAATTAAACACACCATAACAATACAAATTTGAAACCTAAGAGTAACATTAACCAAGAAATGAATAAAATTACCTCAAGCCGCTATGCATCACGAGATGGTACCTCGACGCCGGCGTGCGATGGAGGTGGCTGGAAATAGCCTCCACCTTTCTCCTTCCCTGCTATGATGTGTGGGTCGAGCCTGCTATCACAAGGCTCTAGACCTAGGGTGCTCCGATGGGTCAAAACAAGGGGAAAACTGAACTAAAAATTAAGAGGGCGGAGAAGGTATATATGTACAGGTTGAGAACGAACAACTTTCGAGGAGAGATTTTGGATGCAGGAGGAAGATATTGTGCATGAAATGCATCCGGCGTGGATCATGGATGTACAGTGATGAGATCTCATGAAGAGTCTACATATCCTCGAGCGGTAAATCACAAGATAAAAAATCGAGAAGAGAGGCATGTACTTGGATCTGACAGGGCTAATACTCAGGTCAGACAGTTAACATGAGTTAACACTCGAAGCCACCTGGTTGATCAACGTGAACCATCCAGGAAAAACCCGTACCAAAAATCAATGTAAATTCTTTAATAAATAATAAATGATTATATTAATTTTAAAATATAAATAAATAAATTATTATTTTCTATAATCTTTATTATGATTTTTATTTATTATTTTAGAGTTTATTTATTACAAGTTAAATTTTAGGGCTTTATTTATAGGTATATTTATCTATATTTTGTATTTTTATTTTTATTTTGTATTTTTTATTTTAGTATTTTTATCTATTATTTTATAAAATTATAACTTATTCTTATATTCGTAAATATATTTTTGTTATATTTTCCTAATTTATTGTGTATACTTTAATAATTATAGGTGTATATTATGTAGGTATAAGTATAGGTATTTTATCTATGTATTTTTGTATACATATTTTATTTTTGTGTTTTATTTACGGTTTTCCAGTGTTTTAATATGTAAATATATTATAAATAATATTTAAAATATTACAAAAGTATAAAATTTTTAAACTAATAATGAATAAATAAAATGAGTATTTTATTCGAGTATATTGTACAATAGGGGTCCAAAACTTAACGTCACACCTTAACTCCAAAATATATGAAATCACCTTCATTAAATAGCATATTAAAAAAATATACAATTAAAGGTGATTCTGATACATTTTTAGTTTTTATTTAGGAGATATGGGTCTGGGAAGTTAGGATTTTTGACATTTTATTTAGAGTATAAAAATACATTGTCTATTATTTTTATATGAAATAAATTTTGTATTTTTCTATATATTATTATCTACAACTATCACGTACAAAGTTTCTTTATTTGTGGTATAAATAATAGAAAATAAAATAGGTCCCAGAAATAGGTTATTGATGAATAAAAGAATAGATTTTTAATGTATTTTTGGCCCTTATCTCCCCCTACTTTATTCCTTGTTAACCCAGTCAACAAGATGCCTAGGTCTTGGGGTTTCGGGTCCTAAAATACCTTTGGCATTTTATTCTGTGCCTTTCTTTTTCTTTATTCTATTATTTTGGCAATAAAAACAATATTTTATACACAATAAATGGAACAAATAATGAATGCTAATTTATACAAAATAATATTATATCCATGTATTAGCCATGGATTTTATGGCCAAAATGAAAGAATAAAGGTAATGAAATGGACATTCATTAGTGACTGTGACCATAAGATCGTGCATCCGTCATCATCGAGCTTCAATAAGGTAGTCGATCGATGAAGGGAGGTAGCAGGGATCCGCAGCAACCTTCAAGTGGAGGAATGAGTGGAGATTAGCTGAGATATTGCCGATCAAAATTCATTAGAGCAGAGCTTCAACATATTCATCCAGAGTCCTTAGCGTTCGTCGGATCAAGAACATTGACGCCCAGATCAGATCTCGTCTACACAATAACCCCAAAATCCAACCGTCAAATCTAAAGGCCCAGATCAGATCAGATCTGCACACGTACACTTGCTTCTTAACTGTTCGATCAGAGATCACATCCATTGCAGCCGTCCAGATTGCCATGTGGCTTAGTGGTATAATCACTTCTAATCCCCTTCTTTACTTTAATTTTGTAAGTAAACCCAAAGCGGACACTTGTTGTGCTACTTTG
Organism: Ottelia alismoides; assembly: GCA_037367405.1. Taxonomy (NCBI): domain Eukaryota; kingdom Viridiplantae; phylum Streptophyta; class Magnoliopsida; order Alismatales; family Hydrocharitaceae; genus Ottelia; species Ottelia alismoides. The sequence goes on along the minus strand of JAZKJV010008416.1, from coordinate 42,383 downwards.
TGCTTGAATAATTGCAAATTTTACCATGTGATTTCTTTTTTTTCAAATTAGTCTTGGTTGTTCATATAAACGTGCCATGCAGGTTACTTCTGGTGATTTATGGAACATATGTCTTTTTATTTCTATGTTACTATTGATGAACCATAAATACCCTATGTTAATAGTGTCAAAGTGTCGTAGTATTCGAGCAATCAGGATTTATCAAATGACCACTTAATTAATTTTAGAAATTAAAGGGAGCGGTCAATTTATATTTTACTAGGGCAAGCCAAAGATCAAACCCAGGGAGGTAGTTGTCTCTTGAGGTTGATTAATAGGTGATCTAAAACCTAGGTTTTCACAAAGGTATTTTTTTATGCAATTAAAAATAAGACGCAAATTCAGGCAAGTCAAGGAGCTAACATGCAAATTTCGATCAAATGATTTCCAAAAATCCTAAAACTTAGCTAGAATGTGAATTATGAAATTAATGCTTTGTAATTTTTTTGGAATTTTCTTTTGCAAAATGAATTATTAATTAATTAAATATGCATGCAGGATAATTTTGCAAATTAGTTTTCATCAATAGAAGGCCAGTTTATTTTTCAGAAATAAAATTATCCTAGATAGGTCTATATGATGGAAATCAAGGAAAATTAATAAATCCTAAAATTAATGTGCATGGAATCTATTAAAAATCAATTACTCAAATCACCAATTAATTTATTTCGACCTCGATATGCATGCAAATGCAATGATTTTTGGGCACAATGTAGAACATATTAAACTCTAGATATTGTGAATTTTCGGAGCAAAGATTAATTTAATATTAATTTCAGAACACATAGTAGGGAAAATATGTAATTTTCCACATCAATATTTATATCAAATTAACCGCTTTGGTAAAAATTCAATAAAGCATGCAGATGATAGAGCATATTGTTCTACAATACACAATTTTTAGAATAATAAAATGATGCAAAACTGAGAGTCAAAACAAAGCTAGAACATAGGGTTCTAATGCAATTACAGGAAAAAAATATATAAAAATGTGACAAGGACTAAAAGGAAATTACGATAACCTGGCTCGATTTTATTGTAAATTTTCTAGGGGTTACTTATGTATGATGTGCGGCTGTAGAAAGGACCTTCTGATGAATGAAGAGAATAGGGAGGGCTTTCATGCAAATTTCTTCTAGGGGCATGTGCCTTTCACATACCCTAGTTGGGGAAAAGCACATGCACAATATGGGGATCTCTGAGGGTTCTCCGTGCAAATGTTCCATCATCATGTGCCTTGAATGTGAGGTAAGGATAAGGACTTGGATTGCAATCAAAAGTAGGGTGGTCGTCCCGAGGAGGTCAAGACGAGGGCTGACGCGTGGAGGGGTGTGCGGAGCACGAGGCAGGCAGAGGTAGCATGCAAGTAGAGAGCAGTGACGATCGTCGGACAGTACAAGATGGAGGTGGATCGGTGGTGAAGTAGGCTATTGGCCTCCGCTGCTATTGGGTGGCCATGTGCATGAGGGTAGCTGTGCACGTCGGGGCTCCAAGGCAGTGGAGGGTGATTCGTCCAAGGCATGCTCGAGGCGGTGAAGAGGGTAGTCATAGATGGCTCGAGGAAGGCTAGAGCTACTCAAGGGAGGAACGGTGGGTTCGACGGTCATTGTCGAAGGGGTAGTGGAGTCTGGGCTGCGAGAGAATGTGGTGAGCGACTGAGCCACATCTTTGGTCGGAGGAGATCGTTGGCGAGGTAGTTGGGCGAGGATTTAGCGGAGGGCTCGAAAGCAAGAAGTCGAAAAGGAGAATGAGGAATGAAGTAGGAAAAGGAAGGAGGTTGGTTTATCAAAAAGGGGTGTGGGAGCTACGCTCAACCAAATTATCACCTTGAGAAGGTTGGCGATGACCTTCTAGGCTCTACAGCTCATTTGGAGGGCTGCGACGGTGAGTGGGTGTCACCATATCTCAACGAAAGAGTTTTTCGTCTTCTCCTACCAGAGTTTCAATCACTCAATGTAACTATGATTCACTCGAGTTTGGAGGGTCTCCACCGAAGATTGGCAGAAAGAATGGTTTCACCAACAAGGTTAGCAAAAAAAGGGGGCGAAGGGAGTGAGAAGAGAGGGTGTTCGAAGTGAGGTAGTAAAGATGGTGGCGGACCTGGCGATCTCAATACTTCACAAAGCTAAGGTGTGTCTGATGGAGGAAAGAAGAAGGTATGATTGATCGAAGTTGGTTTGGAGATTTGATCTCAAGAAATGTGATTTTGGGTAAGAAGAAGATAAGAGTAAGGAAGAAGAAGAAATCAAAAGATCTAAGGAAGGAAAAGGGAAGAACGGTGTCTCCTTGAGTGAATGGAATATGGTCGAATAATAATGATATTTCCAGATGCCTTTCCTGGTCTAATCTAATGCGGCGATTGAGATGTTTATTCAATGGCTTTGTCGCCTCATTTCCGGATTCCATCATCTTGCCTCTAGCCAATTATCAATGATGTGTATGGCGATCGTGTTGAGTTTAGCCTAATGTTTCGTATCTTGATTCCTAAACCTCAAAACCCCAAAACTATATAAATGGCCTATAACTCAGTAAAATGGCTGAGATCGTCTTGTGCTACATGTGTTGGTCGGATTGTTGACTTGGATGGTGTTTCCTTTCCTCATTTAAACCTCACCATTTAATAAGGCTATCCCATCCTAAGGTTTTGTTAAATGGAAGGATCTTATCAACGCCCACGAATGATAAATTATAGATCAAACCGCCGAATTGGAAAATTGGGTGCTATCATAGTCATAGCATCGGCTAAGTTTGCAGGCTAGAGATGAAGATAAGAGGACTCGGACCGCTAACATCCACCATAGGGTAAACCACCACCTCTCAGGTCTCCCTGACTGATTATGAGGAAGTACCTGGAAGGCACATGGTCTTCACTTGATGAAGAGGATGAAGGCATGTGGTCTTCACTCAATGAATTGCAACAACGAAGGGGGTGACCCTTCTCGTTTGAGGGAGGAGGTCATCGCTCATCCTGGGTGTGTTCCTCTTCCACAAGACCTCACCAGGGAGCTCTCTTCCTCTCTCCTAGAAAAGGAGGATCCCCATGCACGAGGTCGGTAATTGCCTTTTAAGGGGCTTTGGTCTTGGTAAGGACGGTGAGTTGTTGTAGAATTGTTGCTGATCGTGGAGAGACAGGGATGGTTGCACGTGGTTGGGGGTGTTGTTGCCCAACAGCAGGAAGCGGGGGATGCAGATAGAGGGTGGTTATGGAGCTCATCCCCGGGAAGGGTGGAAGTGGTAGGAAGTGCGCGTTGGATGGGGGTTGTAATTAGTGGTGAGAGGGTCTTGTGCCGCCCGCTGGAGGTGGGGGTGAATGGTTGGGTCAGTGTGAGGAGAGGGAAAGCGAGAGATAGAGAGAAGTTGCACTGCTCGCCGCCACAAGAGGTGGTGCAGCAGTTGCGGGCGAGCAGGAGGAAGGGGAAACGGGGTCTCTACGTGGTAGGCGGGGCGTGACCATGTGGCAAGAAAAAAAAATAATAAAAGTAAATAAAAAATTATAATAATAATTATACAAAATATAATAAATAAAATATAATAAATTATAATAATTTAAATAAATTAAATAATTATAATTATAATTAAATTAAATTATAATTAATAAATAACTAAAAATTAATAAAAACTAATAAACAAAAGAAAATAAAATAAGTAAATAAAGTAAATAAAATTAATAAATAAAATAAATAAATAAGTAATAAAAAATAAAAAGAAAATAATAATAATAATAATAAAAGTTAATAATAATGAATAAATAAAATTATATTGAAGTAAAAATAATAAAGAAATAGCGTGGTACATGGCGGCTCTAGGAGCTGCCACGTGTCTCTCCCCAAACTTAAATCCAAAGAAAAATCCAAAAGAAATAGCAAAAGGGGTCTAATTACAAAGTGGTAAACATGAAAGTTGTTTGCCTTGACGAGATCTACATCCTTTCTTGAAGGACCAAAAAAGAAGAAATCATATGTATAAAAGTATTTTTGGTGGTATCCAATAAATATAAAATACAATATTTTTATGTTTTACCATTTTTTGGCATTTTTTTAAATAAGATAAAATAAAAATAAATCTGAGAAAATATAAAATAATTATTTACAACTTAATATAGTTTTTTTAATTTTAATATTTAAGAAAAATAAAGAGTCAAAACAAATAAGATAAAGGGGACACATGTACAATATACAATTAGGGGGTCGAAACCCAAGTTTCACATAGGAACTCTGATTCTTTTGAAGCTGGTCTTATTTTTTAGGTAATTGAACGTACATTACTTCAAAAGTGAGTAGGGGTCTGTGAAAGACTGTATTAGAGAGATATTCGTGTTTTAAGGCTTTTAGTCTCAAACTAAGGTTCTGGTTTTATTGGGCAATTTTACAAGTTAGTATTTTTTAATATTTTTATTTATTAATGTTACTAATATATACATTATAGAGTTGAATTTATTCAATTCTAAATTAGTAATTATTAGATAAAATAGAAGAAACTATGGTTATATACATGTGATAGTTACAGGGGAATTTAGCTTCTCATTTAATGCAAAAAAGCATGTTAAAATACAGATATTATCTCTAAGTGCATGAATGATAATAACGCAGAATAAATGGAGAAATGCTGCTAAATACTTTGGAACAAAGCTCTATTTTCAACTTTTAGAGTGATGAATCACACATTTATCAATCCTCTATACTTAAACCTTGCTTATCCTCTAGCAATTAAAATGAAATATAAAGTGAATTGATTTTGTGTTCCATACCAAGGTCATGAACAAAAGTGAAAATGGAACTCCACTCAACCTTTTGGATTAATAATATGGCTGAACCTTATTAGGAATAAGATTTAAGACCTAACAACCTTTAAGTTCCACGAGTCTCTATTCAGCTCGCCTCAATGGTCAGCTCAGAACAAGTCCTCATATGTAAATTTTGATGACTATGAATCTTACTTGTACTATGTAAGTGAAATATAACTCTCCACATCAGAAATGGTAAAGAAACAACCTCCTCTAACATGGCCACCCTAATTCCCTTCTCTAGCTACTCTTTCCTCGAGGAGTGGGGTATTCCCTTCTTAGTTCAAGTGCAACTTTCTCAAGAAGAGAGGGTAGAGAAGAGAATGGACTATGACCAATGTAGTCATATATCCATGGAGCTTGACCAGTGTAGCCAAGTCTCCAGCTGTAGGCTTCCTTGGTACGAGACTTAGAAACATATGCCTTGCTTATTCATATTTTTCTTCGATGAGAATTTATATTTATTTACTTTTTACCCATCTAACTTTTTTGGAGATTTTCTATATTTTTTTGAACATGTGAAGCATGTACATAAGGAGTTTTTCTTCTTGAGTCATTAGACTATTCCACTTTTGAAGCTTTATTGCCACCCACAGCATCCCATTGTTAGATGTCGCCGCCATTTTACTAGGTTGAGACACACTTGCCACTTATTGTGACTGTGAAAGTTTCCACTCATGTGTTTCCCCAAGCTAAAGGATTTTGCCTCCTTACCACCTCATCAATGAAGAGCCACATGCAAGGTGCTTGTCCAAGTTAGGTCAGTGTCTAAAAGAATTATGTATGTGTATTATTCTACTTATTCCAATCAAGATGACATGTGAACATAGTCTTGTGGACTCAAAGAATTTAATCGCTCGACTTGAAAAGTCTCAACTCCAGTTCATATAAGATTCTTCTAAAATTAAGTAGATTAAGGTCAATCAAATCCAACCATAACTTCTACCTATAACTCGGTTCATAACCCACTAACTTTCCACTTTGCACATGCAAGATATGCAAATGTAATGCAAATGTCATGAAATGCATATGAATGATGATGAATTTTTTTAAATGAATGCAAGAATGCAATAGTAAATAAGAAGCTCTCTTTTTTTCAAAAGTTTTTTGGGTATTCTTCCTATTATACAATAATTTTACAAAAGTATTTATTTACAAGAAATTTACAAGATTTATTATACAAATTATCCAAATTTTATAGTCTATAAACAATATACTAGTATACATGTATTTTACATAGTTTATTTTTTTTTATTTTTACCCATCTCATTATTATTGCATAATATATACAAAATACTCAAAAGTATGAGCTATGGGTAAGGTATATTGTAATATATACATGTCCCCCCATTCTTAGTGTGTGATATGTCCTCAGAGCACAAAAAACAAGGAAAAGACATAGCTCGTGCCAAGCGTAGGAGAGTGAAAAGAATGGACGTATAGAAGATGACCTGTCCCCCTATACTAAGGCTCTGGTCAGCATAAGTTTAGAAGAAGAGCAAAAATGGGGCAGTCGAGGCCGAGAGGAGAAGTGGATGAACATACACAGGGTGGGCATCGATCTCCCCTATAGGCCCTAGTCAGCCTAAGTATAGGACATTAGTGGGTATGAGAACCAATGGGATTGGGGAATGTTCAAAGAGAAAGGAAAAAAAGGAGAGACTCTGGTCATTCACCCCCTATACTTAGGATCTTGTCATCCTTATTTAAACGATATGGAGTCGAGGTGAGTGATATGAATCATTGGGGAGGGAGGGAAAGAAGAAGAAGAATACTATACAAGATGGAGGAAGAATGTACAAGGATCAAGAAGGTTTGTAACGAACCTTCTTTCGCAAACGAGGAGGTAAGGAATATACAGATGTGTCACTGTCAGAATCATCCTTAGATGACTAATAATAATGAGGTGATGGGATCTTCCAACGAGGATCAACACATGGCTACCTTCTCAGATAAGTCTTAAGAACAACCGAACTGAGCTTACTCATATAAACCACCTCATCCGAACCCGATGAGGAATCCTCGAAAAATTCATTCTTTGGTATGTTGAAGGAAACTTTCATAGTTGATTTTCTAGAACCTGAAGCATTGAGAGGGAGAGGAGAGTGGTGTGCCTTGAGGGGTTCAGGGGAACGCCTCGGGGAATCAATTCTTGACTCCTTCCCATTGGATAACTGACTAGAGGATGGTGCAATTGTGTTTTTGGGGAGGGTAAATTTGGTCTTGGATGTCTCCTTTGTTGCAGGTCCGGGAGGTAGTGTGGTGTTGACTATGGGTTCATCATTAGATGAGTCATCATATAGATTGTAATATTCCTGAAGCGTTAGCACCCAAATCAGATAGGTGTTAGTGATCTCTGTTAGCTTTGCATTGGTAGCTTCATGTGTCGGATCATCAAAATGGTCAAGACAATCAGAAAAAGTTGTGTTCAACTTTAGGATAGCTTCGGGTTGTGAGTTCTTTATTGAAGCTGTCATAGTGGAGATGCAAGAAGTGGAAGTTGTGAATGTATGGGGAGTCTCTGATCCAATGGTTGGCTCAACATTCGATATCTCAGGTGTAGCAGAGAGGTGGTACCCATTGATTTAGCCAAAATTCACGGAGTCTAAAAGTGGTATCTCACACAGGGCGGAGTCACCTGTCGTTGTGACGACTCACGATAAATCTGGACTAAAATCAATAATTAACCCACACTAAAGATCAATAATTAGAAATAAATGTGGAGTTAAAATTTATTTTTAACTCTGCACAAATAATGTAAAGGGCAAGTATGTAGAGAGTTCGAACACAAGGAGCAAACAGGGTAATTCAAAAATTTGTGCACAAGTGAATGTGTGTGAAGTCTACACTAGGCAAGTAGGCAAAGATATTTTTGTGGGTTTTTAATTTTTAATTTTTTTTACTTTAATTTAATTTTTAATTTTGTATTTTGATTTTTAATTTTCTAATTTTTATAATTTTATATTTTATATATTTTTTTTTCAATATTAGAAAATAAGGATAATGTAATAAAAGACAAGCTAAAGTATTTATAAAAATATGCAAAAATAACCAAAAATTCAGAAGTAAAATGTTTTTGATATTTTTAGGATTGTTTTACTATTTTTGTGTTTTTTTAGTATTTTTCAAGGTGTTTTTGGTATTTTTAAATACTGAAATAAGGAAAAACAGTGAAATATGTGCTGGCTGTGAGTAAAATGGAAATTAAAAATAGACAACAGCCACAAAATTTTTGCAAACTATTTTTCAAATAAAAAGAATGAAATATACAACAAATAGGAACTGAGTTTGTGATTTTTGGAGCTTTCTAGGATTTTATATATTTTTTTGAAGTTTTAATGTATTTTTGGATTTTCAAGGTTTTTCTTTTGAGATTTTTAGTGATTTTTGGACTAACACTAAAATAGGTTAAAAGAGACACTAGGGAATTTTTTTGGAATTTTTCGAGATATTTTAATATTTTTTGGTATTTTCTAAGCTAGATAGTGAATAAAAAGCATGTTTTTGATTTTTAATAAATATTAAAATGAAATAAAATTCAAAACTAAAATTAGGGCATGGAAGCACAAGTTAACAGGAGCTTAAGCCTATTTTTGTGGAATTTTTGGACTTAAAGTGGTAATTTAAGCAATTAGAGCAAGCATCCAAACAATTAACAAGCCTGGTAGGGGTATAGATGCAATTTACAAAACATCCACGGGGTACATGCAAAATTTCCACAAAGTTTTGTACTGAATACTCAATTTTCAGGGCCAAAACTAAATTACAAAAGCCGCAGGGGTGCGCGAGCAATTTTCCCACTCAGGCGTGTGACTTGCACACGCCCGGCGATGATTAAAAAGTAATTCTCCAAAAACCTGGGGGCTTACATGTAATTTCTCCAAAAATTTAACGCTAAATAAGAAAGTTTTGGTGCTGGACTGAAATAAAACAAAGACCGAGGGCCTCTATGCAAAAATGCCCTCACCTCACGTGTACAGGTCACGTGAGGTGACATGGTAGAGGACCTAAATGCAAATAAAATAAAGACGAGGGTCTTTTTGCAATTTTTACAAAATATTTAAACTACGCAACAAAGTTTTAGGACTAAATAGAAATTACAAAACAAGCGGGGGGTTGACTGCAAAATACCCTCGCTAGGGCGATCGGCGGACATCCAACGGTTGGGAGTTCAGCGCGATCCAGCGGCGTAGGAAACGCCTCTTATCCACGTGGCGTCTTCTCTGGGCGCGATGACGGTTCGCCCGTGGACGTCTGAGATCAGATCTCAGATGAGATCCGATGGTGACGGGTGCTGGCGATCGGACGGTCCACGTTAGACCTGGGGTTCCCTCTTGATCGGACGGCAACGAGGCACGCTGGAGGAACAGGGAAGAAGGACCGCCGTGGCGACCTTCTCCCGGCGGTAGCACCTCGCTCCGGCGGTGGATGAGCTTCAAATCGGGCCCAGGAGGTTGCTGCAGGTCTCCTCTGTTGTCTGGAAGCAACGGAGTGGCGCGAAGGACGGCGGAGCTCTTCCACGGTGAGGAGGAAGTTGCGGAGCTCCAGGTGCTCCGGCGAAGACCCAAAAGAGCTCCAGACTCTTCGGTATGCTCCAGTACCTGCGCAAAAAGGTTATAGAGGTCGAGGGAAAAATGCCTCGACCTCAGGTGGATCTCGAAGGGGGGTGACAGGCGAGATGGGGACTCGCCGGAGTTGCGCTCCGGCGAGGTGATCGGTGAGGAGATGAGATCGTCGATTCAACAAAGAAAGATGGTTTGGAGGATCCTAGACTACTAGAAACACAATAAATCTTAAACGAACACAAGAAAACGGCCTCAATGGCCTGGGGCCAGAGGGTAAATACCTCTACGGCGGGGCTCGCCGTAGGTGTGGAACACGCTCAGATCTGGTGTAATCCGCCGCCTTGAAGCTCGGAGCTCAGAGCTGTCACCTCCAGGCGTATCGAGCACGACGAAAGGGGGGAGAAATCTGGGAATTTGCGTTTCAAAAAACGAAAAGGAGTCAAGGGGGTCCCTTTTGAATGGTTGACGCGGGGGCACCTTGATCGAGGTTGGCAGCGCGATTCAACGACCCAGAGGTCGAAAAAAACCAAGGGCGTGTAGGCTGAATTGACCATGTACAAGTTTGCAGAAGGGAGTGACCCCAAAGGATGAAAGAGGCGGCCGCGATAAACCCAAGAAAATGGGTGCTCGCACAGGACCAGAGGGTACAGACCTGGGGTCAAGGAGTTGACCCCCGATCAACGGATGGCGTGGCCTGATTGGGCCACGTCATCCGCAAAAAGACAAATTTAAATAAACTCTTGTAAATTAAATTAAAATTAGTAATTGATTTAATTAATTTTAAGTTATTTAATAAGAAATGTTTAATATTTTATATAGTATTTTATTCCGATTTTTAATTATTTTTATGAAGTACATTTTTACAAGTTACCTTTATACCCCTATATAGGTATATATTTTTATATTTTAGTATTTTATTTTTTATTTTGTGCATTTAATTTTATTTATTTTGTTTATTATTTTATATACTTATAAAGTATGTTTATACACTTAAATATATATTTATTTTATTTTTCTGAATTGTTTTGTATATTTAATAAAATATAAGAGTATGTAATATAGGTATGAGTATAGGTATTATACCTGTATGATCTTATACTTGTTGATTTTTATTTTGAGTTTTCTTTGTACTTTTATTCTGATTTTAATACACATATTTATTAAAAGTAATATTTATAAGATTATAAAAAAATATAAAAATACAGAAATAATGAATAAAGAATAAATTGAATATTTTATTCAGTACAAGTATACAATGTGGGTCCAAAACTCAACTTTCAAACCGTAGCTCCGCCAAATGTGAGACCACTGATGACGCGCCTGACAATCGGGTTAAGTATGTAAATAAAAATGGTCGTCGTGACCCAAATCACCAAGCGCGGTCAATCGAGAAAAATGATAAATAAAACCACTTAATAAAAGAGATAAATCAATGAAAACAAATGTAAGCGGTCTTTCGCTATTCTTTTTACCTGGTATAGCGACCAGGGTCGAACACAAGGAGCACGATTTAAAAACTATGCAGTCAAATTTCAGAAAAGCTAATTTTTTAGTGGTTTTTGATTTTTATATTTTTTTTTATTTTTTTAAAAGACAAACAATATTCACAGATGATAAAAAGGACACGCAACCTTTTGTGTACTTTTTTTCTTTCAAAAAGAGTCAAAAATATATATAAAATTCAAGAGAAAAAGTTTTTATATTTTTTTATGTTTTAAAATGTTTTTGGTAAATTTTTTGCAATTTTCTAATTTTTTTTGTTATTTTCTAAAAATGAGACAATGCAAAATAAACAAATTATTCACAAGCAGGAGTCTTTTTCAATTTACAAATCCTTCCAATCTCCAATACTCCTAAAAAATATTTTTAAGATAAACTACAAGATGATATCTACAAATAGTGACTGAAAACACAATTTTTTGATTTTTCTATAATTTTCAACAATTTTTATAAGATTTTTCGTTTTTCGTAATTTTTTTGGAGTTTTATAAATGAAAATTGCACGAAAATTAGTTTGAAGATAAAGCACAACAAAATACAACTACAGGAATTTTTGTAGAATTTTTAGGCACTTTTGCGAATTTTTATGAATTTTTAAAGTGTAGGCAAGCAAAAAGACACAAAATCACTGTTTTTGATTTTTTAAATATATCAAATAAAGTCAAATTGCCATGAAAATTTTATACAATATTCACATGCATAGCAAGAGCATTCAGAAATTTTTACAAAATTTTTAGACTAATGAAAACATTTATTTCACTGAAATAATCAAGAAGGTTTAGTTCTGGAAACACAGGGACATAACTGTAATTAATTAACGTTTCTATACCATAAACTAACAAAATAAACTGCAGGGTCAAACATAGAATTTACCCATTTATTTTTTTAATGAGAGTGCTAGGGTTCTTCGATCTTTTCAACCCCCAAAGGAGGATGGAGTACGCCGCCGCCACACCAATGAGAGGTTGTGCGCAGGGATCGGCGGAGGTCGGCGGGACGGCAGCCTCGCGCGGCGGCCTCGCGCGTGGAGATCGGAGCACGACAGCAGAGGGCGGCGCCACGCGGGTGGATATCTGGGCGGTGGAGAGGCACCGTGGAGGCGGTGGTTGGCGGCGGGGCCGCGCGTCACGCGGCCGGGCGCCGCGCGGAGGGGAAGGCTCTGGGGCAGCCGAGGGCGCGGGGCCGCCTGGACTGCTGCGGGGCAGCGGGAGGCGTCGACGAGGGCCCGGCTGGCGTCCCCGCGCGCGCGGGCAACGGCGCGCAGTCGCGCACGCGTGGGGAGGCGCGGGCGGCTGGGCGAGGAGGGCACGGCCGCGGACCGCTCGCAGAGGGGCTGGCCTCAGATGGAGGCGGGCGTAGCCGAAGGGGGGCGCGACCTGGAGCAGGCACGGGCGGAGGACGGCGGGAAGGAGGCGCCGCGCGTGGCGATCCGCCCGCTGGAGGAGGGAGCGGGGCCGCCTGGGCGCGGCGCAAAGGGAGGTGCGCTTGGGGGCGGCGGTCCGCTCGCTGGAGGAGGAGCTCGGGGGCACCGCAGGGCTGGCGCGCGAACGCGCGCGGAGGCGCACGTGGAAGCCGGTGGGGTCGCGCGGAGCCGGGCTGCCGGCTGGAGCGGCCGCGCGGGGGCGGTTGGTGCTTCCGCCTGGAGATGGCGCGGGGGTAGGGGGTGACGACCCTGCCCTTGTCCAGATTCCTTTTTTTTATTTTTTTTGTTTTTATTGTAAACAGTGATAATAATAAAAAAAAGTTTTTTTTTTATTTTTATTTTCCTGCAAAAATAAAAATGTATTTTTTTGTTTTTTTTATACAGGAAATGTAAATAGAAATAGAAAGAGGGAAAGGATTATATATATATATGTTTTTTTTATTTTGATTTTCCTGCAAAAACGAGGGTTAGAGACAAACAACCAAAAAGATAATTTTTTTTATTCTTTTTATTTATGCACAAATGGAATATGTGAAATGATCGGATCGTGTCGTAATGAGAGATAGATCCGTGACTTCGGTCACCGTGCGTGACCGAAGGTGGAAGATTGCGTGAGATAGAAATAGAAGATGGAGGGATCGAGGCGTGAGATGAGAGATCGGTGTCGGACGAAAAATGTGAAATTGATTTTTTTTTATCTAAGAATTACTCTCTACTCCTACGCTAGAATCTAAGCCTACGATTACCTAGGGAAAAAGACAGAGAATAAAATGGGATCTCACCTTGGGGTCGGAAATGCTATTATGGCCTCGACGACGACCGAACGCCGTCACCGGATGGATCGGAGGCTAAGCACCCTTCTTCGACGAGTGGCTTCTCGGAGGTCGGGCTCCTCTCTCCAAAGATTGATCAAATGTGAATGAGGGAGGAGGAGCCCATTAAAAAGAGACAAAAATCAAAAATGGAAAATATTTACAGAAAAGGAAGGTATTTATTGGGTGGATTAATAAAATAATTAAATTAATAAATTAATTAAATAATTAATTACGAAATTCGAAATTAATAAATTAAATAAATTAATAAATTAATTGAAAATTAATTGGCCACCTTAATGGTGGCCATTAAAGGCATGCAATCAAATCCAATATATAAGGCATGTTATAAAATCAAATCAATCAATTAAAATCAAATAATTAAATAAAAAATTCGGAATTAATTTAAATTAATTAATTAATGTTAGGTAATTAAATTTTTTGATGTTTTTTTTATTTAAGGAAGTTAGTTGTATACATATATTATATACATATAATATAATGTACATAGGTGCAAATAAGGAAACAATTTTTATACAAGATTTTTTTTATTTTAATTTTTTTTAATTTTTATTTTTATTGAAAACAATATTTATAATATATACAATAAGTAAAAATAAATATTAATAATTGTATACACAGATATATGGGTAAACTGCACAATACACCCCAGAAAACCGACTTTTTAACCGTAACTCCAAAAAATACAAAACCACAGCCATTTGAAAGATAATTTAATTTATAGTATTATGGAAGTGAGTTTGGTTCGATTTGAGCTCGTATGGAGCCGGAATTGATGTTTCAATTATCGCATTACGGCTTCTCTGGGTGTAATTATTTACAATATATACATTTTTTATTTTATAAATATTTTTATTATTTACAACACAGTTTTATTTACAAGTTTTATTTACAAAAAATAATTGATTTGAGGTCAAACTATATACAAATAAAATAATGTAAGTTTTATACAAATATACATGAAAAATATGTACAATACATATTTTTGGATTTTCTGACAGACAACCTTATCTCCCCCTACTTTATTCCTGGTCGATCAGGTCAAGTCTTGACCTTCTCTCGGGGTTTGGTTCAGTCTGTATTTATTTCATAAATACCTCCTTTTCTTTTTCTTTTCTCCTTTATTCTTTTATTTATATACAAAAGGTGTTAAAAATGCATAATTAACAAATGCATGCGAAATGGTAATTTTATGAAATTAGTGGTTATTTACAGGTATTTGACTAAGGAAAAGAGGCTAAAATAAAAGAATAAAGGCGATGAATCGTGGATTCATCATTCCCCTATACTTTACCTTTGCTAGTCCCTTAGCAAACACTTATTTGGAAAATAAGTGAAAATGAAAAATAAAGAAAAGAAAAAGGAAAGAAGTTAGAACAATGTTGACTTTCAAACTTATCTTCATAAAAATGTAGTCTGGAGCTCTGTCGGACCTTTGGATTATTAGTGTGTCGGAACCTTAATGGGAAATGAAATTAAAACCTAACAGCCTCTAAGTTCCATAAGACTCCTATTCAGGTCTCCTCAACAGTCAGATCAGAACAAGTCTACAGACACAAACTCTTATGACTATGAATTCTTACTTGTACGTGTAAGTGAAATTTAGCTCTTCATCTCAAAAGTAGCAAAGATTCAGCCTCTCTCAACAAGGTAACTCAATAACCCGGTCTGGCAACTCTTTCCTCGTGGAGCGGGGATATTCCCTTCTAAGTTCAAGTACAACCAGCTCAAGAAGAGGGGATGGAGAAGAGAATGGACGGTAACCAGTGTAGTTACCTATCCTTGGATGCATGACCAGTGTAGCCATGTCACCCGCTGCAAGCTTATAAATATATGACTTTGAAGCTCTTATTCTTTTTTTTTACAGGCATTTTATTTTTCTTCCAGGCCTGTCCACTTTTGGAGATTTTGCTTCTTTTTTTTTTGCTTTTTTTTTGAAATATATACAAGGTGCAGCATGTACATAAGGAGTTTTTCCTCTTGAGCCAGTAGACTATCCCTCTTTTGAAGCATTATTGCAACCCCACAGCTCCTGTCTTTAGACCTCAACATCATCAGACTAGGTTGAGACGCACTTCCCTCCCTAGAGGAGGACGAGAGGTTCCGCCTAGATGTACTACCCTCGTATGCTACCCCAAACCAAAAGATTCTGCTCCCTCACTACCTCATCCATGAAGAGCTACGTGTAAAGTGCAGTGTCCAAGGTAAGCCACGGTCTGAAAGAATCATGTGTGTGTTGTTAAATGTTCTACTTAGACTCATCAAGATGACATGTGAACATAGTCTTATGGACTCAAAGAATTAAGTCTAGGACCTGAAAAGTCTTAACTCCAAATCTTATAAGGTTCCTCTGAAATTAAGTGGATTAAGGCCCAACTAAGCTCCATTCTTCAAATTTATTCCAGACTTAGTTTAATAGTCAAAATCATCCTGAAAAATGCTCATGCAAATGCAAGAAAATATGTACATGCAAGGAAAAGAAAACAAAATCTTTTTGTGAAACAATTTTCAAAATTTTGAAATTTTTATGGATTTTTGAAAAATGATGATGCACATGCAAAAACCTTTTTTTTTGCAAAAAGTTAGTAAGATATACAAATATATACAAGATTTTTTTTATTGTTGTTTTTTTTAATAGGAAAAAAATTCATATTTACACAAGAGTGAGTTGGTTATTTTACAAGAATGAGATGCAAGAATTTACAACTTGAGTAATTTATACAAGTATATACAGAGTTGGTTTTTTTTTAAATTGATTTTTTTTTAGTATTTACACAGTGTTTTAGCCATATTAAAATAATATATGAAAGTACGAGTTATGGCTAAAGTATATATACAATATATACGACACCCCCCTATACTTAGCTCGAACTATGTCCTCATAGTGATCAAAGAGCTGGAAAGAAAGACATAACTCGTGCTTTGTATAGAAGAGTGAAAAGAATAATATACTACAACGACGAATAAAAGAATAAAATCAAAAGAGGTCGGTGATCCCCCTATACTTAGGATCAAGTAATCCTAAGTATAGCAGACTGTACACAAGGAGAAAACCGAGGAGATGAATATACAGAGTCTACCTCCCCTATACTTAGGGTAAAATATCCCTAAGTATAGGCAGCACAACATAGGTAAAAAGAATCAACAGAATAATCAAACGTCTGACACCCCTCTTATACTTAGGGTAAAGAACACCCTAAGTATGGAATGATCATGCAATAGAGATGGGGTGTGAGACAGAAAGAATGTATGATATGGACAGATGGTCTATACAGATGTGAGTTGATCAGTGTTGAGGTGCCTCTCAACAAGCGCTAGAGTTTACGCCCCTAGCTGGGCGCAAATGTTAGGATAACGCCGTGTCAAGGTTCAGGACGGCATCTGTCAGGCGAATACCGTACTGTTGTTGTCGTCTCAGTGGGAGAACAACAACGGAGTCAGGAGGGTCAACAGAGTTAAAGATAACACCCAGATAATCAATCAGGCGAGTGTTTGCTACCGGGTAAAGATTTGGGCAAATGAAGTCGAGCTCGGGTAGCACAAAAGAAATCATCGGCTCAAGATCTGTATGGAGTGAAAGGATGGAGCCGAAGTAATCAAACGTGGAGAAGGAAGGATCTGTCAAGGAATCCTCCACATCAATCACAGTCTCGAAGAGATATGGAAGACCAAGATCAAGAGACTCACTATAAAGGTTGATATCCGATGTATGGAATGTAGACAAATCAGTGAAATCATCGAATACCTCAAAGATCGGGTCATCCTCGCGAGGGTCGTCGAGGAGAGAATCATCAAATTCATTATCAGAAATATCAAAATACTCGGTCACGTGATCTGACAGATCGGATGCACTCCCAGAAAGTGATACCGAGTACACATGGTCCATGGCATCCTCCCGCAGATAACCCTCGGGGAGTAATGTCGAATCATCAGGGAACTGGGGATCAATGCTGTCAAATGTCAGGTCCTCCAAAAATATATCGACCTCATCAAATGGGAGGACACATGGCTCAAATACGGGACTATCAAGGTCTGTAAAATCCAAAATCGGTCCCTCATCAAACTCTCTATGCTGAGATGAATCCAAGTATATCTCTGAATCTGAGGAAATCTTCTGAAGACCAGACACTGAGTCAACTACGTATGGATACTGGAAAGAATCAGAGGATGGCTGAGATGTGGGTTCCTCCTCTATCTCTTGGGATCCTAGCAGATCTAGAATCGAACAATCATCATTGTGGAGTTGCGGGACTGGCTCAAAATCTGATTGTAAATCCAATGGGTCCTCAACCAATGTCCGGCTCTGGGAACTCACAACAGTAGACAACACATCCATCAAATGAGAAGTAGTAGCATCCATATCCTCTGATTTGTGCGTGCTATCAAGATCGGCATGGTGTGTCACACACTCAACTATTGTCATCTCTCCCTCATGTGTTGTCCCGAATAAATCATTTGGTGTATATGCAAGATCAGAAAGTGTATCCAAGATGGTCTCAACAAAATCCAAGTCGGGACAATGGTGTGAACCACTACACGAGGTAATGACATATGATATCTGCTCTGCGGTCCTCCCCCTCATGGCGATATGGATAAGGTCAGTCATCGAAAATCCATGATCTGGAAATCGCCTCAAAAGTTCTCGTAACCTCAACCATGAATCTCTCAACGGCTTTTGGGGGTTAACAGAAAAATCACGAATACATGACCGCATCATCTCTGCTCTACACTGGGGGTAAAATTTCTTCAAAAATAATGATCGTAAATCTCCCCATGTAGTAATCTTCCTTCCCAATCGTCTATGCCAAGTCTTGGCTCTACTCTGAAGTGTAAACGGGAAGGTAATCAACATCATGTCCTCAGAAGTGATATCCAAATATGATCGTGATACACAAAAATCCTCAAATTCATCGATATGCAAATAAGGTTCCTCGTGCATTTCCCCAAAAAACTTAGGCAATAGATCAATTAACTCTAAATCCAGAACAAAGGGTCTCAAGGTAGAAGCGGACTGGACTTCATGATCTGTGTACTCATCCAATGTCCTAGGATACAAGTCATCTAAAGCTCGCAACTGCCCCATTCGATTGCCTATGGGATGCACTCTCATCTCAGTAATGTGAACACCCATGTCTCGTGTTTGGTCAATCTGGTCTCTGTGGGTTTCACTCACAGCACGTCCCAAATGGGAGGGTGGGTTGGGATAAGATGGGAAATCAGATGGTGTTCCGACCTCCCAAGGAAGTGGATGGGAATGATGGGTATGAAGATAAGAAGCCGCAGAATTCAGCTGGAATGGAATGTGACCCATCATGAAGATAGAGAAATGAAGGGCGGGAGTGTGGGATAGAAGGGAGAGGGTGACTGCTAATGATAGAAGAATGATCGTAACCGACTCACACCATAGACATACAAAACACAAAGCAAACCCTCAGTTCACCAACTCAACACAAAGTGAAGACCGTGAGATTTGGTCTTTTATCTTTTCAATTTTAGAGTTAGGTGATCAACGAAAGTTGTACAAACACTTAGGAGGCTTGAATAGGATTTGGGCACTACTCCTTAGTGTTTACGCGAGCGAGTAAAAGCGCAAACAATGAGGGAATTGCTCTCCCAATACAATGAAGTGAATCAATTACGTTTGATTTTAGAGTCAAGTTCAATTAGCAGTCCCAATTTTTTTAATTTTTGATTTTGTGAATTTTTTGGATATTTTCAAGAATAAACGCCTAACGAGCATTCCGATTTCCTCTTTGATTAATTTGAGTCCAAAAACAGGGGGAGGGATCGAGAAAGCCAATGCACGGTCAAAAACGATGATGCATGCAGAGATAGAAAATGCGTACCTTACTCCAGCACTCTACATGCAAAATGATCCGCGCAGAAATTTAAATACAGAAATAAAACTACCTAAATGATGCAGCGGTGAAAACCGAGTCCTAGATGAGCAAGTTCTACTCGCAGAACCGTCTAATCGGTCACCGACCTCCAAGCCAAAGGGTCCGGTCTTGGCCCACCCCTCCTCTGCCCGACAAATCGGGGGTAGGAGAAAGCGCTTTACAGGGTGGACTGTGGCACGTAGGCTACAAAGGAGATGAGTCGATTATTTTTATTAATTGATTATTAGTAGGTCCAATTAAACGCACTATAGGAACAAGCAGATAATTAAGTGTGGGGACCCTACTAATTACGACATAAGCAAAAGAAAATCCTAAGGCTAGGGGCTCGAAAATCACGTGAATCAAATAAAATAAAATAAAAAAAATGCGAGAAAACAAAACCAGCGAAAAACAGCGGTGAGGTCCCCCAAGTGCACCGGCACTTGGCGAAACAGACCCCGAAAAATGTCCAAGTCCACAGTTCAAAATCCTAAATTATTACAAAAAATTGTTCTCTCTCAAAAATAAAATTCTTCTTCTTCTCCCTGCTTCTTCTTCCCGTGCGGGTCCTCAAAAAGTAGACTCCAAGTTGTCCACGCAGTACCTCGCACAAAAAATTAGAGAGAAAAAGGTCAGAAAACAATTATAATATAGAGAGACAAAAATAGAAAATTGAAAAATGACTACAAAGCCGTGCTCCCCGGCAACGGCGCCATTCTGATGACGCGCCTGACAATCGGGTTAAGTATGTAAATAAAAATGATCGTTGTGACCCAAATCACCAAGCGCGGTCAATCGAGAAAAATGATAAATAAAACCACTTAATAAAATAGATAAATCAATGAAAACAAATGTAAGCGGTCTTTCGCTATTCTTTTTACCTGGTATAGCGACCAGGGTCGAACACAAGGAGCACGATTTAAAAACTATGCAGTCAAATTTCAGAAAAGCTAATTTTTTAGTGGTTTTTGATTTTTATATATTTTTTTTATTTTTTTAAAAGACAAACAATATTCACAGATGATAAAAAGGACACGCAACCTTTTGTGTACTTTTTTTCTTTCAAAAAGAGTCAAAAATATATATATAATTCAAGAGAAAAAGTTTTTATATTTTTTTATGTTTTAAAATGTTTTTGGTAAATTTTTCGCAATTTTCTAATTTTTTTTGTTATTTTCTAAAAATGAGACAATGCAAAATAAACAAATTATTCACAAGCAGGAGTCTTTTTCAATTTAAAAATCCTTCCAATCTCCAATACTCCTAAAAAATATTTTTAAGATAAACTACAAGATGATATCTACAAATAGTGACTGAAAACACAATTTTTTGATTTTTCTATAATTTTCTACAATTTTTATAAGATTTTTCGTTTTTCGTAATTTTTTTGGAGTTTTATAAATGAAAATTGCACGAAAATTAGTTTGAAGATAAAGCACAACAAAATACAACTACAGGAATTTTTGTAGAATTTTTAGGCACTTTTGCGAATTTTTATGAATTTTTAAAGTGTAGGCAAGCAAAAAGACACAAAATCACTGTTTTTGATTTTTTAAATATATCAAATAAAGTCAAATTGTCATGAAAATTTTATACAATATTCACATGCATAGCAAGAGCATTCAGAAATTTTTACAAAATTTTTAGACTAATGAAAACATTTATTTCACTGAAATAATCAAGAAGGTTTAGTTCTGGAAACACAGGGACATAACTGTAATTAATTAACGTTTCTATACCATAAACTAACAAAATAAACTGCAGGGTCAAACATAGAATTTACCCATTTATTTTTTTAATGAGAGTGCTAGGGTTCTTCGATCTTTTCAACCCCCAAAGGAGGATGGAGTACGCCACCGCCACACCAATGAGAGGTTGTGCGCAGGGATCGGCGGAGGTCGGCGGGTCGGCAGCCTCGCGCGACGGCCTCGCGCGTGGAGATCGGAGCACGGCGGCAGAGGGCGGCGCCACGCGGGTGGATATCTGGGCGGTGGAGAGGCACCGTGGAGGCGGTGGTTGGCGGCGGGGCCGCGCGTCACGCAGCCGGGCGCCGCGTGGAGGGGAAGGCTCTGGGGCAGCCGAGGGCGCGGGGCCGCCTGGACTGCTGCGGGGCAGCGGGAGGCGTCGACGAGGGCCCGGCTGGCGTCCCCGCGCGCGCGGGCAACGGCGCGCAGTCGCGCACGCGTGGGGAGGCGCGGGCGGTTGGGCGAGGAGGGCACGGCCGCGGACCGCTCGCAGAGGGGCTGGCCTCAGATGGAGGCGGGCGTAGCCGAAGGGGGGCGCGACCTGGAGCAGGCACGGGCGGAGGACGGCGGGAAGGAGGCGCCGCGCGTGGCGATCCGCCCGCTGGAGGAGGGAACGGGGCCGCCTGGGCGCGGCGCAAAGGGAGGTGCGCTTGGGGGCGGCGGTCCGCTCGCTGGAGGAGGAGCTCGGGGGCACCGCAGGGCTGGCGCGCTGATGAATACCCATTCATCACTCTTTATTCTTCTATTTTAGCTATAAAAAACCCTTGCAAATACATGTAGATATGTGTAAATCCAAATAATTACCAAAAGCATGCATTGTGTAAAAACCTATAATTAGCATGTTTTTGTGCAAAAATAAAAAGAATAAAGAGCAAAAAGAAAAAGAGGGAAATATTTAGAATAAATATTGAGCAACCTAACCCAAGGGAGGGCTCAGCATGGGCCTGACCGCATAAAAGCCAAAGTAGAGGGAGATAGGAGCTCATGTGTATATACTTCTGTAAATACATAAAATTATATTTTCCTCACCCAAAAATATGCTTGTACATATTGTGTGTATATTTTATTAAAAACAAAATAAAAATTTAAAAATCAAAAATTCAAAAATGCCCTTTCACCATGTGTAGACCATCATCCTTTATTTATCTAACCCTATAAATAAATAAAATTATTTTCTAAAACTTTTTGTAAATATTCTATGTTACATATGGTAAATACATAAAATAACAAGAAACAAAACAAAAATCAAATAAAAATTACAAAATTAAAAATACAAAAATACATTGTATAAATACCATGTATATAAATGTATACAATTATTTATTTCACCCTTGTGTATAAATAATTAAAATAAAATAAAAATACCATTTTATTCCATATTTTATGATGTAAATAAATAAAATACAAAATGAGCATAAAAATACATAAAAATAACAAATAAAAAAATCAAAAAATAAAAATCCATATAGTGTACATATACCTATATACATAGCTACCCTATTTTTATTTCCAAAAAATTAATTAAAAATCACCAAAAAATAGAAAAAAATAAAAGAAAAACATTTCATGTTTTGAGTTTTCTTTAATTCGGCCTATTTCTACCTTAAAATAAATAAACAAAAATTAAATACACGTGGCAGCTTCTGATTGGTCCACGGGGGATTGTTGACCCCGGTCAACTCCCCCGCGGACTCCTTCCTTTTCTGGAAGATGCGTGCCGCCCCACCTTCGCCGATTTTTCCACGCATCTCCAGGCTGTCTCCCACGCGAACCCCGTGCCCGGATTCTTCGCCGATCATCCCTCATCCTCGCCCGATCTTTCGCCATGAAATCAACGCCTTCCATCGCTGTCTCCACTCAACCCTAATCGCACCTGTCACCATATATATCCCGACCTCCGCCACCTCCGCGCCTCATCTTTGGACCTTCTCCTTCTTCCCAGTGACCTCCATAGACACCGCGAGAGTGACAGCAAGCGTTTGCCCTTGTTGCAGCGAGGCGAGGAGGCGAATCCACTGATCTGGCGTTCTTCGCCGCCGCTGCTCCGCCACCAGCGTCGAGCATCGAGCCTCGGGCCGAGACGACCCTCGAGGCTACGACCAGGAGCACCCCCTGCTCTTCCCCAGTCTCTCCGACCACCCAGGTAGAACCCTTAGGCAGTAGGATAGCTTAGATTTTGATTTTTCAGTTACTGTTAGCGTAGCTCCGCCGCCTTCGCCAGGCACCTCCGACCACCCATCTTCCATTCCGACACCGCCATCATCTCCGCCAGACCTCTCCGCACCTTCTTCACCCCTCCACACAACCCAGATCGCACAGGATCTGGGAACCGAGCTCCTTCACCGACCACCCTCGCCGGAGCTCGCCATTCCGACTCACACTTCACCTTCACGCCGCCTAACCGGGTCGAGGTACTTTGCCCTCGACCCGCGAGTCTTCTGGTTCGTTTTTCAGGTCGAAACGAGGGCGTCTGAGGCCCTTCGCCATCCAGCCAGGAGACCCAGCTCCGCCGGCCTTGCTCGAGCTCCTCGGAGCTCGGATTGCCCGTCGGAGACCACCGGCAGACGCGGGAGCCTTCCGCGATTCTTCTCCGACCTTCAGGAGGCTCACCGGAGGACCCTAGCGCACGCACGAGCCCGGCGAGTCTCGCCGGGGACCTGTTCTTCGAGGACCCTCCATCGCCGTCCGATCGTCCTCATCGCTCCAGATCAGATCTTGGCCGTCCGATCGAGGAGTAGCTTCCACCGTCCGATCCGAGGAGACACCATCTGGAGCGCCCACCCTCTGCAGCCGTCCGATCTACACGTGGCGCGCATCCAACGACTCCATTTAATAAAGGGTAATTTACCCTTAGGCCCTTATCTTTGCTTTATTTCGTTTCAGTCCTGTAAGTTGTCGAGTCAGTTGTTTATTTTCTGGGATATTTGCATAGAGACCCTCGTGCTTATTTTTATTTGCATTTATACCCCTGCCAGTTGAGAGCCACGTGCTTCGTCACGTGTTATTTTGGGAATTTTGCATAATTAATCCTGTAGTTCTGGTTGTTATGAAATGAATAAAACTTTTTGAGTAATTGCATATATACCCCTGTGAATGTTTTATTTGCACATGTGCGTTTTATTTTGGGTTATTTGCAGATAAGCCCCTGGACTTTTGGTACTTGTTACCAATAAGCCCTCGGAACTTATTTTTATTACCATTTGGTCCCTGTGTGCCCCAGGCACGTGCTTGGCACGTGTTTTGCTGGGTATTTTGCACCAGGACCCTAGAACTTTTGGGTATTTGCACTTAGGTCCCTGTGCACAGTGCCCCCTTGTTATTTTTGAATAAAATATCAAACGACCTCCAAATCCAATGAGATTTTGACACATGGCTCCTGCCATGGTGTAGGAATTTCTGTGATTTTTGAGGACATTTTTGATTTCATTTGCTATTTTTAAAAATTCAAAAACCCCTATTTTTGCCACTGTTTGACTTTAAAAATACCAAAAAAATATAAAAACCCCACCAAAAATTCTAAAAAAATTAAGTATTGTAGTTCGCTTGCTGTTTGATTTTCCAGCCATTTTTTGTGATTTTTCATCACTTAAAAACCCTAAAAATCATAAAACCCTCAAAAACTCATAAAAATTATAAAAATTAAATTAAAAATCCAAAAACAATAATTAGGGAGCCTAAATTTTCCTTATTCTTCATAGTTTACAGGAAAATTACCTCCAGGGTTGATTGAAACTCTTAAATATTTTATTTTTGAGTTTCTAACCTTGCTGGACAGTACCTCTTCTTGGTTGCATTGTTTGATTTTTAATAAATAATTTACCCATTAGAAAAATCTCAAAAATTCACCAAAAACATAAAAAATTATAAAACACATAAAAACATTTTTCTTTGAATTTTTGCTTGATTTTTAATGCTTTAAATAAATTGTTGAAGTTCATTATCTGTGTGCCTTCTTTAATTTTCTCATCATTTAAAAAATCTAAAAAAATATAAAAACAAATAAAAACCACTAAAAAAAGATTCCCTCGGATTTCTGACTACATCGTAGGCTATTTAGCCAATCTGTGCTCCTTGTGTTCGACCCTGGGAGCTATACCAGGTTAATCACATAGCTAGACCGCTCCATTTTGTTTTGATTGATTTTATCTCTGTGAGTGGTTGATTTTTCTTGATACACGCATTCGAGTGACTGAGGTCGCAACGACCTCATTTCATACCTTTACCTCAGTTGTTCGGGCTCTTTGCGTCGTCAGAATGGCGCCGTTGCCGGGGAGCACGGCTTTGTAGTCATTTTTCCATATTGTCTTTCTCTATATTATTATTGTTTTCTGACCTTCTCTCTTTGATTTTTGTGCGAGGTACTGCTTGGACGACTTGGAGTTTACTTTTTAGAGGATCCGCGCAGGAGGAAGAGAGAGAGGAGAAGAAATTTTCTATTTAGAGAGAGAGAGAGAACAATATTTGTTGTAATAACTTAGACTTTGAACTGTGGACACTTGTAACTTAGCGGGTCTGTTTCGCCGAGCACCGGTGTGCTCGGGGGACCCATTTGGATTTTCGCGGCTTTTTCTACGGTTTTGATAGTTAGCTGCCTTTTCCGGTGTTTACGCGGTTTTTTCGAGCCCCTAGATTTAGGAATTTCTCTTGCTTGTGACGTAAATTTCTAAGGCCCAACACCTAATAGAATATCTGTTCCTATAGAACGTAATTGGACCTTAATTAAATTCACTGAAAAAGTTAGTTTAATTGGATTTGAGACCACGTGCCGTGAGGAGGCACATACAGCGCTGGCAGGACCCGTTGTGGCGGGCACCGAGTGACTCCCAAGATCAGACTCCGGACTCGATTCGGTTAGCTAACTATTGTTCTTTACGATCAATAGAAGTTGCTTGTCTAAGGCCGGTTTTTTCCGTTGCACCATTTAGGTAGTTTTATTCTGTCTTTAAATTCTGCGCGGATCACTTGCATGTAGAGTGCTGGAGAAAAGGTACGCATTTCTTTCTCTGCATGCATCATTGATTTCTTCGCGCATCGGCTTTTTCGTCTTCTCCCTCTGTTTTTGGCTTAATCATCAGGAGAATCGGAAAAACCGTTAGGCCGCTTGTATTTATTTTGAAAAAAAAATTAAAAAGAAAAACAAAAAAAAAATTGGGACTGGATAACATTATTGACCCTAAAAGACACTCACATTAAAAATTTGTCTTGGGGAGAGCAACCCCCTCCTTGTATGGTTTGGATGCGCGAGAGAGTGACCCGCACCCTAGGTAGAACCCTCCGGTGTTATTTCTAGCTGACTACCGACTCTTCCGTGCGGGCCAGTCGGTTGGAGTAGCATCGGGTATCCTAACAGGTCACGTAAGCGCTCTGATATTTTGTGTGTTCACCAAATAAAATTGACAAGATAAATTGACCGAGCTTTCACGGTCTTCAGATTGTGTTGCGTTGGTGAACCGGGGGTTTGCTTTGCGATCATATTTTCTCCAGATCCCATCCGCCCAACTCGCCAAGATCAAGATGATGGGTAGACGATCTCTTAGGCAGCCTCTGGCTGCACCGCTTTCAGGCACGTCTACTTCATCATCTAGGTTGGCCCGTGAGAGTCAAGACCAGCTCTCCGGGCCCGAGTACGTTTCCACCCTGTTCCCCCTCGACCCCCTTTCTTTTGCCACTGAGAGACATGATCCCGAGGAAAGACGAATTGATTTGACAGAACCTGAGTTGGGCTCATCTGATTTTGCAGACGTCGGTATGGCCGCCAGATCAGAAGATTACCCCGGAGGTCAGCAGGGAGAGCAGCATGTTGTATTTGACCAAGGGGCGATCAACTCCACCCTGATCGCATCATTAGAGACGGTTCAGCAGCAGTTACGCGATCAAGGGGCTTTTATGATCGAGATGAGAAGGGAGTTGGAGCGACTCAGAGAGCGAGACGAGCCGAGCGAGCCTGAGGACATTCCTGATGCTGATGCAGAGGCAGCAGCTGCAGCAGCAGCTGCCGCAGCGGCAGCCGCCGCCGGAGCAGGACCACCGAGACCGATGCGGGAGTTACACAACCCCGGATCTACACTGAAGCACCATTGGGTGGTGGTACCGGCCATCGTGGGGGATTTCAAGTTCCCTCCGAACACCCTGCAGATGCTTCCTCATTTTCACGGACTTGCCACTGAGGAACCCCATCTCCATCTCCAGGAGTTTTTGATGATCTGCAGCACTGTCCACGACCGTCATGTGGACCAAGATACGATTCGGATGATGGCCTTCCCTTTTTCACTGGCAGATAGAGCAGCCGCCTGGCTGAAACATCTAGGGAAGTTTGTTTACACCTGGGAGCAGCTCCGCACCGAGTACTTAAACAAGTACTATCCACTCGGGCGGACGAATGCAGCGAGGGCCCTGATCAACAACTTCTCCATGCTCCCTAACGAGCAGTTTCACGAAGCATGGGAGAGGTTCAGAGAGCTTCTGGATAGATGCCCACACCACGACATTTCGAAGCCGAACCTAGTTCAAAGCTTCTTTAGTGGGATGACGCCAGAGCTTCAGGGTCTGGTGAATGCTTCTTGCGGCGGGTCCTACTTTGCCAAGGACCACAACCAAGTCTGGGCCATCTACGAGGAGATGGCAGAAAATTACATGGTGATGTCCCAGACTCGGTTGTACACCCAGAGATCTCAGCAGCCGCCAGGACCCGTGCAGTATCAGCGGATAGCACGGGTTGATGCAGGTCCATCCAGTTCGTCCACAGTTGCAGCCGCACAGGCAGAGTCGGCCGCTGCGGACATGGGGATAATCAGCGAGAAGTTGGACCGTATGGAAATCATAGAGAAGAAGCAGTGCCAGGGCATAACTCAGATGGAGCAAATGGCACAAACTCTGAGCGACATGAAGACCCAGCTCTTGTGTCTTCAGGAGGCACAGACGGCTCCTCAGCCCCGTCTTCTGTCGCGAGGCGATTCCGGCGGCAGCCGCAGCTCGTCCCAGCGCTCCAGCTCCTTGCAGCAGCCTAGACAAGTTCACCTTGTACAGGCGGAGCCGTACCAGCAGCAGCAGCCCTCTTACCAGTCACCACCATCTCCAGACTTACAGATGGTGGTATATCAGCCGGATCAACCTCTGGCAGCACTACCGCCAGACTCCTTCGATGCTGAGCCGTTGATGGATGTCAACGGGATTTGGTATGACCGTCCTCAACCTGGAATCCGACGAGACCATCCCGGATTCAGGTGGGGGAATGGGGGTAACCAGTCCCAACAACAGCCAGCCGGTCAGGGAGGGCAGTACTCCCAACAGAGAGATCACCAGCAGCCCCCAGCATACCAACCACACCAGCCATCATCCTTCGTACCTCGTCCCTACCAACAGCAGGGACAGAATTGGAGACGTGAGCAGCAAGCTCACCAGCAGCAGCATCCTTCCTCTTACCCCTCTCACCAGCAGCAGCATCAGGTCCAGCAGCCTCATTATCAGAGAGGCAACCCGTCGGGCTCCCATGAGAGCCCCGCCATGGATGATCTAGCCCGCCTCTTCACAGAGCAGCAGGCTACATTTAGACGGGAGATGGACGAGTTCCGCCAGGAGATGCGGGACCTGATGAGAGGGAAGGCTGCCATCCCTGCACAGATCGAGCCTAATCCGAATAGCTTGAAGAGGAAATCTGAGCAGGTAGTTCACACTGAGCCTACCACTCCTAATAACTCATTTGATGATATGTCATCGAATATATTTGATGCTGATTTTGTTACACTTAGGAGCGGTAGAAGACCAGCAGGCGGCGCCTCATCTGAGCGACAACACGAGGATCCATCTAGAGCGCCAGATGAGGAAGAGGAGAGCGGTACTGAAGCCGCACATCATGATGACGGTGGTACTGATGCCACCCGAGATGCTGATTCCACCGGCGGTACTGAGGCCGCCGTTTCACCACATAGAGGAGGTGGTACTGACGCCACCAGCAGAACCGAGCCAGCCTGCGGTACTGAGGCCGCAAGACGTCTAGATGTAGAGCCAGCTAGAGGTGGTACTGAGGCCACCAACATCTATTCTGATAGAAATGTTGTCTTTCCTCGTATGAATGTATCTCAGAACCCTAATTTGAATAAAGGAAAAGGTTTAGTTTCTTCTGATCCCACTGTGGTGAATGATGTTTGTGAGGATCCGGTCATCGAACCGTCTAGGCCTATTCCTAGTCCTTCATCTGAGAAGGACCCTGTGATCCCCTTTCCTAGAGCCCTTGAGTTGGGGAAAGGGAAGAAAAAAGAAAAAGATCCAAAAAAGAGAGAGCAGGAGGAGTTCAGCCAGGGCATGATAGACCGATTTCACATCCAGCTGACCCTCAATGAGGCTTTGCAGCACATTCCTCTTCTTCAGCGATCCCTAAGAGATAGGACCACAGTCAGGAGGAAGAAGAGGAACAAGACCGCAGAGATCCATGTGCTGACCAAAGCCACGTGCTTTGCGATTCAGAACCGACTGCCAGCCAAGAAGCCAGATGCAGGAGCCCCGTATGTCAGATGCCAGATCAGAGAGCAGTGGTTCGACCGTACTCTTTTAGATAGCGGATCTTCGATCAACCTACTTCCGGCAGCCCTTCCCGACCACTTCGAGTTGGGCACTCTTCGACAGAGCAGGACAGTCCTTCAGTTCGCTGATCGATCTGTCAAGAGGCCGAAGGGGTTGCTACGAGACGTTATCGTCACTATTCAGGGTTTGCAATTCCCCGTGGACTTCGTAGTGTTGGACATGGAGATCCCTGAATCAGTGGCCGATACCCCCATCATCCTTGGTCGTCCGTTCTTGGCCACAGCCAAGGCGGTGACTGATCATGATAGCGGGAAGGTGTACTTTCGCGTCCAGGGCGAGAGTATACAAATAGAGACGGTCGAGGACTACAGAGCCAGATCCAGATCCCGCTCAGATGCCAGTACCGATTCAGAGCAGCTGACAGACGCAGAGCCAGACATCCACCAGGACTGCGACTTTGTGATCACAGATGATGAGGCAGCTTGGGCAGACCTTGAGTCACAGACTACCCTCTCACTTTCAGACACAGCTGATGCAGAGATGATAGCAGAGGAGAGTCTGGAGAGCACAGACCTGGTACAGGATACCATTGCGGCAGCAGAGCCGGTTCTCGATCGCAGCACAGTGTTTTGTGATGGTGGTGCTGATGCCACCTTGTTCTCCGGTGGTACTGATGCCACCGAGTCTGATATAGATCCCTCGGATTCAGAATCTGATTGGGCAGATTGTGAGGATCAGATGCCAGATCTGGATCCACCTGAGCCTATAGATGAGGAGGAGGTAGAGGCAGAACAGATCAGAGACAATGCAGAGGACCCGCCTTCTCCAGATCCAGTTTGTGAGAGTTCGTTATCATTTTCCCAGGTAGATTTGGCAGAATTGTCTGCATACACACATCTTCTTCAGAAGCCAGATTTGCCAGCACCCAGCTGTCCAGAGCTAAAGCCGCTCCCTACTTCGCTGAAGTATAGATTCCTTGCGGGAGAGTCTGAGATGTACCCAGTCATCATCTCTGTCGATCTGACTGGAGAGCAAGAATCCCGTCTGATGGAGGTTCTTGAAAAGAACCGCAAGGCAATTGGATGGAGCGTAGCAGATCTCCATGGGATTAGTCCCTCGTTGTGCTCCCACCATATCTATCTCGAGGAAGGGGCGAAGCCGTCGCGTGAGTTCCAGCGGCGACTGAACCCCAACCTAAGAGATGTTGTCATGAAGCAAATATCAAAATGGTGGAGTGCAGATTTTATTTATCCCATTTCCGACTCCAAGTGGGTTAGCCCCTTGCATGTGGTGCCCAAGAAGACGGGCATCACGACTGTGATCAGTGAGTCGGGAGAGGAGATTGCTACACGGGTACCCACCTCTTGGAGGGTTTGTGTTGACTACAGGAGACTCAACCAGGCCACCAAGAAGGACCATTTTCCCCTGCCTTTTATTGATCAGATCATAGAGAGACTGGCAGGAAAGAGCCATTACTGCTTCCTGGATGGGTACTCGGGCTACAACCAGGTGGCCATCGCTCCTGAGGATCAGGAGAAGACCACCTTTACCTGTCCCTTCGGCACATACGCTTTTCGACGCATGCCATTTGGGCTATGTAACGCCCCTGCGACTTTTCAGAGATGCATGCTGTCGATATTTTCGGACATGGTAGGGGAGTGTTTGGAGGTCTTCATGGACGACTTCTCGGTTTACGGCGACGGATTCGATTCCTGTCTTGACTGCCTAGACCGAGTGCTCCAGCGATGTATTGCTACCCGCTTGGTTCTGTCTTGGGAGAAGAGTCACTTCATGGTGACTCAAGGGACGGTGCTTGGCCACATCATCTCCAACAGAGGCATGGAGGTTGATCCGGCCAAGGTTGATGTCATTAAAAAACTCACCCCGCCGTCTAATTTGAAGCAGCTACGGTCATTTCTGGGGCACGTTGGTTTTTATAGGAGATTCATTCATGATTTCAGCAAGATTGCCCGACCGTTGACTGACCTCTTGACGAAAGACACCGAGTTCCTTGTCGATGACAAGTGTCTTTTGTCCTTTGAGACTCTCCAGCAGTGTGTTATTGAGGCTCCTGTCCTTCAGCCACCAGATTGGTCTCTCCCATTCGAGATCATGACGGACGCCTCTGATTTTGCCGTAGGGGCCGTGCTAGGACAGAGGAGGGATGGAGTTCCGTTTGCCATACACTATGCTAGCCGCACATTGGATTCCGCCCAGCGGAATTATACGGTCACAGAGAAGGAGATGCTAGCAGTAGTGTTTGCCTTAGATAAATTCAGATCATATATCATTGGATCTAGAGTGACTTTGTATACTGACCACACCGCCATCAGGTACCTCATGTCAAAGAAGGATGCCAAGGCCAGACTTACTAGATGGATCCTTCTACTCCAGGAGTTCGACATTGAGATCAAGGATAAGCCTGGAGTCAAGAATGTAGTGGCGGATCATCTCTCCCGACTAGAGCAGCCTGAGGATTCTGAGCAGATTGATCCCATTTGTGATACCTTCCCAGACGAGGCGATCCTTGCTATCGCCTCACTCCCGTGGTATGCCGATATTGTGAACTTTCTCGTTGCTGGGAAAGTCCCACAAGATTGGCCCAGGCAGAAGCTTGAGACCTTCCTTGCGAAGGCCAAGTCCTACCACTGGGAGGATCCCATCCTTTACCACGAAGGAGGGGATAGCATCTGGCGTCGGTGTATTCCTCAGGAGGAGCATCATAGTGTCCTCACTTACTGCCACAAGCTTGAGGCAGGAGGACATCATTCTGGGAGGAGAACGGCACAGAAAGTGCTCCAATCCGGCTTGTGGTGGCCTACACTCTTCAAGGACTCTGATGAGTTCGTGAAGAGGTGTACTGACTGTCAGAGGATGGGCACTTGTGGACAACGTGATATGATGCCGATGCAGCCCATTCACTTCTGTGAGGTTTTTGACGCATGGGGCATCGATTTCATGGGTCCATTCCCTAAGAGTCAGGGATTTGAGTACATTCTGTTGGCCGTAGATTATGTTAGTCGTTGGGTTGAGGCTATCCCCGCCCGAGCCGCAGATGCGAAGACAGTTTGCAGATTTTTGAAGAAGCACATCATCATGCGGTTCGGGGTTCCACGAGTTCTGATTTCTGATGGGGGATCTCATTTCATCAACGACCAGGTGAAGGCCCTTGCTAGCGAGTTCAGTATAGACCATCGTGTTGCCACACCTTACCATCCACAGACAAATGGTCTAGCCGAAGTGTCGAATAGGGAGATCAAGACGATTCTGCAGAAAGTCGTCCGCCCTGACCGAAAGGATTGGTCACAGCTATTGGACTCGGTCTTATGGGCATATAGGACGTCTTTCAAGACACCTTTGGGCACATCTCCCTTTCGCCTCGTGTATGGCAAGCCCTGTCACCTACCAGTTGAGCTGAGGCACAAGTCACTCTGGGCAGTTACAGACATATTGATGGATCCAGATGGTATAGGAGACCAGAGGAGGGCAGAGTTAGCCGCATTGGAAGAGCTTAGAGATGCAGCTTTCTCAAGCAGCCTACATTATAAGGAGAAAGTCAAAGAGTGGCATGATTCTCATATCAGCCACAAGCATTTTGAGATTAGACAGAAAGTATGGCTGTTTGATGCGAGGCTTAGATTATTTCCAGGGAAGCTACAGAGCAAATGGAAAGGACCCTATTTGGTCAGAAAGGTACACAATAACGGTAGCATTGATATATCTGAGTTATCTTCTGAGAGTACCTTCCGAGTGAACGGCCAGCGGCTCAAACCATTTCTAGATCATGAGCCGCGGGACGTTATTATTGCCGCTATTCATTTTGCGTGAGATGTGGTCTTTTGAATCACATCTTTTACATCTCACGCCTGATTTTCACTGTTCCTCCGCCTGTATAGATCCAGTTGTCCATATCATTCTATTCTTTAGTCCCACATCCCGTCTCTCATCTTATGATTATGCTATACTTAGGGTGTACTTTACCCTAAGCATAGGGGGGATGTCGGACCTGTGAGTATTCTTTTCATTCTTTCTGCTCTTGTTTTTGCTGCCTATACTTAGGGATATTTTACCCTAAGTATAGGGGGGGCAGATTCTGTATATTCTTCACTCGGCTTTCCATTCATGTACAGCTTTCTATACTTAGGATTAGTTAATCCTAAGTATAGGGGGAGACCACCGAGTTCCTCTCATTCTATTCATTTATTAGCCATTCCTATACTTAGCCATTCCTTTTCACTTCCCTTTTACTAAGCACGAGTTATGTCTTCTTCATCGCTCTTGATCACTCTGAGGACATCGTTCGAGCTAAGTATAGGGGGGGTGTGTATATATTTCATATATACTTTAGCCATAACTCGTACTTTGTGTGAGTGTATTAATAAATAAAATGGCTAAAAATCACAAAATTTAAAAAATTTTCATGTACATAAACCTCTTTTATTCTTGCACATACATAGCTAGTGTATAAAGTATTTTTGTAAAAATGATTTCAAAAATCTTTTGTGTAAAGCTTGTGTAAATATTTTGTATCAAAATTATGTATATAGTACAAAATTTTTCCAAAATGTTTTGAAAATCAAAAGTTTGCAAAAATCTTGCGTAAAAGATTGTGAATATCAGTTTGCAAAACTTGCACCTCATGCATCATTCATGATTACAAAACATTTTTCAAAAAATTTTGCATGATTGTAAAATATTTGTAAATAGCATCTTGTGTACATATATGTATATAGTTTTTCCTGGATGAGAGTTGACATTTAAACTAAGCCTGGAATTAAATTGAGAAATGGAGCTTGAATAAGATCTTAATCCACTTAACTTCAAGAGGAACCTTGTAGGACTTAGGGTTAAGGCTTTTCAGGTCCATAAGGACTTAATTCTTTGAGTCCACTAGGCTATGAGCATATGTCATCTTGATGAGCCTAAGTAGAGCACTTAACAACACACGCATGACTCTCAGAGACAATGGCTTCACTTGCACCTGCACTTTACACATGGCTCTCCACGGATGAGGTGGTGAGGAGGCAGTTTCCTTTGGCTTGGGGTAGCATATGAGGGTAGTACTTCTAGGCGGAACCTCTCTTCTTCTTATAGTGAAGGAAGTGCACCTCAACTTGGTCTAGTAGTGTTGAAAGCTAAAGACAGAAGCTGTGGGTTGCAATAAAGCTTCAAAAGAGGGATAGTCTACTGGCTCAAGGGGAAATTTCTTATATATGCTGCACCATGTAGATATGTTGTACAGAAGTTCTTGAAAAAAAAATGCAAAAATGCAACTCCAAAAAATTGGTGGGTCGGATTGAAAATTTAATAACCCCACCGGAGTATAAAGCAAAAGCTTATGGTATCCATGTTACATCTCATGAAGCTTGCAGCGGGAGACTTAGCTACACTGGCTAAGCTTCCAAAACTCTATACTTCTACCCCCTCTTCTTGAGCCGGTTGCACTTGAACTTAGAAGGGAATACCCCGCTTCTCGAGGAAAGAGTTGCTAGACTGAGGCATTAGAGTTACCAGGTTGAGGGAGGTTGTTTCTTTGTTACTTCTGAGGTGGGGAGCCACATATCACCTACACCGCAAGGAAAAATTCATGGTCATTAGAGTTTGTGTATGTAGACTTGTTCTGATCTGGTTTATTGAGGAGTCTTGCCCATAGATTGGTGGAACTTGGAGGCTGTTGAGTTTTAAGCTTAAGTCCAAATAAGGTTCCGACACATTAATAATCCAAAGATCTGATCGAGCTCCATATTTCAAGTTAATGAAGGAAAATTTAATAAGTCAACCTTGATCCATGTACATCCTCTTTTTCTTTTTCTTTTTCTTTCTTTTTCACTTCTTTTTCAAATAAGTGTTTGCTAAGGGACTAGCAAAGTTAAGCATAGGGGGGTGATGAATACCCATTCATCACTCTTTATTCTTCTATTTTAGCTACAAAAAACCCTTGCAAATACATGTAGATATGTGTAAATCCAAATAATTACCAAAAGCATGCATTGTGTAAAAACCTATAATTAGCATGTTTTTGTGCAAAAATAAAAAGAATAAAGAGCAAAAAGAAAAAGAGGGAAATATTTAGAATAAATATTGAGCAACCTAACCCAAGGGAGGGCTCAGCATGGGCCTGACCGCATAAAAGCCAAAGTAGAGGGAGATAGGAGCTCATGTGTATATACTTCTGTAAATACATAAAATTATATTTTCCTCACCCAAAAATATGCTTGTACATATTGTGTGTATATTTTATTAAAAACAAAATAAAAATTTAAAAATCAAAAATTCAAAAATGCCCTTTCACCATGTGTAGACCATCATCCTTTATTTATCTAACCCTATAAATAAATAAAATTATTTTCTAAAACTTTTTGTAAATATTCTATGTTACATATGGTAAATACATAAAATAACAAGAAACAAAACAAAAATCAAATAAAAATTACAAAATTAAAAATACAAAAATACATTGTATAAATACCATGTATATAAATGTATACAATTATTTATTTCACCCTTGTGTATAAATAATTAAAATAAAATAAAAATACCATTTTATTCCATATTTTATGATGTAAATAAATAAAATACAAAATGAGCATAAAAATACATAAAAATAACAAATAAAAAAATCAAAAAATAAAAATCCATATAGTGTACATATACCTATATACATAGCTACCCTATTTTTATTTCCAAAAAATTAATTAAAAATCACCAAAAAATAGAAAAAAATAAAAGAAAAATATTTCATGTTTTGAGTTTTCTTTAATTCGGCCTATTTCTACCTTAAAATAAATAAACAAAAATTAAATACACGTGGCAGCTTCTGATTGGTCCACGGGGGATTGTTGACCCCGGTCAACTCCCCCGCGGACTCCTTCCTTTTCTGGAAGATGCGTGCCGCCCCACCTTCGCCGATTTTTCCACGCATCTCCAGGCTGTCTCCCACGCGAACCCCGTGCCCGGATTCTTCGCCGATCATCCCTCATCCTCGCCCGATCTTTCGCCATGAAATCAACGCCTTCCATCGCTGTCTCCACTCAACCCTAATCGCACCTGTCACCATATATATCCCGACCTCCGCCGCCTCCGCGCCTCATCTTTGGACCTTCTCCTTCTTACCAGTGACCTCCATAGGCACCGCGAGAGTGACAGCAAGCGTTTGCCCTTGTTGCAGCGAGGCGAGGAGGCGAATCCACTGATCCGGCGTTCTTCGCCGCCGCTGCTCCGCCACCAGCGTCGAGCATCGAGCCTCGGGCCGAGACGACCCTCGAGGCTACGACCAGGAGCACCCCCTGCTCTTCCCCAGTCTCTCCGACCACCCAGGTAGAACCCTTAGGCCGTAGGATAGCTTAGATTTTGATTTTTCAGTTACTGTTAGCGTAGCTCCGCCGCCTTCGCCAGGCACCTCCGACCACCCATCTTCCATTCCGACACCGCCATCATCTCCGCCAGACCTCTCCGCACCTTCTTCACCCCTCCACACAACCCAGATCGCACAGGATCTGGGAACCGAGCTCCTTCACCGACCACCCTCGCCGGAGCTCGCCATTCCGACTCACACTTCACCTTCACGCCGCCTAACCGGGTCGAGGTACTTTGCCCTCGACCCGCGAGTCTTCTGGTTCGTTTTTCAGGTCGAAACGAGGGCGTCTGAGGCCCTTCGCCATCCAGCCAGGAGACCCAGCTCCGTCGGCCTTGCTCGAGCTCCTCAGAGCTCGGATTGCCCGTCGGAGACCACCGGCAGACGCGGGAGCCTTCCGCGATTCTTCTCCGACCTTCAGGAGGCTCACCGGAGGACCCTAGCGCACGCACGAGCCCGGCGAGTCTCGCCGGGGACCTGTTCTTCGAGGACCCTCCATCGCCGTCCGATCGTCCTCATCGCTCCAGATCAGATCTTGGCCGTCCGATCGAGGAGTAGCTTCCACCGTCCGATCCGAGGAGACACCATCTGGAGCGCCCACCCTCTGCAGCCGTCCGATCTACACGTGGCGCGCATCCAACGACTCCATTTAATAAAGGGTAATTTACCCTTAGGCCCTTATCTTTGCTTTATTTCGTTTCAGTCCTGTAAGTTGTCGAGTCAGTTGTTTATTTTCTGGGATATTTGCATAGAGACCCTCGTGCTTATTTTTATTTGCATTTATACCCCTGCCAGTTGAGAGCCACGTGCTTCGTCACGTGTTATTTTGGGAATTTTGCATAATTAATCCTGTAGTTCTGGTTGTTATGAAATGAATAAAACTTTTTGAGTAATTGCATATATACCCCTGTGAATGTTTTATTTGCACATGTGCGTTTTATTTTGGGTTATTTGCAGATAAGCCCCTGGACTTTTGGTACTTGTTACCAATAAGCCCTCGGAACTTATTTTTATTACCATTTGGTCCCTGTGTGCCCCAGGCACGTGCTTGGCACGTGTTTTGCTGGGTATTTTGCACCAGGACCCCAGAACTTTTGGGTATTTGCACTTAGGTCCCTGTGCACAGTGCCCCCTTGTTATTTTTGAATAAAATATCAAACGACCTCCAAATCCAATGAGATTTTGACACATGGCTCCTGCCATGGTGAAGGAATTTCTATGATTTTTGAGGACATTTTTGATTTCATTTGCTATTTTTAAAAATTCAAAAACCCCTATTTTTGCCACTGTTTGACTTTAAAAATACCAAAAAAATATAAAACCCCACCAAAAATTCTAAAAAAAAATTAGGTATTGTAGTTCGCTTTCTGTTTGATTTTCCAGCCATTTTTTGTGATTTTTCATCACTTAAAAACCCTAAAAATCATAAAACCCTCAAAAACTCATAAAAATTATAAAAATTAAATTAAAAATCCAAAAACAATAATTAGGGAGCCTAAATTTTCCTTATTCTTCATAGTTTACAGGAAAATTACCTCCAGGGTTGATTGAAACTCTTAAATATTTTATTTTTGAGTTTCTAACCTTGCTGGACAGTACCTCTTCTTGGTTGCATTGTTTGATTTTTAATAAATAATTTACCCATTAGAAAAATCTCAAAAATTCACCAAAAACATAAAAAATTATAAAACACATAAAAACATTTTTCTTTGAATTTTTGCTTGATTTTTAATGCTTTAAATAAATTGTTGAAGTTCATTATCTGTGTGCCTTCTTTAATTTTCTCATCATTTAAAAAATCTAAAAAAATATAAAAACAAATAAAAACCACTAAAAAAAGATTCCCTCGGATTTCTGACTACATCGTAGGCTATTTAGCCAATCTGTGCTCCTTGTGTTCGACCCTGGGAGCTATACCAGGTTAATCACATAGCTAGACCGCTCCATTTTGTTTTGATTGATTTTATCTCTGTGAGTGGTTGATTTTTCTTGATACACGCATTCGAGTGACTGAGGTCGCAACGACCTCATTTCATACCTTTACCTCAGTTGTTCGGGCTCTTTGCGTCGTCACGCGCGAACGCGCGCGGAGGCGCACGCGGAAGCCGGTGGGGTCGCGCGGAGCCGGGCTGCCGGCTGGAGCGGCCGCGCGGGGCGGTTGGTGCTTCCGCCTGGAGATGGCGCGGGGGTAGGGGGTGACGACCCTGCCCTTGTCCAGATTCCTTTTTTTTTATTTTTTTTGTTTTTATTGTAAACAGTGATAATAATAAAAAAAGTTTTTTTTTTTATTTTCCTGCAAAAATAAAAATGTATTTTTTTGTTTTTTTATACAGGAAATGTAAATAGAAATAGAAAGAGGGAAAGGATTTTTATATATATATATATGTTTTTTTATTTTGATTTTCCTGCAAAAACGAGGGTTAGAAAACAACCAAAAAGATAATTTTTTTTATTCTTTTTATTTATGCACAAATGGAATATGTGAAATGATCGGATCGTGTCGTAATGAGAGATAGATCCGTGACTTCGGTCACCGTGCGTGACCGAAGGTGGAAGATTGCGTGAGATAGAAATAGAAGATGGAGGGATCGAGGCGTGAGATGAGAGATCGGTGTCGGACGAAAAATGTGAAATTGATTTTTTTTTATCTAAGAATTACTCTCTACTCCTACGCTAGAATCTAAGCCTACGATTACCTAGGGAAAAAGACAGAGAATAAAATGGGATCTCACCTTGGGGTCGGAAATGCTATTATGGCCTCGACGACGACCGAACGCTGTCACCGGATGGCTCGGAGGCTAAGCACCCTTCTTCGACGAGTGGCTTCTCGGAGGTCGGGCTCCTCTCTCCAAAGATTGATCAAATGTGAATGAAGGAGGAGGAGCCCATTAAAAAAAGACAAAAATCAAAAATGGAAAATATTTACAGAAAAGGAAGGTATTTATTGGGTGGATTAATAAAATAATTAAATTAATAAATTAATTAAATAATTAATTACGGAATTCGAAATTAATAAATTAATTGAAAATTAATTGGCCACCTTAATGGTGGCCATTAAAGGCATGCAATCAAATCCAATATATAAGGCATGTTATAAAATCAAATCAATCAATTAAAATCAAATAATTAAATAAAAAATTCGGAATTAATTTAAATTAATTAATTAATGTTAGGTAATTAAATTTTTTGATGTTTTTTTATTTAAGGAAGTTAGTTGTATACATATATTATATACATATAATATAATGTACATAGGTGCAAATAAGGAAACAATTTTTATACAAGATTTTTTTTATTTTAATTTTTTTTAATTTTTATTTTTATTGAAAACAATATTTATAATATATACAATAAGTAAAAATAAATATTAATAATTATATACACAGATATATGGGTAAACTGCACAATAAACCCCAGAAAACCGACTTTTTAACCGTAACTCCAAAAATACAAAACCACAGCCATTTGAAAGATAATTTAATTTATAGTATTATGGAAGTGAGTTTGGTTCGATTTGAGCTCGTATGGAGCCGGAATTGATGTTTCAATTATCGCATTACGGCTTCTCTGGGTGTAATTATTTACAATATATACATTTTTTATTTTATAAATATTTTTATTATTTACAACACAGTTTTATTTACAAGTTTTATTTACAAAAAATAATTGATTTGAGGTCAAACTATATACAAATAAAATAATGTAAGTTTTATACAAATATACATGAAAAATATGTACAATACATATTTTTGGATTTTCTGATAGACAACCTTATCTCCCCCTACTTTATTCCTGGTCGATCAGGTCAAGTCTTGACCTTCTCTCGGGTTTGGTTCAGTCTGTATTTATTTCATAAATACCTCCTTTTCTTTTTCTTTTCTCCTTTATTCTTTTATTTATATACAAAAGGTGTTAAAAATGCATAATTAACAAATGCATGCGAAATGGTAATTTTATGAAATTAGTGGTTATTTACAGGTATTTGACTAAGGAAAAGAGGCTAAAATAAAAGAATAAAGGCGATGAATCGTGGATTCATCAACCACCGCCATTAAATGGCTTATTTTCTTATATATATACAATTAAAGGTGAGTATGCTGCATTTGGAGTTTTCGTTTGTGAGATACGGGTCTGGGAAGTTGGGATTCTGGATTTTTATTCAGACCATAATTTTTTATCTGTACATTATTTTTCTGTGAAATCAATTTTGTATTTTTATTTATCAAATTATCTACAACTTTCATGTACAAAGTTTCTTTATTTGATGTATAAAAAGTGGAACCAAAAATAGGTCCCAAAATGAATAAAGAATGAATAAAAGGTATAGGTATTTTATCTGTATTTTGTCCCTTATCTCCCCCTATTTTATTCCTTGTCGACCTATTCATCAAGATGCCTAGGTCTCGGGGTTTCGGGTCATAAAATATTTACAATATTTTATTCTTTTTCTTTTCTTTTATTTATTCTATAATTTTGGCTTTAATTACAGTATTTTATACACTATTGAGATGCACATGCATGAATGCTAAGATGGTGGAATTAAAGGTATTTACAAGCATTTGCTAGGGTTTCTGGTGCCAAAATGATAGAATAAAGATGATGAAATGTGGATTCATCACCCATCTACCTCTCGATGGTCACGACTGTTAATGACTATGTGGGTTGCTTTGGGTTGGAGTGTGTCCTCAACTGTCATGTGTGATCGATGTGTACCCAATGCAGGGAAATCGACCTCCTGAGTCTCATATTCTTTAATTGCCATAGCCAAGGCTAAGAATGGCTTCCCAAAAATAATGGGAGACTGGATGAACACTCCAACATGCTCAATATCAATGACCATGAAGTCCACTTTGAGTGGAGAACCTCGTAAAGCAATGATGACTGGAGTGGTTCATCTCGACCATTCGATGGATCTATCAGCCAGCTGCACAATCTCTCTCGTTTTCTTAAGAGGTATGAATTTGAGCTTGTCAAACACAGAGGTCGAGAGAATATTTATCGATGAGTCATCATCGATTCTTCCATGGTGAAAATGGTGTCTTTGATTCCACATTCAACTCGGGGCAACCGCTTTACTCTACGGCTCTTAGTTTTTCTCCCCATCACCAAGGAGGTGTCCATAGACACTAGGTATCTTTCTGTCCTTGTTCTCTTATAGTCCGACCTCTTGGGCATCAACTTTATCCTCACAGATCTTTTGAGGTTGGGATGTGATCTAGGTCCATTATTAAAGGAATCTTAAGAATCAATTCCTCAAAAAATACTTCCCTAAGGACAGGATCAAATCTTTTAAGTCTTTTTCATTTTCATTTTTTATGTTATTTTCTAGATTTTCAATTTTTGGTCTTCTTGGAATTTTCAAATTTTTTGATATTTTGATCGATATGTGAAGGAGAGGAGGAGAAAATGCAAACTCAA
This sequence comes from Ottelia alismoides, assembly GCA_037367405.1. Classification (NCBI taxonomy): domain Eukaryota; kingdom Viridiplantae; phylum Streptophyta; class Magnoliopsida; order Alismatales; family Hydrocharitaceae; genus Ottelia; species Ottelia alismoides. The sequence continues at coordinate 324 of JAZKJV010008416.1, read as the reverse complement.
GATTGGAGGGCAAGTGGTTAGTAGAAGAGGGAGGTATAGATGACTCCAACTATACGGAGTCTGTGGGTCCCCTAGTGTTCTTTTGATTTTCAACATCAAATCCTCTCATGTCATTCTCCACTTCCATACCTAGTTTGGTAGCATATGAATTAAATAAGTCGGTGACATTTCTTAACCTGTCCTCAATCGATTCATGTCTATTGACAAGTCTGGAAATGTCATCCTCCATAATTTTCCCATGACAAATCATGGATGAATTTTGCTCAATCGTAGGATACTGCATAGAATTCAAAGTCTCATACTCAACATACCTTGACTTTGGCA